>CM069862.1:5157412-5709912 GCA_036172795.1 Pelodytes ibericus | reverse complement strand
TGGGTAGATAAAAACACCACAGTACGTCAGTCTCCTTTTATCGAGAGACAATATAAGAATTTTACATAGACAAGGGTTAACCATTTTTCTGCTGGCTATCTTGTTACATGGTGTAAAATGTTTTATATTTGCAAAGAGCTTGCAAAATATAAATATATATGTATATACATATATTTTGGCAGATGCACTGCTATCGAATATATATAGCTATCGAAAAACGTTACATAGTAATTTAGGTTGAAAAAAAACCATCAAGTTCAACCCTTCTACCCATCATTCCAGCTTTTGATCCAAAGAAGCAAAAACCCCTAAGGAAGCTATTTCTAATGTTGCCTCCTACGGGGAAAAATTCCTTCTTGATTCCAAAGGGCAATCAGATTTCTCCTTGGATCAATAAGCACTATTATTAATGCTTATTCTATTATTAATAGCCCTGTATGTTCTGCTTGTCCATGTTTAAATGCATCTATTGTAGTTGATAGCACTACCTCTCTTGGCAGTGAGTTCCATAACTTTATTGTCCTTACCGTAAAGAATCCCTTCCTTCGTAAACATCCACTGAACATATCATCAGATCTGAAACAGATGATCAAAGTGCATCAATAGACAAAGTATCTTATGCAAAGAGTTATAATGAGATATATGATCATTCTGTGAATGGCAGGGGTCTCCTACAACCTGTAATTCTGTTATGTTTTACAGAGAGATCGTGTCTTCTTACTCATGTAAGTATTAAAAAAACACAGGAACCTACTGTGAACTTAGTATATATATATCCTAACAACAACTATTTTTTACACAAAATTATACTTCAACACACTTTCTAAACAGTTTATGTGCCACATTTTTATATAGTATATCAGATTTTTGGTTCCTGAATGTTTTTCTCTGATAATACTTTGTATAAGAATATAAAAACGCTCAGCTGAGCTCTCACCAGAAACCATTTTTGGAATGATATTTCTTATGTTTAGAAACCCAATGGATCGTTGGCAGAAGATTACCGTATCTGTGATTGGTGCAGGACCAGAGCTTGATTATCACCTGTCAGTCACACATTCCCAGCTTCATTCATGAAAGAAGGAATTGCCGCCAGTTGAGAAGGGAATTCCAAACTTAAGGCAAAAGTATAGCTATGTTGGAAAAACATATTTGGTTAAATTATTTTATGAATAAAACCTTTCACACCTGTGACTTTCATAGATTTGGTGCATCTTAAAGAAAGTAAGGAACTTTTTTGAGTATTTTTAAGCATCAAGACTTTCTATTTTATTTTATATTTATTTTAGGTAACTTTTCATTTTTATGCAAATGCCATTATCCGCAGGTGAGCGCATTGCAGTTTTGCCAACAGAGCTCCCTCTACTGTATGTGTATATTAGTCTCTGTAGGCCCAAACAAAATACGTGTCTCAGACATCTCCACTTTTGGTTGACACCGAGCGTAGAACAGTATTTCACTCTTTGTGACGCACTGCAGTAACTAGAAGTTTTTTTTAATTTAAAGGACAATAGCGTTTTATTTAATTGAAAGACCTTTTAAAATAGTAGTGCTTTATTGAAAGAATCAGAATGAAGTGCCTTGTTGAGCACTCATGGCTCCACACAGCTCTCTCAGGGGGCGGACATGTTTAGAATCTTGGGTCAGATGCTTCAGAACTTCCTGTATCTCCACCAAGATTCTAAACATGTCCGCCTCCTGGGAGAGCTACAGGCAAAACTGAATTTATTATTAATATTATTTTTGCTCAAGAATTTTTGAAAGTTGTCTTTAAAATAGTGGAATATGTAATAAAGCCGGAGTTATTTGATTTTGTTATTTCCCTCCCCTGGAAATGAAAGGGTTAACCTGCATAATGCCGCAGCAAAGAATGTGGTTTGTCCAAATAAACAGAGGCCCCCTCTTCACAGAGCGAGCCCCAGCTATGTCGGTGTTATCTGATAAGCCAGATAAAAGACCTGGTCCCCTTTAAACTCTTAAGCTTCTTATGAATTATCAGAAGTTCTTAATCGGATTTCTTCCAGAAGATAAAGCTGCAGTGAACAGCTAACTGCCTGGATTTCCAGCTTTCAAGTCTTACTTTGTAGCACAGAGCCGGGGACGATATATCTTCTGGATCATATTTGACAGCAGATGAAACACTGTTTTTCCCATAGTCCCTGTGATATGGAACTGTAGCCTGACACCTCCCGGAGGTACACACTGCGCCCACAGCTGGTAATACACACGCCAGGGCAGATCTGGTCATAATAACTCACAAAGTAATGGCCAGGAACCCCGGGGACCCTCACTCGCTCAACTAGAGGGGTAATGACATTTCCTTTTCACTATTGCTTTACTAACACAAGCAGATGTTAAAGGGACACTACACATTTGTTTTTCACTTGTGCTTCTAATATAGAGTGAAATGTTAGTTGTCCCTAGTATGAGGATAAACTGGCGGGTACGTCTGATTGTACGTCTGATAGTACACACCAGTTTATCCATCATTCCATAGGAAGCAGGCAGCCATCTGGTCGGCGACCGGCTCTCGCTGCTAGCGTAGAAAGAGACCCTCATTCTTGCATGGGATCAGCAGGGGGCACCTAAACTAGGTCCTTTCTACTGATCCCAAGCAAAAATGAGGGTCTCTTTCTGTGCTAGCAGCGAGAGACCCTCGCATTTGGCAGTCAGAGCGGGGCGAGACAAACAGGAACTGCAGGGTCTAGTTCAGGACCTTATTAAGGACCTAGTTAAGGATCTAGTTATGGATCTAGTTAAGGACATAATTAAGGATCTAGTTAAGGATCTAGTTAAGGACCTAATTGGGGATCTAGTTCAGGATCTAGTTCAGGATCTAGTTAAGGGTCTAGTTAAGGACCTAATTAAGGGTCTAGTTAAGGATCTAGTTCAGGATCTAGTTAAGGATCTAGTTCAGGGTCTACTTAAGGATCTAGTTCAGGGTGTAGTTATGAACCTAGTTAAGGATCTAGTTCAGGATCTAGTTAAGGGTCTAGTTAAGGTTGTGGTTCAGGGTCTAGTTAAGGATCTAGTTCAGGATCTAGTTAAGGGTCTAGTTAAGGATGTGGTTCAGGGTCTAGTTAAGGATCTAGTTCAGGATCTAGTTAAGGATCTAGTTCAGGATCTAGTTAAGGATCTAGTTCAGGGTCTAGTTAAGGATCTAGTTCAGGATCTAGTTAAGGATCTAGTTCAGGATCTAGTTAAGGATCTAGTTCAGGGTCTAGTTAAGGATCTAGTTCAGGATCTAGTTCAGGGTCTAGTTAAGGATCTAGTTCAGGATCTAGTTCAGGGTCTAGTTTAGGATCTAGTTCAGGGTCTAGTTAAGGATCTAGTTCAGGATCTAGTTCAGGGTCTAGTTAAGCATCTAGTTCAGGGTCTAGTTAAGGATCTAGTTCAGGATCTAGTTCAGGGTCTAGTTAAGGATCTAGTTCAGGGTGTAGTTATGGACCTAGTTAAGGATCTAGTTTTGGATTTAGTTAAGGGTCTAGTTAATCTCTTATTGCACTTACAAGGAGAGACTGTCACCGACAGCCGTGGCAATGATGCTTCCCAGAGTGGTATTCGGGGTGCCACTCAGAGGATACCTTGAAAAGTACCAGCCAGTTTATCAGCAGAACATGGGAAAAAAGGTGTAGTGACTCATAATATGGGTCCAGGAGCTGATTTCCTAACATTACAGACCCCTCACTCCCTAAAAAAGACAATGTATTGTACTAAACATGTTTCTCGTTCCACTAATCAGTTCCCATTCTTTATTACAGAGTTGTGTTAGTATAAACTGTCTATAAGTGCTGCTCACTGCACTATCTGAGTCAGCGGCTGTGGAATACTATATATCATTATCCAAGTGATGTCAATACAAGGAGACGCGCTTGGTTATTCGTTGGTAGGTATGTAACTGGTGGAAACAGGTACTCGTTACACATATACATCAGGTGGTCTTAATAACGTTTCAATACTGAAGAATTACTGTCACTTTAATAGAAATCCAAACACTGCAAAATTGGCCTTAAGTTTGTAATTCCTTCTCAACCCCCTGCAAGTCCTTCTTTCGTAAATAAAACCCTTAATAAATAATTTGCATTACATTTTTTGTCCCCAGTGTTTACTCATAGAGCGCCAACGTATTCCGTAGTGCAGTACAAAGCAATGGCCAGATTAGGAACATTATGTGAATGAATCCATGAGGGTCCGCCAGCCTCCTCTCTGGGTGGGCTAATCTCCAGTCACAGTGGACAGTGTGAAGTGTGAGCCTATTGAGAGATGCCTTGATAAACATGCTCTGTTTATTTCTAAACACACTGATCAGGGGCTTTAATGTTGGACCCTGTGTTGTGGCTATCAGTCCAGATCAACCCCAGCTATCTGTTTACACTTCATTAATCTTCATTACCCCAGCAGAGGGTACAGGGGGCTCTTGTAAGATACAGGGGAGTGACCACTGACAGATCCAGCCCCCTGTACGCAGTCTGAAGTAGGGACCAGGTAACACAAGGTGATTTATCCCCTTCCATAATACGCTTAGAAGTTAAGTGTTGTGGACAGATCTCTGCTTAAAAAAAATAAATAAATAACTGAAGCCATCCCGGTGCCTTCTAGACTTGGGCTATTTCTGTAACAGCCGAGTTACTCCAGAAATGGCAACAAAATAAGCCAAACTTTCCGCATATAAGTCTGTGGGGAGGATTGAGGCTGATACTTTGTTGTTGGTAGGTTTTGGAATTTGGAGGCACACCGGGGCACACTGGGGCACACTGGGGCACACAGGGGCACACAGGGGCACACAAGGGAACACCGGGGCACACAGGGGAACACCGGGGCACTCAGGGGAAAACCAGGGCACACCGGGGCACACAGGGGCACAGCGGGGCACACAGAGGCACACAGGGGCACACAGGGGCACACAAGGGAACACCGGGGCACACCGGGGCACACAGGGGCACAGCGGGGCACACAGAGGCACACAGGGGCACACAGGGGCACACAAGGGAACACCGGGGCACACAGGGGAACACCGGGGCACACCGGGGCACACAGGGGAACACCAGGGCCCACCGGGGCACACAGGGGCACAGCGGGGCACACTGGGGCACACCGGGGCTCAACGGAGCACACAGAGGCACACAGGGGCACACCAGGGCACACCGGGCACACTGGGGCACACCGGGGCACACTGGGCACACAGGGGCACACAAGGGAACACCGGGGCACACAGGGGAACACCGGGGCACACCGGGGCACACAGGGGAACACCAGGGCCCACCGGGGCACACAGGGGCACAGCGGGGCACACTGGGGCACACCGGGGCTCAACGGAGCACACAGAGGCACACAGGGGCACACCAGGGCACACCGGGCACACTGGGGCACACCGGGGCACACTGGGCACACAGGGGCACACTGGGGCACACCGGGGCACACAGGGGCACACCGGGGCACACTGGGGAGCAGGGAATTCAGGTTCCCAATGTGTCCCGAATTAGTACGCACTTTAGAGGCACCATTTTGAGGCTAAATATCAGCACATATTGAGTAGAAATGTAAGGATATTAATACTGTGTTTATCTTACATGTGGGAATTTCAAACTAAAGTCCATATTAGCTGAGTTTCTCTTCCACTAGATTGGAGAATGTTTCCACCTCGGCTACTTTGGCCAATACATTGACATTCACGTATTAATTCACTCTTTATTCACTAGACCTTTCTGTGTAGAGAAAGCTCTCCAATAAAAACCAATGAAAGCATTTCTGGGTCTTCCCAATATTAGATGGCATGCTCTTTGGGACAGATTATGACTCTTTACCATGAAACAATAAGATTCCTCGGGATTGAGGACCTGTTTTTACCACTTTATTCTCTTTTAATAGCACTAGATTGTAAGCTTTTTGGGGCAGAGACTCTAGATGATGCTAGAGTGTAAGCTCTGTGGGGAAGCTGTGAGCAGCTGACATTGCTACTAATCAGGTTTAATATGACGCCCATAATAATCTCCCCTTTATTATAATAAATGATCCTATTATTATGAGAGATTCTTTTTTGACTGGCTGTCAGAGATGACACACTTCATCATACTGATCAAAGGAATTACTGATAAATGAAGACCCCTCGTGCACTCCATGGTTAGTGCTGATTTTTAGGAGAAATGTTTCCCCTTAGCTGTCTCTCTGGGGGTCTCCCTGGCCAGCAGCATTGATACTTCCATCCTAGAAGTATAGTGTTATGGTGGCAATGCCACATCTGGTGAAGACACAAAGGACACAAATCGATTATCAGCAGGGCGAGGGGGGAGAGGGGGGAGAGGGGGGAGAGGGGGGAGGAGTGGATTTTAATACTGGAAGCCAAAAATGGAAACCATTGAAATGTCCCTGACGCCCATAAACAATGACATATTGAGATCCATGTAGAATGAGCTACTCATAGAGCAGGCTGCTGGATCATTGCACTGGTTTCCACGGCGACTGCTCTACTTTTGGAACTTTGCATGAGAATTAATCTTTTACAAATCTGTGATGTATGTATACAGGTTATTCAGTGAGAGTTTGATATATCCATCCAGGGGCTTCCAAACCACCCCTAAATAAACAACACAAACATGTAACATTGTATTGTATGAGCTGAGGGTAAGGGTTAATAATGCACCTGTATGATACGGGTTAATAATGCACCAGTGCGATAAGGGTTAATGATGCAACAGTATGATAAGGGTTAATAGTGCACCACTATCATAATGGTTACTAATGCACCAGTACGATAAGGGTTAATAATGATCCAGTAAGATAAGGGTTAATACTGCACCAGTACGATAAGGATTACTAAGGCACCAGTACGATAAACGTTAATAATGCACCAGTGCGATAAGAGTTAACAATGTACCAGCATTATAAGGGTTAATAGTGCTCAAGTACGATAAGGGTTAATTATGCACTAGTATGATAAGAGTTAATACTGCACCAGTACAATAATGGTTACTAATGCACCAGTACGTTAAGGGTTAATAGTGCACCAGTATGAATAGGGTTACTAATGCACCAGTACGATAAGGGATAATAATGCACCAGTACGATAAGGGTTAATAATGCACCAGTACGATAAGGATTAATAATGTACTAGTATGATAAGGGTTAATAGTGCTCAAGTACGATAAGGGTTAATAATGCACTAGTATGATATGGGTTAATAATGTGCCAGTACGATAAGGGTTAATAATGCACTAGTATGATAAGGGTTAATAATCTGCCAGTACGATAAGGGTTAATAGTGCACCAGTATTATAAGGGTTAATAGTGCACCAGTGTGATAAGGGTTAATAATGCTCTAGTATGATAAAGGTTAATAATGCACCAGTGCGATAAGGGTTAACAGTGCTCTAATATGATACGGGTTAATAATGCACTAGTATGATAAGGGTTAATAATGCACTAGTATGTTAAGGGTTAATAATGCACTAGTATGATAAGAGTTAGTAATGCACTAGTACGATAATGGTTAATAATGCATTGGTAATTCAAATCCCCAGCAGCATTAGAGGTAGATTGAGAAGCCCCAGGGCAGCACCACAGAGGGGAAAGGGTTAAATGGCTTTCATTTAAATATCTGTACTGCATTTAGCAACAATTAATTGTTGTTACATAAGGTAATCTGACTCCAAGGCCGTGCGGAGCCTGATTAACCCACCCAATTAACTTCTCACCAATCCTGCTCTCTATACCCCTGTCTGACTCGAGGGTCTCCCTCCATCAGGAATTAAGTGTCAGTCTCATGACTGCAGACACCAAGTGCAGAGCAGCAAACAATATTACAAATATGCATTGGCCACAATAAAAGAGTCTGCACTTCCTAACCTGCCCTATAGGAGGCACTCTTGGGCTGAGAGAATCCTACCTGCAGTACAATAGGACAGTCCATCATTCAATGTGCTAGTTTGACAATACAGAGCCAAGAAGGACAGGTTGCTGGGGAGAGGGGGTAATACAGCCAATGCTCAGGGGTGCATTGATCAATTCTCTTTGGGGTCGATATTCGTGATAGAGGGAACTGTAGGAAATTGAGAAGGGAATTTCAAACTTAAGGCCAATGTAGTTGATTTGAAAAACTTTGAAACTCGTCTACTTTGGCCTTAAAGGAAAGCTAAACTTTTTAACCCTTGCTTTCTTAGTGGAAGCTTTTTTTTATTAACCTTCACTTCATTAGTGGAAGCAAGTGTTTGGCGATCCTGGGTAAAGCCGACATGTGTCTTTAGCGATTCCTGCTGGCGTTTATCCTCGGCTGTGTCTCGGAGTTGAGGCAGAGCCGGCTGGGAGGCTTGGGCGCACACGGTCAGTCACAGGAGGCGCTCGCTGAGTCTGTCGTGTCTGATGTTCTCTCTCTGCGTGCAAACAACAGAGGGGACGTTACAGAGACCCCATGACTGCTGGTCAGTGTATAAAGTGGCATGGACTTACTCAGTATACGTCAGTTTAACTCTCCCATCTCCAAATATTCTGATCTATTGATGTTGCTATAGCAACAGCCCTGTCCATATCTCCAAGCCCCTCCCTTATAGATGTCACTGAATTTAGAAGCCCCGCCTCTCTCTCCAAGCCCCTCCTTATTGGAATGTCAGTGAATTTAGAAGCCCCGCCTCTCTCTCCAAGCCCCTCCTTTATAGATGTCACTGAATTTAGAAGCCCCGCCTCTCTCTCCAAGCCCCTCCCTTATAGATGTCACTGAATTTAGAAGCCCCGCCTCTCTCTCCAAGCCCCTCCTTTATAGATGTCACTGAATTTAGAAGCCCCGCCTCTCTCTCCAAGCTCCTCCTTATTGGAATGTCATTGAATTTAGAAGCCCCGCCTCTCTCTCCAAGCCCCTCCTTATAGAATGTCAGTGAATTTAGAAGCCCCGCCTCTCTCTCCAAGCCCCTCCTTTATAGATGTCACTGAATTTAGAAGCCCCGCCTCTCCCTCCAAGCCCCTCCTTATTGGAATGTCACTAAATTTAGAAGCCCCGCCTCTCCCTCCAAGCTCCTCCTTATTGGAATGTCACTGAATTTAGAAGCCCCGCCTCTCTCTCCAAGCCCCTCCTTATTGGAATGTCAGTGAATTTAGAAGCCCCGCCTCTCTCTCCAAGCCCCTCCTTTATAGATGTCACTGAATTTAGAAGCCCCGCCTCTCCCTCCAAGCCCCTCCTTATTGGAATGTCACTGAATTTAGAAGCCCCGCCTCTCTCTCCAAGCTCCTCCTTATTGGAATGTCACTAAATTTAGAAGCCCCGCCTCTCTCTCCAAGCCCCTCCTTATTCAATGTCACTGAATTTAGAAGCCCCGCCTCTCTCTCCAAGCCCCTCCTTATTAGATGTCACTGAATTTAGAAGCCGCGCCTCTCTCTCCAAGCCCCTCCTTATTGGAATGTCACTGAATTTAGAAGCCCCGCCTCTCTCTCCAAGCCCCTCCTTATTGGAATGTCACTAAATTTAGAAGCCCCGCCTCTCTCTCCAAGCCCCTCCTTATTCAATGTCACTGAATTTAGAAGCCCCGCCTCTCTCTCCAAGCCCCTCCTTATTAGATGTCACTGAATTTAGAAGCCCCGCCTCTCTCTCCAAGCCCCTCCTTATTCAATGTCACTGAATTTAGAAGCCCCGCCTCTCTCTCCAAGCCCCTCCTTATTGGAATGTCACTGAATTTAGAAGCCCCGCCTCTCTCTCCAAGCTCCTCCTTATTGGAATGTCACTGAATTTAGAAGCCCCGCCTCTCTCTCCAAGCCCCTCCTTATTGGAATGTCACTGAATTTAGAAGCCCTGCCTCTCTCTCCAAGCCCCTCCTTATTGGAATGTCACTGAATTTAGAAGCCCCACCTCTCTCTCCAAGCCCCTCCTTATTAGATGTCACTGATTTAGAAGCCCCGCCTCTCTCTCCAAGCCCCTCCTTATTGGAATGTCACTGATTTAGAAGCCCCGCCTCTCTCTCCAAGCTCCTCCTTATTGGAATGTCAGTGAATTTAGAAGCCCCGCCTCTCTCTCCAAGCCCCTCCTTATTGGAATGTCACTGAATTTAGAAGCCCCGCCTCTCTCTCCAAGCCCCTCCTTATTGGAATGTCACTGAATTTAGAAGCCCCGCCCATCTCTCCAAGCCCCTCCTTATTGGAATGTCACTGAATTTAGAAGCCCCGCCTCTCTCTCCAAGCCCCTCCTTATTGGAATGTCACTGAATTTAGAAGCCCCGCCTCTCTCTCCAAGCTCCTCCTTATTGGAATGTCACAGAATTTATAAGCTCCGCCTCTCTCTCCAAGCCCCTCCTTATTGGAATGTCACTGAATTTAGAAGCTCCACCTCTCTCTCCAAGCTCCTCCTTATTGGAATGTCACTGAATTTAGAAGCCCCGCCTCTCTCTCCAAGCCCCTCCTTATTGGAATGTCACTGAATTTAGAAGCCCCGCCTCTCTCTCCAAGCCCCTCCTTATTGGAATGCCACTGAATTTAGAAGCCCTGCCTCTCTCTCCAAGCCCCTCCTTATTGGAATGTCACTGAATTTAGAAGCCCCGCCTCTCTCTCCAAGCTCCTCCTTATTGGAATGTCACTGAATTTAGAAGCCCCGCCTCTCTCTCCAAGCCCCTCCTTATTGGAATGTCACTGAATTTAGAAGCCCCGCCTCTCTCTCTAAGCCCCTCCTTATTGGAATGTCACTGAATTTAGAAGCCCCGCCTCTCTCTCCAAGCCCCTCCTTATTGGAATGTCACTGAGTTTAGAAGCCCCGCCTCTCTCTCCAAGCCCCTCCTTATTGGAATGTCACTGAATTTAGAAGCCCCGCCTCTCTCTCCAAGCCCCTCCTTATTGGAATGTTACTGAATTTAGAAGCCCGCCTCTCTCTCCAAGCTCCTCCTTATTGGAATGTCACTGAATTTAGAAGCCCCGCCTCTCGCTCCAAGCCCCTCCTTATTGGAATGTCACAAAATTTAGAAGCCCCGCCTCTCTCTCCAAGCCCCTCCTTATTGGAATGTCACTGAATTTAGAAGCCCCACCTCTCTCTCCAAGCCCCTCCTTATTGGAATGTCACTGAATTTAGAAGCCCCGCCTCTCTCTCCAAGCCCCTCCTTTATAGATGTCACTGAATTTAGAAGCCCCGACCATCTCTCCAAGCCCCTCCTTATTGGAATGCCACTGAATTTAGAAGCCCCGCCTCTCTCTCCAAGCCCCTCCTTATTGAAATGTCACTGAATTTAGAAGCCCCGCCTCTCTCTCCAAGCCCCTCCTTATTGGAATGTCACTGAATTTAGAAGCCCCACCTCTCTCTCCAAGCTCCTCCTTATTGGAATGTCACTGAATTTAGAAGCCCCGCCTCTCTCTCCAAGCTCCTCCTTATTGGAATGTCACTGAATTTAGAAGCCCCACCTCTCTCTCCAAGCCCCTCCTTATTGGAATGTCACTGAATTTAGAAGCCCCGCCTCTCTCTCCAAGTCCCTCCTTATTGGAATGTCACTGAATTTATAAGCTCCGCCTCTCTCTCCAAGCTCCTCCTTATTGTAATGTCACTGAATTTAGAAGCCCCGCCTCTCTCTCCAAGCCCCTCCTTATTGGATGGCACTGATTTAGAAGCCCCGCCTCTCTCTCCAAGCCCCTCCTTATTGGATGGCACTGATTTAGAAGCCCCGCCTCTCTCTCCAAGCCCCTCCTTATTGGAATGTCAGTGAATTTAGAAGCCCCGCCTCTCTCTCCAAGCCCCTCCTTATTGGATGGCACTGATTTAGAAGCCCCGCCTCTCTCTCCAAGCCCCTCCTTATTGGATGGCACTGATTTAGAAGCCCCGCCTCTCTCTCCAAGCCCCTCCTTATTGGAATGTCACTGAATTTAGAAGCCCCGATGATATTATGAAAGTGGGAATAAGGGCATGTAACCTATAAAAACATGTTCAATTTATAGAAACTAAACTTGGTGACCCCAGTTCATAGTGCATACCCTTCACATGCCCTCTCAGACAGTCAGGGAACATTCTTACATATGTAAAGAGCAGATAGAGTTATATGATTTTTAATTCCCACAGTTTTATCAGCGAAGTTAACATCTGGGAGCAGAAATGTCATCTGTTCCCTTCTCTCCCCAACGTCTATGTAACATGTTCAAAAGTTCAACATTCTCCTGGATTAAGATCAGCTTTAAAACAACTGTCTCACACCCCTCTCCTTGATCTGGACGCGTCCGCAAGCCTTGGCTCCACATCTCGCCTCATTACTGTTCATAATGTTCTTAGAGGGGTGCGTCTCTCTGCCCCCGGGGTGTCCCATAGGACAGCTTGAAATTACAACTCTGACGTACGCCAGTGGCAGCCAGTCAAGAGAAATGTGGAGTATTTCCAAAGCCAGGAAGATTGTCACAAATTATAAACAGTTTGTAAAATTCTAGGTCTCTGGGAGGCATTTATGCTACATTAGGGCCGTAGGCTGGATATCTTCACCTCCCCTCCGAAGGCTCTCGCTCCCAAAACAAAGAGCTCTGGTTGGTGTGTCTCACAACGCTGACCGAAACCTCGGGACAGTGGACAGGCTGGGAGGTGTCTCGATATAGACAAGGCTTGTGTTTTATTGTCATATTGATCCCCGAGTAGGATGAAACTCATCTGTGTTTGGTAGTAATGGTGGGTCATCTCCTCGGGTCTCACAAGTCTCTCTATCTTTGGACAGAGGAGGTAGCCGTCTGTTACAGCAAGTTGCAGTTCGTTAGATAGTGACGTAGAGAGACAGTTTGCTAAGAACCAGGGTAACTTGGGTGATAAACCAGTAGACGTGGGAAAAAAACCAAACAAATGAATTTCCTATAAAGTTAGCAATAAGGTAAATAAACCCAGGGGGTCCCTTGGTCTGCACTGATGGAAAGCCCAACAACGAATGTCAACCTTTAGTGGCTGTGCTCTGACCAAAACATGATAATATTATCTAGGTGTGTCTGGAACAACTGGAATATCTGTATAGCGCCAACAAGATGTGCAGCAATTTTTCCATGACAGAAATGACACCGAAGGTAGAGACCGCCCAGCTCACACGCTCACAATACAGCGGCATCCTGGGAAACATACAGCGGGATAATGTTTAAAATTGAATTCTGGGAAATAATCTAAAAATTGTGTAGTCACCATGGGAACCAATGTAATGTTCCTACTGATGACATCAATTTTAAAACTTTACCCCCAGAATCACCATGGAAACCAATGGAATGTTCCTGCTGAGTACATCACTTTTAGAACTTTACCCCAGAATCACCATGGAAACCAATGGAATGTTCCTGCCAAGTACATCACTTTTAGAACTTTACCCCCAGAATCACCATGGAAACCAATGGAATGTTCCTGCTGATTACATCACTTTTAGACCTTTACCCCCATTATTACCATGGAAACCAATGGAATGTTCCTCCTGAGTATACATTTATACAAAACTGCTATCATGTTAAAATGGCAGTTGTGAAGGTGATGAGGATGGATGATGCTTTGGGTACTGTGTCAGGTAGCTAGGTAGGTAGGTAATGTTTGTATATCAAGGATTTTAACATATCAGCTTGCGAATGGCAGCTGGTTGCCAACAAATACAGAAAAGGTATAAAATAAATATTACCAATCAATTTTAAAAAGTTGTAAACCTGCGATATGTTTCTGCATGCTTCACCGCAATGCATTTATAATAAGGATTAGGCAAGTGGCAGGCCTGGGTTTATTTTGGAAAGTCTAGCGTTTCATAGAATCTATTCTATTTGTATTGATTTGGCCCTGCTACTATGGACTGTTTGTGAAGCACATGTCACAGCTGCCACCCTTAGGGTTAGGACATTTGGAGATAATAGCTGCAATAAATTCCCTGTCTCCGTGCGGTTATTTCAGAGCATTAAACTCAGGCAGGTAATGGAGAGATCTTATATAATCTTCAATCTTAGTGAATCGCATACTGCATTCGTCTATTCAGTAAGAGCAGGGGGGAGAGACTGCAATGGCAGACGCAGGCCATTAAATCACACAGGGTGTACTGTGTCCACTGACATTATTAAAAGGTCATCTTTTATTCCTGCGTAGTAGGTTTTCTTTTCCTGTCACATGGAAAAGGTCATTGTTTTTTTTAAAGTAAATATATCTCTGTATTATTAAAAGCCAACAGGTGAGAGTAATGGTTATCACTGAATAAACAAAACACGTTTCCAAATATTTACTAACACAATTTCCAAGGAAAATAGCCCCCCCCCCCCATATATTAACAGGTCTGGGAACCCCGACTACTCCGCTATCAGAAATTATTATCATTAAATACATGGGGGGGGGGGGTCGGGGGCCCCAGCAGGAGGATTAAAGTACCCTGTACCCACAGACACAATTAGCCAGTGTGGGACAAAGATAATGGATAATTAGAACATTATTTGCATAACGGGGAACATCTACAAGATCTACGCTTTCCTCCTCCCCCGAAGGAAGCAAGGGGGCAGGTCTGATCATTTGAAGGTGAATTTGATCCAAATATAGGTGACCCCAGTCAAAGAAAATCAATAGAAGATGGAACGCACCACCTAGAATATAATCATAGCTGGGTGAGGAATGGACAATGATAGATGTTATTCCCCTTCTTGGACCCCAAAATCCAACAATCCCAAGTGCCCAAATACATTTATTTGCACCCCCAACTTCACCCACTGCCCCAACTTAGCCCATGCCAATAATACAAGCATGAGAAAGGAAGGGGGTCATGATATTCATGGGTGGGGAAGTGCAGATGTTAACCAGGCTCTTTTTTCGTTATATATTTGTTACTGCCCGTTGTTATTTAGGAAAGTTAGAGACTGTTTCAGTTTGAAATAGAGCGTATCTTTCTTTTCCAAATGTTTTCATAGAGGTTATTAATAAAAAGCAAAAAAACCCAAAACAAATGGATTGCCCCAGGGAGCAATCCAACTGCCATTTTGGAATCAAAATATAACTTTTTGCTCTTTGAAGCAAAATTGGAAAACTGCTTCAGTGTGGGATCTGTATGTCTTCTGGATCAACAGCAAGGGGTGTGAGAGAGGTTGAACTTAATGGAAATTGGTCTTTTTTCTCAACTTAAATTATTATTTTAGTAGAAATACTGGTTTTATAACTAGCAAATGAATGTTGGACAAACAAACTGCATGACAAACATAGATACACTATCCAGTCTATGGACAAAGATTATGTCACGGATTTATAAATTACAGAGTAAATCTCTAACCTCTGTCTGAAAACTGGGACTGCTGGAAAGAGAGTGTGTGTGTAGACAGGGAGGCTACTATCAGGTTTATGTAGACAAGGAGGCTACTATCAGGCTTCTGTAGACAAGGAGGCTACTATCAGGCTTCTGTAGACAAGGAGGCTACTATCAGGCTTCTGTAGACAAGGAGGCTACTATCAGGCTTCTGTAGACAGGGAGCTACTATCAGGCTTCTGTAGACAAGGAGGCTACTATCAGGCTTCTGTAGTCAGGGAGGCTACTATCAGGCTTCTGTATACAGGGAGGCTACTATCAGGCTTCTGGAGACAGGGAGGCTACTATCAGGCTTCTGTAGACAGGGAGGCTACTATCAGGCTTCTGGAGACAGGGAGGCTACTATCAGGCTTATGTAGACAAGGAGGCTACTATCAGGCTTCTGTAGTCAGGGAGGCTACTATCAGGCTTCTGTAGACAGGGAGGCTACTATCAGGATTATGTAGACAGAGAGGCTACTATCAGGATTCTGTAGACAGAGAGGCTACTATCAGGCTTCTGTAGACAGGGAGGCTACTATCAGGCTTCTGTAGACAAGGAGGCTACTATCAGGCTTCTGTAGTCAGGGAGGCTACTATCAGGCTTCTGTAGACAGGGAGCTACTATCAGGCTTCTGTAGACAAGGAGGCTACTATCAGGTTTATGTAGACAAGGAGGCTACTATCAGGCTTCTGTAGACAAGGAGGCTACTATCAGACTTCTGTATACAGGGAGGCTACTATCAGGTTTATGTAGACAAGGAGGCTACTATCTGGCTTCTGTAGACAAGGAGGCTACTATCAGGCTTCTGTAGACAAGGAGGCCACTATCAGGCTTCTTTAGACAGGGAGGCTTCTATCAGGCTTCTGTAGACAGGGAGGCTACTATCAGGCTTCTGTAGACAAGGAGGCTACTATCAGGCTTCTGTAGACAATGAGGCTACTATCAGGCTTCTGTAGACAAGGAGGCTACTATCAGGCTTCTGTATACAGGGAGGCTACTATCAGGCTTCTGTAGACAAGGAGGCTACTATCAGGCTTCTGTAGACAAGGAGGCTACTATCAGGCTTCTGTATACAGGGAGCTACTATCAGGCTTATGGAGACAGGGAGGCTACTATTAGGCTTCTGTAGACAAGGAGGCTACTATCAGGCTTCTGTATACAGGGAGGCTACTATCAGGTTTATGTAGACAAGGAGGCTACTATCAGGCTTCTGTAGACAAGGAGGCTACTATCAGGCTTCTGTAGACAAGGAGGCTACTATCAGGCTTCTGTATACAGGGAGGCTACTATCAGGCTTCTGTAGACAGGGAGCTACTATCAGGCTTCTGTAGACAAGGAGGCTACTATCAGGCTTCTGGAGACAGGGAGGCTACTATCAGGCTTCTGTAGACAAGGAGGCTACTATCAGGCTTCTGTATACAGGGAGGCTACTATCAGGCTTCTGTAGACAGGGAGCTACTATCAGGCTTCTGTAGACAAGGAGGCTACTATCAGGCTTCTGTAGACAGGGAGGCTACTATCAGGCTTCTGGAGACAAGGAGGCTACTATCAGGCTTCTGTAGACAGGGAGGCTACTATCAGGCTTCTGTAGACAGGGAGGCTACTATCAGGCTTCTGTAGACAGGGAGGCTACTATCAGGCTTCTGTAGACAGGGAGGCTACTATCAGGCTTCTGGAGACAGGGAGGCTACTATCAGGCTTCTGTAGACAGAGAGGCTACTATCAGGCTTCTGTAGACAGGGAGGCTACTATCAGGCTTCTGTAGACAGAGAGGCTACTATCAGGCTTCTGTAGACAGGGAGGCTACTATCAGGCTTCTGTAGACAGGGAGGCTACTATCAGGCTTCTGGAGACAGGGAGGCTACTATCAGGCTTCTGTAGACAGAGAGGCTACTATCAGGCTTCTGTAGACAGGGAGGCTACTATCAGGCTTCTGGAGACAGGGAGGCTACTATCAGGCTTCTGGAGACAGGGAGGCTACTATCAGGCTTCTGTAGACAGAGAGGCTACTATCAGGCTTCTGTAGACAGGGAGGCTACTATCAGGCTTCTGTAGACAAGGAGGCTACTATCAGGCTTCTGTATACAGGGAGGCTACTATCAGGCTTCTGTAGTCAGGGAGGCTACTATCAGGCTTCTGTAGACAAGGAGGCTACTATCAGGCTTCTGTAGTCAGGGAGGCTACTATCAGGCTTATGTAGACACGGAGGCTACTATCAGGCTTCTGGAGACAGGGAGGCTACTATCAGGCTTCTGTAGTCAGGGAGGCTACTATCAGGCTTCTGTAGACAGGGAGGCTACTATCAGGCTTATGTAGTCAAGGAGGCTACTATCAGGCTTCTGTATACAGGGAGGCTACTATCAGGCTTCTGTAGACAGGGAGGCTACTATCAGGCTTCTGGAGACAAGGAGGCTACTATCAGGCTTCTGTAGACAAGGAGGCTACTATCAGGCTTCTGTATACAGGGAGGCTACTATCAGGCTTCTGTAGACAGGGAGGCTACTATCAGGCTTCTGTAGACAGGGAGGCTACTATCAGGCTTCTGGAGACAGGGAGGCTACTATCAGGCTTCTGTAGACAGAGAGGCTACTATCAGGCTTCTGTAGACAGGGAGGCTACTATCAGGCTTCTGTAGACAGAGAGGCTACTATCAGGCTTCTGTAGACAGGGAGGCTACTATCAGGCTTCTGTAGACAGGGAGGCTACTATCAGGCTTCTGGAGACAGGGAGGCTACTATCAGGCTTCTGTAGACAGAGAGGCTACTATCAGGCTTCTGTAGACAGGGAGGCTACTATCAGGCTTCTGGAGACAGGGAGGCTACTATCAGGCTTCTGGAGACAGGGAGGCTACTATCAGGCTTCTGTAGACAGAGAGGCTACTATCAGGCTTCTGTAGACAGGGAGGCTACTATCAGGCTTCTGTAGACAAGGAGGCTACTATCAGGCTTCTGTATACAGGGAGGCTACTATCAGGCTTCTGTAGTCAGGGAGGCTACTATCAGGCTTCTGTAGTCAGGGAGGCTACTATCAGGCTTATGTAGACACGGAGGCTACTATCAGGCTTATGTAGACACGGAGGCTACTATCAGGCTTCTGGAGACAGGGAGGCTACTATCAGGCTTCTGTAGTCAGGGAGGCTACTATCAGGCTTCTGTAGACAGGGAGGCTACTATCAGGCTTATGTAGTCAAGGAGGCTACTATCAGGCTTCTGTATACAGGGAGGCTACTATCAGGCTTCTGTAGACAGGGAGGCTACTATCAGGCTTCTGTAGACAATGAGGCTACTATCAGGCTTCTGTAGACAAGGAGGCTACTATCAGGCTTCTGTATACAGTGAGGCTACTATCAGGCTTCTGTAGACAGGGAGGCTACTATCAGGCTTCTGGAGACAGGGAGGCTACTATCAGGCTTCTGTAGACAGAGAGGCTACTATCAGGCTTCTGTAGACAGGGAGGCTACTATCAGGCTTCTGTAGACAGAGAGGCTACTATCAGGCTTCTGTAGACAGGGAGGCTACTATCAGGCTTCTGTAGACAGGGAGGCTACTATCAGGCTTATGTAGTCAAGGAGGCTACTATCAGGCTTCTGTATACAGGGAGGCTACTATCAGGCTTCTGTAGACAGGGAGGCTACTATCAGGCTTCTGGAGACAAGGAGGCTACTATCAGGCTTCTGTAGACAAGGAGGCTACTATCAGGCTTCTGTATACAGGGAGGCTACTATCAGGCTTCTGTAGACAGGGAGGCTACTATCAGGCTTCTGTAGACAGGGAGGCTACTATCAGGCTTCTGGAGACAGGGAGGCTACTATCAGGCTTCTGTAGACAGAGAGGCTACTATCAGGCTTCTGTAGACAGGGAGGCTACTATCAGGCTTCTGTAGACAGAGAGGCTACTATCAGGCTTCTGTAGACAGGGAGGCTACTATCAGGCTTCTGTAGACAGGGAGGCTACTATTAGGCTTCTGTAGACAAGGAGGCTACTATCAGGCTTCTGTATACAGGGAGGCTACTATCAGGCTTCTGTAGACAGGGAGGCTACTATTAGGCTTCTGTAGACAAGGAGGCTACTATCAGGTTTATGTAGACAAGGAGGCTACTATCAGGCTTCTGTAGACAAGGAGGCTACTATCAGGCTTCTGTAGACAAGGAGGCTACTATCAGGCTTCTGTATACAGGGAGGCTACTATCAGGCTTCTGTAGACAGGGAGCTACTATCAGGCTTCTGTAGACAAGGAGGCTACTATCAGGCTTCTGTAGACAGGGAGGCTACTATCAGGCTTCTGGAGACAAGGAGGCTACTATCAGGCTTCTGTAGACAGGGAGGCTACTATCAGGCTTCTGTAGACAGGGAGGCTACCATCAGGCTTCTGTAGACAGGGAGGCTACTATCAGGCTTCTGTAGACAGGGAGGCTACTATCAGGCTTCTGGAGACAGGGAGGCTACTATCAGGCTTCTGTAGACAGAGAGGCTACTATCAGGCTTCTGTAGACAGGGAGGCTACTATCAGGCTTCTGTAGACAGAGAGGCTACTATCAGGCTTCTGTAGACAGGGAGGCTACTATCAGGCTTCTGTAGACAGGGAGGCTACTATCAGGCTTCTGGAGACAGGGAGGCTACTATCAGGCTTCTGTAGACAGAGAGGCTACTATCAGGCTTCTGTAGACAGGGAGGCTACTATCAGGCTTCTGTAGACAGGGAGGCTACTATCAGGCTTCTGGAGACAGGGAGGCTACTATCAGGCTTCTGTAGACAGAGAGGCTACTATCAGGCTTCTGTAGACAGGGAGGCTACTATCAGGCTTCTGTAGACAAGGAGGCTACTATCAGGCTTCTGTATACAGGGAGGCTACTATCAGGCTTCTGTAGTCAGGGAGGCTACTATCAGGCTTCTGTAGACAAGGAGGCTAATATCAGGCTTCTGTAGTCAGGGAGGCTACTATCAGGCTTATGTAGACACGGAGGCTACTATCAGGCTTCTGGAGACAGGGAGGCTACTATCAGGCTTCTGTAGTCAGGGAGGCTACTATCAGGCTTCTGTAGACAGGGAGGCTAATATCAGGCTTATGTAGTCAGGGAGGCTACTATCAGGCTTCTGTAGACAGGGAGGCTACTATCAGGCTTATGTAGACAAGGAGGCTACTATCAGGCTTCTGTAGACAGGGAGGCTAATATCAGGGGATGGGTGAGAGAGAACAGGGGAGGGGGAGAGAGAACGGGGGGGAGAACAGTGGGAGGGAAAGAGAACAGGGGAGGAGAGAGTGAACAGGGAAGGGGGGAGAGTGAACAGGGGAGTGGGGAGTTAACAGGGGAGGGGGAGAGTGAACAGAGATGGGGTGGAAGGGGAGAGAACAGAGGAGGGAAGAGAACAGAGATGAGGTTGAAGGGGAGAGAACAGAGATGGGTTGGAAGGGGAGAGAACAGAGGAATGGGGATAGTACAATGGAGGTGGGGAGAGAAAAAAAAGATGGGGTGGAAGGGGAGAGATCAAATGAGGGGGAGAAAGCAGAAATTGGGGGGAGAACAGAGATGGGAGTAGGAGGGGGAGAGAACAGATATGGCGGTAGGAAGGGGAGAGCACAAAGATGGGGAGAGAATGGAGGAAGAGGGGGAGAAAACAGAAATGGGTGAGAGAACAGAGATGGGGAGGGGAGGGTGAGAACAGATTGGGACAGGGAGAGAACAGAGTAGGGAGGAGAAAAGAGATGGGGGAGAGGGAAAGAGATATGGAGAGGGAAAGGGTTATGGGGAGAAGGAGAAAAGATAAGGGACATGGGGAGAGGGAGAGTCATGGGATGGGGGGGCACCAAAAAGCACTTTGGCTTGTGTAGCAAAAAATCCTCCCACCGGCCATGGATGCAGGGCATCAGATTTCCGATATGCTGCATCATCGTTAAGCATGGGGAGCAAAAGCAGCACTTACTCATGGTGCCCACGGCTTCACATGAAGCAGACGCCGCTCTGCTTCACAGGGAGGGGGGGAAGCTTCACCTCTCAGCCAGTGAGCTCCGCCCCCTCCGGGGATCCAGCTGTGCTGTAAAGCAGAGGGCTCTACTGGGAAACTTTTTTTTTTCGTGGCGCCCCCTAGGGTGTTGCGCCTTGTGCGCTCGCACAGGTGTCACACCCCTAAGGCCGGTCTTGGTTATCATTTACCTCTTATTATATATCTGCTCTGCACAGACTCCTGTGGAATATATGTATGCACACATGGCAAGGATAGTTATCATTCACCTGGTATTATTATATGTCTGCTCTGTACAGACTCCTGTGTAATATATGTATGCACACATTGCAAGTATAGTTATCATTCACCTGGTATTATTATAGGTCTGCTCTGTACAGACTCCTGTGTAATATATGTATGCACACACTGCAAGTATAGTTATCATTCACCTGGTATTATTATATGTCTGCTCTGTACAGGCTCCTGTGTAATATATGTATGCACACACTGCAAGTATAGTTATCATTCACCTGGTATTATTATATGTCTGCTCTGTACAGACTCCTGTGTAATATATGTATGCACACACTGCAAGTATAGTTATCATTCACCTGGTATTATTATATGTCTGCTCTGTACAGACTCCTGTGTAATACATGTATGCACACATTGTTAGTATAGTTATCATTCACCTGGTATTATTATATGTCTGCTCTGTAAAGGCTCCTGTGTAATATATGTATGCACACACTGCAAGTATAGTTATCATTCACCTGGTATTATTATATGTCTGCTCTGTACAGACTCCTGTGTAATATATGTACGACCTAGACATGTGCAAAACTCAAATTTCCGTTTAGTTTTCGTCCTTTCAGACAAAAATGTTATTTATTTCGTCTAAAACAAATTTCATTTATGAATGGGGACTCTATTTCAGTTTATAGAAAGCCAATAGCATTACATGTATTCCATAAACCGAAAGTCTATAAACCGAAAGACATTCGGTTTATAGACTTTCGGCTTATAGAGTAAATGTAATGGTATTGCTATTCTATAAACCTAAATAGAGTCCACATTCATACGAATAGGTCAATTGACCTATTCGTATGAATGGGGACTCTATTTATGTTTATAGAATAGCAATAGCTTTACATGTATTACTATTGTCAAATAGAACCGTCAAATACTGTGCTTACAGTGCACTTTGATAAATTCGAATAGTTCTGGGTGCTAAATAGTACATTTGCTTCTTGCGGTGCACTTCATATCTGAGAGTTAAATAGAACCGTCAAATACTGTGATTACAGCGCACTTTGAAAAATTATAATAGTTTTGGGTGCTAAATAGTACATTTGTGTCATGCGGTGCACTTCATATCTGAGAGTCAAATAGAACAGTCCAATACTGCGCTTACAGAGTACTTTGAAAAATTCTGGCTACCTCCTCCTCCTCCAGCGCCGCTTACACTTACACCGCCACGGTCACCGCCTCCTCAACCTATGGGTCACTTAGTATAAAGTGAAAGAGAATACCCTGCACTCCATCCCTCTCTCAAATGGATAATTCTGTTGATCGTCCTGGCAGCCATGCTTTAGATTTAGATTTATGTTCTTCCAAAGCTAAAATCAAAGATTCCATCTAGTGCTATTTTATGGCTCAGCTGTATTTTTAATTTGCATGTATTTTATGTTTTTTGAAGTTATTTCCTTATCCATATTTGTTTGCAGGGCACTTGTCTTACGCTTACCCACATTTTAATTCCTTTTGCAGCCCTCTAGCCCTTTACAGGACTTTTTTAGAGGCATTTTAGTGGCCAAAAGTTTGTGTCCCCATTGACTTCAATGGGGTTCGGGTTCAGGGTCAAGTTCGGGGTCAAGTTCGAGCCTAAACCCGAACTTTTTTCCAAAGTTCGTCCGAACCCGCCGAACCCGAACATCCAGGTGTCCGCTCAACTCTAGTTATCATTCACCTGGTATTATTATATGTGTGCTCTGTACAGACTCCTGTGTAATATATGTATGCACACACTGCAAGTATAGTTATCATTCACTTGGTATTATTATATGTGTGCTCTGTACAGACTCCTGTGTAATATATGTATGCACACACAGCAAGTATAGTTATCATTCACCTGGTATTATTATATGTCTGCTCTGTACAGACTCCTGTGTAATATATGTATGCACACACAGCAAGTATAGTTATCATTCACCTGGTATTATTATATGTCTGCTCTGTACAGACTCCTGTGTAATATATGTATGCACACACTGCAAGTATAGTTATCATTCACCTAGTATTATTATATGTCTGCTCTGTACATGCTCCTGTGTAATATATGTATGCACACATTGCAAGTATAGTTATCATTCACCTGGTTTTATTATATGTGTGCTCTGTACAGACTCCTGTGTAATATATGAATGCACACATTGCAAGTATAGTTATCATTCACCTGGTATTATTATATGTGTGCTCTGTACAGGTTCCTGTGTAATATATCTATGCACACATTACAAGTATAGTTCTCATTCACCTGGTATTATTATATGTCTGCTCTGTACAGACTCCTGTGTAATATATGAATGCACACATTGCAAGTATAGTTATCATTCACCTGGTATTATTATATGTGTGCTCTGTACAGGTTCCTGTGTAATATATCTATGCACACATTACAAGTATAGTTCTCATTCACCTGGTATTATTATATGTCTGCTCTGTACAGGCTCCTGTGTAATATATGTATGCACACATTGCAAGTATAGTTATCATTCACCTGGTATTATTATATGTCTGCTCTGTACAGACTCCTGTGTAATATATATATGCACACACTGCAAGTATAGTTATCAATCACCTGATATTATTATATGTCTGCTCTGTACAGGCTCCTGTGTAATATATGTATGCACACATTGCAAGTATAGTTATCATTCACCTGGTATTATTATATGTCTGCTCTGTACAGACTCCTGTGTAATATATGTATGCACACATTGCAAGTATAGTTATCATTCACCTGGTATTATTATATGTCTGTTCTGTACAGACTCCTGTGTAAAATATGTATGCACACACTGCAAGTATAGTTATCATTCACCTAGTATTATTATATGTCTGCTCTGTACATGCTCCTGTGTAATATATGTATGCACACATTGCAAGTATAGTTATCATTCACCTGGTTTTATTATATGTGTGCTCTGTACAGGCTCCTATGTAATATATGTATGCACACATTGCAAGTATAGTTATCATTCACCTGGTATTATTATATGTCTGCTTTGTACAGACTCCTGTGTAATATATGTATGCACACACTGCAAGTATAGTTATCATTCACCTGGTATTATTATATGTCTGCTCTGTACAGGCTCCTGTGTAATATATGTATGCACACATTGCAAGGATAGTTATCATTCACCTGGTTTTATTATATGTGTGCTCTGTACAGACTCCTGTGTAATATATGTATGCACACACTGCAAGTATAGTTATCATTCACCAGGTATTATTATATGTCTGCTCTGTACAGGCTCCTGTGTAATATATGTATGCACACATTGCAAGTATAGTTATCATTCACCTGGTATTATTATATTTCTGCTCTGTACAGACTCCTGTGTAATATATGTATGCACACACTGCAAGTATAGTTATCATTCACCTGGTATTATTATATTTCTGCTCTGTACAGACTCCTGTGTAATATATGTATGCACACATTGCAAGTATAGTTATCATTCACCTGGTATTATTATATGTCTGCTCTGTACAGGCTCCTGTGTAATATATGTATGCACACACTGCAAGTATAGTTATCATTCACCTGGTATTATTATATGTCTGCTCTGTACAGACATCTGTGTAATATATGTATGCACCACTGCAAGGATAGTTATCATTCACCTGGTATTATTATATTTCTGCTCTGTACAGACTCCTGTGTAATATATGTATGGACACATTGCAAGTATAGTTATCATTCACCTGGTATTATTATATGTCTGCTCTGTACAGACTCCTGTGTAATATATGTAGCACACACTGCAAGTATAGTTATCATTCAAATGGTATTATTATATGTTTGCTCTGTACAGACTCCTGTGTAATATATGTATGCACACATTGCAAGTATGGTTATCATTCACCTGGTATAATTATGTCTCTGCTCTGTACAGACTCCTGTGTAATATATGCAGTGGCGTCCCGAGGGGGGTGCAGGGGGTGCAGACCGCAGCGGGTGACACCCCCAGCGGGGGTGACACCCGTGCTGCCAGCATCCCCCCGCAGCGCATCGCGGTCCTGTAATTTTTTTTTTTTTTTAAATGTCACTGCAAGGGAATACTGCACGGATAAGGCGTCCGGGGACACGGAGCATCAGCCAGGCGGTAAGTACTGGGGAAGGAGGGAGGAGGGAGGAAGAAAACGAGCACTGTAACCACACAATATTACTGGGCTCTGAATGGCACAATATTACTGGCATCTGAATGGCACAATATTACTGGCATCTGAATGGCACAATATTACAGGCATCTGAATGGCACAATATTACTGGCATCTTAATGGCACAATATTACTGGTATCTGAATGGCAAAATATTACTGGTATCTGAATAGAACAATATTACTGGGCTCTGAATGGCACAATATTAATGGCATCTGAATTGCACAATAATACTGGTATCTGAATGACACAATATTACTGGTATCTGAATGGCACAATATTACTGGTATCTGAATGGCACAATATTACTGGTATCTGAATGGCACAATATTACTGGGCTCTGAATGGCACAATATTACAGGCATCTGAATGGCACAATATTACAGGCATCTGAATGGCACAATATTACTGGCATCTGAATGGCACAATATTACTGGCATCTGAATGGCACAATATTACAGGCATCTGAATGGCACAATATTACTGGCATCTTAATGGCACAATATTACTGGTATCTGAATGGCAAAATATTACTGGTATCTGAATAGAACAATATTACTGGGCTCTGAATGGCACAATATTAATGGCATCTGAATTGCACAATAATACTGGTATCTGAATGACACAATATTACTGGTATCTGAATGGCACAATATTACTGGTATCTGAATGGCACAATATTACTGGTATCTGAATGGCACAATATTACTGGGCTCTGAATGGCACAATATTACAGGCATCTGAATGGCACAATATTACAGGCATCTGAATGGCACAATATTACTGGCATCTTAATGGCACAATATTACTGGTATCTGAATGGCAAAATATTACTGGTATCTGAATAGAACAATATTACTGGGCTCTGAATGGCACAATATTAATGGCATCTGAATTGCACAATAATGCTGGTATCTGAATGACACAATATTACTGGTATCTGAATGGCACAATATTACTGGTATCTGAATGGCACAATATTACTGGGCTCTGAATGGCACAATATTACTGGTATCTGAATGGTACAATAATACAGGCATCTGACTGGCACAATATTACTGGGCTCTGAATGGCACACTATTACTGGTATCTGAATGGTACAATAATACAGGCATCTGAATGGCACAATATTACTGGCATTTGAACGGCACAATATTACAGGCATCTGAATGGTACAATAATACAGGCCTCTGAATGGCACAATAATACAGGCCTCTGAATGGCACAATAATACAGGCATCTGAATGGCACAATATTACTGGTATCTGACTGGCACACTATTCCTGGGCTCTGAATGGCACAATATTACTGGTATCTGAATGGCACAATATTACTGGCATCTGAATGGCACAATATTACTGGCTCTGAATGGCACAATATTACTGGCATCTGAATGGCACAATATTACTGGCATATTAGGCAAATTGTCTGGCTTATTAACAGCAAAATAATACTGGCTTCTTATTATTGTGTGTGACATAATTTGTGGGGCTCCTTTATGTGGCATATTTAATGGGCCATCTGACTGGCATTACTAAGGAATCTGTTTGGCATTGTATTGGAGGAAATACAGGGGGGTGACACCATGAGTTACTGCACCGGGTGACACCAACCCTAGTGACGCTTCTGAATATATGTATGCACACATTGAAAGAATAGTTATCATTCCCCTGGTATTATTATATGGCTGCTCTGTACAGACTCCTGTGTAATATATGTATGCACACATTGAAAGAATAGTTATCATTCCCCTGGTATTATTATATGGCTGCTCTGTACAGACTCCTGTGTAATATATGTATGCACACATTGAAAGAATAGTTATCATTCACCTGGTATTATTAAATGTCTGCTCTGTACAGACTCTTGTGTAATATATGTATTCACACACTGCAAGTACAGTTATCATTCACCTGGTATTATTATATGTCTGCTCTGTACAGACTCCTGTGTAATATATGTATGCACACACTGCAAGTATAGTTATCATTCACCTGCAGCACTGCCACCAGGAATATCAAGGCCCCTTACTGAACAAATCCCCCCCCCCCTCGACAATATATCCTACTCGCCCCACCTACCCTCACAAGCATGTTATACCGGCCTCCTGTAATATGGAGGGTGGTTGGGAGCAGTTGGTCAATATGCCAGTAATTTTTTGACACTCAATATGTCAATAATATTTTGACACTCAAAAAGTCAGTATTTTTCCCTTAATATGCCATTTAATATGCCAGTATTTTGCCCCTGATTATGCCATTCTTTTGCCATTTAAGATGCCTGGATTTTGCCCCTCAATGTGCCATTTAATATGCCAGTATTTTTCTCCTCAATAAGCCATTATTTTGCCAATCAATCTGCCAGTATTTTGCCCCTCAATGTGCCATTTAATATGCCAGTATTTTGTCCCTCAATATGCCAATCTTTTGCCCCGCAATGTACAATTTAATATGCCAGTATTTTGCCCTTCAATACGCCATTCTTTTGCCAATTAATATGCCAGTATTTATTCCTCACTGTGCCATTTACTATGCCAGTATTTTCCCCTTCAATATGCCAGGAATTTGCCAATTAATATGCCCTGAAATTCCTGGTGGCGGCCCTCTGTGGGGGCAATCTGGGGCTGCACTATGGGATGTGGGGGCAATCTGGTGTAACGCAAAGGTAATGTTAGTAAGGGGCACATCCATTTGTTTGACCGTTAAATAACCAGTGATCTCTCTGTGGATCACAAGCTAATCTTCACCATTGTGATTGATGAAAACATGTAATGCTTTTCTGATCATGTGAATCCCTTTGGGAATAAAGCTTGGAAGCCACGTCCGTCAAATCATAAACATTTTCACTGCTGTCATTTTACCGCCCCAAGCATCTGCTTCAGTTTAGTGGTGTGGCCCCGAGCTAGCAGAATACAATAGGATCTACTAAAATAAGTGACAGAACTGAATGCGATCTGGCACATAAATAAATACAATACAAACAAGCTGTGTACATGACTGACGCGTTTTACCAGAAGGCCTGAATGAGACGTACTGCATACAGCAGTATTTATTTACTATGAATGTTTTTACCTAATGTACTTATGTAATATCGTGTGTCCACATTTTATTCCTTTTGTATTTTTCTTAAATTTCATTTTTTCTTATTTAGATCGTATTAAACTCTGAACACTTATTTTAGTAGATCCTTTTTAACCTGTGTTTTCTTTCGTGATCCATGGGATCTTGATCTTTTCCTTTTTTTCCTGGCACAGAATGACCTCCTCTCATCCCAAACATATCTCAAGCCTGCCACATAGGACTATACTGGACACCGTCTATACGTTACTGTGCCTTGATTAGCACTCCGAGTACACTGGCCATGGTTTCTCGGAGTTTACTTTATAAATCTACCATTGTGGTATCTTTCTAAACAGCTGTGCCTTGTTTCACATTTCACGTGGGATATATGCGTTACGTCAGAGGCTTTGTGACTCTAATTGGGATCGCCATTATAAGGAGGGTAGAAGTAACACAGCTGCCTTTATCCCAATTTGGATTGATGTCCATTTATGTAACGGGGCTAATTTTAACAGTCTGAATATTATGAACTTTGAATCAGGCCAGTATTATGAAATGCTAAGGTTTCTTTCTATCAGTTTTTCTTGGATTAATTCACAGCAGAGATCATATATAACTGCTAAATGGTCCTATAGATTACTGAATATTATTATTATTATTATTATTACTATAGGCATAAAAGCACTATCATATTCCACAGCACAATAATGGGAATTTAACACACAGATTATAATGGAGATAGCTAAACGTGAGGGTATCAAATGTATTATTTGGGTCATGTTACCCAAGAGGCAGCAAGAGATGGTTAGAGAGAGAGAGTTCAGGTGACACCGATCACTAATAATCTAAATAGATCAGTTATATAGGAAATAGATCACACATAATCTAAATAGATCAGTTATATAGGAAATAGATCACACATAATCTAAATAGATCAGTTATATAGGAAATAGATCACACATAATCTAAATAGATCAGTTATATAGGAAATAGATCACACATAATCTAAATAGATCAGTTATATAGGAAATAGATCACAGATAATCTAAATAGATCAATTATATAGGAAATAGATCACACATAATCTAAATAGATCAGTTATATAGGAAATAGATCACAGATATTCTAAATAGATCAGTTATATAGGAAATAGGTCACAGATAATCTAAATAGATCAGTTATATAGGAAATAGATCACAGATAATCAAAATAGATCAGTTATATAGGAAATAGATCACAGATAATCTAAATAGATCAGTTATATAGGAAATAGATCACAGATATTCTAAATAGATCAGTTATATAGGAAATAGATCACAGATAATCTAATTAGATCAATTATATGGGAAATAGATCACAGATAATCTAAATAGATCAGTTATTTAGGAAATAGATCACAGATAATCTAAATAGATCAGTTATATAGGAAATAGATCACAGATAATCTAAATAGATCAGTTGTATGAGAAAGAAATCACAGATAATCTAAATAGATCAGTTGTATGAGAAAGAAATCACAGATAATCTAAATAGATCAGTTATATAGGAAATAGATCACAGATAATCTAAATAGATCAGTTATATAGGAAATAGATCACAGATAATCTAAATAGATCAGTTATATGGGAAATAGATCACAGATAATTTAAATAGATCAGTTATATAGGAAATAGATCACAGATAATCTAAATAGATCCGCTGTATGGGAAATAGATCACAGATAATCTAAGTAGATCAGTTATATGGGAAATAGATCACAGATAATCTAAATAGATCCGCTGTATGGGAAATAGATCACAGATAATCTAAGTAGATCAGTTATATGGGAAATAGATCACAGATAATCTAAATAGATCAGTTATATGGGAAATAGATCACAGATAATCTAAATAGATCAGTTATATAGGAAATAGATCACAGATAATCTAAATAGATCAGTTATATGGGAAATAGATCACAGATAATCTAAAAAGATTAGTTATATGGGAAATAGATTATAGATGTCTCTAGTTAGTAGATCAATAAATCATGGGATAAAATTGCTACAAAAACATGATACATGCATTATGCCTGGAAGATATAAAGTATTTCCCCCACTATCAGTTATTATCCAGTGGGATTCCGGTGCTCGGAGGGATGAGAGCTCTCTTGGCTGGTTCCCCTCTGGTCCACTCTGGGATAATACATAGCACACAGTCACGGTCTGAGAGTGTGAGGAATGTGATAGAGCACACACCATTCAATTCTCAGGACACACAGATGAGACCTGCATGTTAATGAGCTGACCCACACATTTTAATTAAACTGGCACAAAACACTAATTCAGCGCTATGTAACCCGTGGGGTTGTATTTATTAACTTGCCGGTGACCTCTGAACTCTAGATGAAAAAAAGAGACTAAGCCCCCAGGAGCTGGGAAAGATGCCCCATTCAATAAAGTGTACGTCCCTGGGTGACGTACTCCAGCTGTGTCTGGCCTGGGGAAATTGTGAAATTAATTGTGAAGTCCATGTTGTGTTAGAGGTAACAGGGGGCATCGGATATTATGAGGAGCTCTGAGTTTCGGGCCAGTTTGGTGAACCGAATACCCCTTGAAATCAGGCTACATAGAAAACACCCTTGTAGTCACACACAGAGACACACTTACCACTTACACACACACCCTAACACAGACACAGTGACACACTTACCACTTACACACACACACACTTAAACAGACACAGTGACACACTTACACACACACACCCTAATACAGACACAGTGACACACTTACACGCACACCCTTACACAGACACAGTGACACACTTACACACACACCCTTACACAGACACAGTGACACACTTACCACTTACACACACACACACTTAAACAGACACAGTGACACACTTACACACACACACCCTTACACAGACACAGTGACACACTTACACGCACACCATTACAAAGACACAGTGACACACTTACACACACACCCTTACACAGACACAGTGACACACACACACACACACCCTTACACAGACACAGTGACACACTTACACTGTAATTTGGATTTTCCCTCACCCCCTTGTGGCACCCTAAGGCGGCCGCCTGTGCTGCCTTAGGGTAGCGCTGGCCCTGGTTGTGACCCTCGGGAATGTGCTGGCCTTTGGGGGCTGTAAGGCCTCACCCAGTTTGCAGACTCATACTTTTGCTTTGCTCGCTTGTTTATTTTCTATGCTCGCTCCTGCTTTTGCTTTCCTCCCTGTCTTGCTTATTATCTATGCTCGTTCCTACCTTTGTTTTGCATACCTGTACCTTGTACATCTCTCTCTCGCTTGGCCACAGAGTGGCGTTCCCACAAAGTGGTAACCCTTCCCATGCTTGGCCACATCGTGGTATCCCCCACAGAGTGGCACCCTTCCTTCGCTCGGCCACATAGTGGTATCCCCCACAGAGTGGCATCCCTCTCTAGCTCGGCCACAGAGTGGCACCCCTCTCTAGCTCGGCCACATAGTGGTATCCCCAACAGAGTGGCATCCCTCTCTAGCTCGGCCACAGAGTGGCACCCCTCTCTAGCTTGGACACATAGGGTTATCCCCCACAGAGTGGCACCCCTCTCTAGCTCAGTCATATAGTGGTATCCCCCACAGAGTGGCACCCCTCTCTTGCTTGGACACATAGGGTTATCCCCCACAGAGTGGCACCCCTCTCTAGCTCAGTCATATAGTGGTATCCCCCACAGAGTGGCACCCCTCTCTAGCTCGGCCACATAGTGGTATCCCCCACAGAGTGGCACCCCTCTCTAGCTCGGCCACAGAGTGGCACCCCTCTCTAGCTTGGCCACATAGTGGTATCCCCCACAGAGTGGCACCCCTCTCTAGCTCAGTCATATAGTGGTATCCCCCACAGAGTGGCACCCCTCTATAGCTCGGCCACATAGTGGTATCCCCTGCAGAGTGGCACCCCTCTTTAGCTTGGCCACATAGTGGTATCCCCACAGAGTGGCACCCCTCTCTAGCTCGGCCACATAGTGGTATCCCCCACTGAGTGGCACCCCTCTCTAGCTCGGCCACATAGTGGTATCCCCCACAGTGTGGCAACCCTTCCCTTGCTTGGCCACCGACTGGTACTCCCCCAGAGTGGCACCTTCCCAATTTGGCTAAAGTCCGGATCCTGCCCTGTTCCACAGTAGCCCCTACCTGTGAGCACTCTGTCACATATGACCAGGGAATCTGTACGTGTGATAACTTCTATTCCCTTAAAGAAGTTATCCAGCACAGCAGTAGTGCTGGTTGCTCCGGAGGTTACATTACATTAACATTTATTTGTACAGCGCCACCAATTCTCGTAGCGCTTGGTACAGAGCAAAGAAAGGAACTACATACTAATTTAGACAAACTAGTACAGACTGGTACATGGAGGTAGAGAACCCTGCTCGTAAGCTTACAATCTAGAGGTTGCTCATGTTATTGTAGGCTAAGTCTGCTCTTATGTCCTGTATCCTGATTCCCTGTATTTCTCAGCCTTGTCTCAGATCTCTGTTAAACTCTCATATTTCTGTTACTTTAGTTTCTGCTTTTTGATTCCTTCAGCTCTGCAGGTAATTTCTCTGTATGTCTGTGTATTGTTATTAGTTTGCTATTCAGTTTTAGCATAGGGACTTGCCTTATTGTAAGGTACCTTGACGTGGTTGGCAAGCTTCATGTTATGGCCATAATTAACCAAATCCTCACTATTAACTCTAAGAGTGTTAGGTCAGTTCCTGCATGTTCCCTGTCTGGGAACGTGGCTGCATGAACTTGGGGGTCTCAAACCACTGACGGATTGCAGTTACCCAGCACCAGGCCCTGTGTCTCCATTTCCATCACATTATACTCCTGCATCGGGCGCTCAATGTCCCATAACCTCCTGGACCCTTCCCTGGCATAAAGCATCTAGTCAGGGGCCTGACAGGGGCCCATTTGGTGTTGAATGGGGCCAGTTAATCTTTTGTGGGGCCTGCGGGGAAGCCCTTTTTTTATTTCTTTATTTCAAATATTGACATTTATTAACTGGTGGTTTGAAATGCCCCAAATCTGACTGTTTTAGGTTAATATCAGAGAATTTTTGAGTAGAGAAAATCCATAGGATTCCCGGGCCGAATTCCCTGCACTAAATAGAGCCAGAATCAGTGGAAAATAACAAGAGCGGGGTACAATCTGCTTTATGGAGTTTCTTTACAATTATTATTATTACTTAAAAAATGTAAAATATTATTTCTAATGAAAATAATTTGAAATGAATAAAACATTATTTGAAGCTATCTCATTGTGTCTGTGTCATTCACACATGTTCCCCTTTCATTCCCAGTGTTATATCATGCTACATAGTACACTACATTGTCGCACCTGTATGACCTTTTTATGATGTGTTTAATGTCCCCAGTTGCATATTTGTGTGTATATATATATATATTCCAAAGATGATAATTCTGGATGTTTGTGTAGGTAATTATATTAGGGGAAATATGTAATAATGTCTTTGTGAAAAAAAGTATTTTACATTTTTTGGGTGAAAAATTATATACAGAGACATAATCCAATTCATTAATCACGGCAGGTCCTATGAGATGGCAGTATGTAGGATGTATATACAGAGACACAATCCACTGCATTAATCACGGCAGGTCCTATGAGATGGCAGTATGTAGGATATATACACACACAGACACAATCCACTGCATTAATCATGGCAGGTCCTATGAGATGGCAGTATGTAGGATGTATCTACACACAGTCCAATTCATTAATCATGGCAGGTCTAATGAGATGGCAGTATGTAGGATGTATATACACACAGACACAATCTAATTCATTAATCACGGCAGGTCCTATGAGATGGCAGTATGTAGGATGTATATACACACACACACACACAATCCAATTAATTAATCAGGGCAGGTCCTATGAGATGGCAGTATGTAGGATGTATATACACACACACACACAATCTAATTCATTAATCATGGCAGGTCCTATGAGATGGCAGTATGTAGGATGTATATACACACAGACACAATCCAATTCATTAATCATGGCAGGTCCTATGAGATGGCAATATGTAGGATGTATATACACACAGACACAATCCAATTCATTAATCATGGCAGGTCCTATGAGATGGCAATATGTAGGATGTATATACACAGACACTATCCAATTCATTAATCATGTCAGGTACTATGAGATGGCAATATGTAGGATGTATATACACACAGACACAATCCAATTCATTAATCATGGCAGGTCCTATGAGATGGCAGTATGTAGGATGTATATACACACACACACAATCCAATTCATTAATCATGGCAGGTTCTATGAGATGGCAGTATGTAGGATGTATATACACACACACACACAATCCAATTCATTAATCATGGCAGGTTCTATGAGATGGCAGTATGTAGGATGTATATACACACAGACACAATCCAATTCATTAATCATGGCAGGTTCTATGAGATGGCAGTATGTAGGATGTATATACACACAGACACAATCCAATTCACATAGGACCTGCTCTTTCTGCAGCTTGTGTCCCTGGAAACATGGATTATATTGCCAATTTGCGTTGAATGGTAATGAGTATTTTTGGAGGGTCTATTGTAGGCACAGTCTCTTCAGAGATACACGGCCATGTTATTGCCTCTATAGACATAACATTGGTCTCAAACCCAGTCTGCATGTAACATGCCAGCTAGGTGGAAACCTTCAGCCAGACGTTGTGGGATCAGATCGCTGCCCTCCTGTCAGGCCCCCTGCTAATGACTCATTTATCTCTCTCTACCAGCAGGTCAGACACAGGTGAGGCTGCATTAGTGCTTTCTGTTTGCTGAGATTTGTGGAAAAAGACAAGTGGAAAATCTCTGTCCAAACACTGAGCACTTGCCCGAAATACACAGCTTTCTGCCTGATACTAATTCTGCTCCGATAAATGACACCTAGGGATTAAACCAGCTGCACTATATAAAGCATTTTACTAAGGAGTTTAGGGACTGCAGATAACAGTCTGTTTGCCAATTAGCACATGTACCTACACAAATATAACGTCCACTCCAACTACACCATTGTTTTTTTCCTTGTACCCTAAACAGCCCCCATCTCAATCACACCGTGTGATTTACTACCGGTTTCTTGCTATTAACCTGAATAGATCAGACATTAACTCCTCCTACTTCTCATTCCACTCATACAGCTGTATGATCCGCTACCTGAATAGATCTGACATTAACTCCTCCTACTTCTCATTCCACGCATACAGCTGTATGATCGGCTACCTGAATAGATCTGACATTAACTCCTCCTACTTCTCATTCCACGCATACAGCTGTATGATCTGCTACCTGAATAGATCTGACATTAACTCCTCTTACTTCTCATTCCACGCATACAGCTGTATGATCGGCTACCTGAATAGATCAGACATTAACTCCTCCTACTTCTCATTCCACGCATACAGCTGTATGATCAGCTACCTGAATAGATTTGACACTAACTCCTCCTACTTCTCATTCCACGCATACAGCTGTATGATCAGCTACCTGAATAGATCTGACACTAACTCCTCCTACTTCACATTCCACACATACAGCTGTATGATCAGCTACCTGAATAGATCTTACATTACCTCCTCCTACTTCTCATTCCACGCGTACAGCTGTATGATTGGCTACCTGAATAGATCTGACATTAACCCCTCCTACTTCTCATTCCACGCATACAGCTGTATGATCAGCTACCTGAATAGATCTGACATTAACTCCTCCTACTTCTCATTCCACGCATACAGCTGTATGATCGGCTACCTGAATAGATCAGACATTAACTCCTCCTACTTCTCATTCCACGCATACAGCTGTATGATCAGCTACCTGACTAAATCTGACATTAACTCCTCCTACTTCTCATTCCACGCATACAGCTGTATGATCAGCTACCTGAATAGATTTGACACTAACTCCTCCTACTTCTCATTCCACGCATACAGCTGTATGATCAGCTACCTGAATAGATCCGACATTAACTCCTCCTACTTCTCATTCCACGCATACAGCTGTATGATCGGCTACCTGAATAGATCTGACATTAACTCCTCCTACTTCCCATTCCACGCGTACAGCTGTATGATCAGCTACCTGAATAGATCCGACATTAACTCCTCCTACTTCTCATTCCACGCATACAGCTGTATGATCGGCTACCTGAATAGATCTGACATTAACTCCTCCTACTCCTCATTCCACGCATACTGCTGTATGATCGGTTACCTGAATAGATCTGACACTAACTCCTCCTACTTCTCATTCCACGTATACAGCTGTATGATCAGCTACCTGAATAGATCTGACACTAACTCCTCCTACTTCTCATTCCACGTATACAGCTGTATGATCGGCTACCTGAATAGATCTGACATTAACTCCTCCTACTTCTCATTCCACACATACAGCTGTATGATCGGCTACCTGAACAGATCTGACATTAACTCCTCCTACTTCTCATTCCATGCGTACAGCTGTATGATCGGCTACCTGAATAGATCTTACATTAACTCCTCCTACTTCTCATTCCACGCATACAGCTGTATGATCGGCTACCTAAATAGATCTGACATTAACTCCTCCTACTTCTCATTCCACCCATACAGCTGTATGATCGGCTACCTGAATAGATCTGACATTAACTCCTCCTACTTCTCATTCCATGCATACAGCTGTATGATCGGCTACCTGAATAGATCTGACATTAACTCCTCCTACTTCTCATTCCACGCATACAGCTGTATGATCAGCTACCTGAATAGATCTGACATTAACTCCTCCTACTTCTCATTCCACGCATACAGCTGTATGATCAGCTACCTGAATAGATCTGACATTAACTCCTCCTACTTCTCATTCCAAGCATACAGCTGTATGATCAGCTACCTAAATAGATCTGACATTAACTCCTCCTACTTCTCATTCCACGCATACAGCTGTATGATCAGCTACCTGAATAGATCTGACACTAACTCCTCCTACTTCTCATTCCATGCATACAGCTGTATGATCGGCTACCTGAATAGATCTGACATTAACTCCTCCTACTTCTCATTCCACGCATACAGCTGTGTGATCAGCTACCTGAATAGATCTGACCTTAACTCCTCCTACTTCTCATTCCACGCATACAGCTGTATGATCAGCTCCCTGAATAGATCTGACATTAACTCCTCCTACTTCTCATTCCACGCATACAGCTGTATGATCAGCTACCTGAATAGATCTGACATTAACTCCTCCTACTTCTCATTCCACGCATACAGCTGTATGATCAGCTACCTGAATAGATCTGACATTAACTCCTCCTACTTCTCATTCCACGCATACAGCTGTATGATCAGCTACCTGAATAGATCTGACATTAACTACTCCTACTTCTCATTCCACGCATACAGCTGTATGATCAGCTACCTGAATAGATCTGACATTAACTCCTCCTACTTCTCATTCCACGTATACAGCTGTATGATTGGCTACTTGAATAGATCTGACATTAACTCCTCCTACTTCTCATTCCACACATACAGCTGTATGATCGGCTACCTGAATAGATCTGACACTAACTCCTCCTACTTCTCATTCCACGCATACAGCTGTATGATCAGCTACCTGAATAGATCTGACACTAACTCCTCCTACTTCACATTCCACACATACAGCTGTATGATCAGCTACCTGAATAGATCTGACATTAACTCCTCCTACTTCTCATTCCATGCATACAGCTGTATGATCGGCTACCTGAATAGATCTGACATTAACTCCTCCTACTTCTCATTCCACGCATACAGCTGTATGATCAGCTACCTGAATAGATCTGACATTAACTCCTCCTACTTCTCATTCCACGCATACAGCTGTATGATCAGCTACCTGAATAGATCTGACATTAACTCCTCCTACTTCTCATTCCACGTATACAGCTGTATGATCAGCTACTTGAATAGATCTGACATTAACACCTCCTACTTCTCATTCCACGCATACAGCTGTATGATCAGATACCTGAATAGATCTGACATTAACTACTCCTACTTCTCATTCCACGCATACAGCTGTATGATCAGCTATTTATTTTGAGGGAAACTTTTTCTAATAGAAAATAATTAAACACTTTATTTTTGTTGTGTTAGCAGGAAGATTGTCCTGTTATTTAATTCCAGACATGGAGGAGAATATCATAACTACATCAGATAAAGTCATGTAATAAAACATACGATACAAAAAAACAAACAAAAAGGATTGCATTTTGACACACGGCCAGACAGTCCCAGCCGGGCACCACACGTGATAAGGAGACCACTCACCAATCTGACTACAGCTGGAAAATGGATGAAATATCCACAATTCCCACAAAAAGGACATAAATGGTGATTTTTCTGCATAACATTTCTTGCTAGTACCTGAAATGGAAGAGACGTGGGGATTTAAACCTTCAGTGTTATTATCTTTATTGGGTACTTGTTGTTCCCTTATCACTCACATGTACAGGGTCTGGCTGTACAAACTGGTCCTCCTTCCAAAAGAACAATTAAATGGATCTTTCAGTCATTCTGGAGCCATTATCCCAAATCACCAGTAATAAACCCATCACTAGGCTTCTCCATAAATACAATAAAGGGTCAAATCCTGTCGCAGTTTACAAGAGCAGCAAAGACAAATCCTCAATGTATTAAATTCAAACATGCAATCTGCCCCAGAAGATTACATTAGGTTGTAAGATGATTGCATGTACTGATTGGTAGATGGTGGATCCTGATATATTCAGTATTCAGCTGGTCTGTGGTGCTGACTCTTGATGATTAATGGGACTTTATCACCTAAACACTGTCTATACTCAGAATGTAAAGGTAAAATGATCTATATATTGTGTTAACAGACTGCCAATAAATCTAAAGATTTAGAGAGATGTGTTGTATGTGTTACTCCTGTCTATAAGATCTTCATATGCAAAATAACTACTTTCAATGGGAAGAGTATAATTTGACATGCAAATTACACGTGTCCCTAGGCCATAGGAGTGGGCAGAGCCATAAAAGGGTGGGGTCACAAAGGGCGGAGCCAAACAGTTGATCCACTCAGTGTCAGACTGACATTCAGGCGTCTCGATACAGGTACCGGGTGCCTGGAGCTCAATTGTCATTCTCATTGTGCAATTACTTCTCACTTGCATGATATGTACCGTATTTGTTCGAATATAAGACGACCCTTATTTTAAGACGACCCCCCAAACTTTGGATATTCCTTTAGGAAAAAAACTAAAAGCCTGAATATAAGACTACCCTATATGAAACTTGTATATATTCACATGTACATTGCTTTATAATATTTAATAAAAAAAATATGATTATTATATTTTATATTATATTAAACAAATGCATTTCTTGTTTTTATTGCCTTTTATGTGCCAATGCTCCCTCTCCCCCCCCAGCATTGTCTCTCCCCCTGGCTGCCCGAATCTCCTGGTGGCTTGCGGGGGCAGCCGGAGGATGTCTGCAAGACACGATTTGTGTGTGTGTGTGTGTGTGGAGGGGGGGGGGGGGGGGTCAGAAAAATAAATAAATTAAACAAATATAAGAAAAAGTTAAAAAATAGATGGCAATAGGTCTGCAAAGCATAGCAAGCCAGCAGATATAAGCATGTTAAGCAACCAAAAGTGTAAATAAACATAAAAAGCAGGACATTTTAGGTAGCCATAATGAAACAATAAAAGAAAAAAATGAGAAATAAATAAATTGTAAATAGACAAAATACAGGACAAAATAGGCAGCCAAAATTAGGCAAGAAAAAAAAAGGACAAAACAAAAAATATAATGGCATAAAAATGAGAGAATCAAAAATCCAAAGAATGCAGCAGAAAAGTCAAACAAAACCAAAAGAATATCGAACAATAAATGGAAAAAAGAGGTAACAGCCAAAAAAATGTATAAACATTTGTGTACAAATGAGATTAATCAAGGATACTTTAATGTCAACCACACATTTTGAGTGTTAACAAAAACAAGTATAAAACAAACAAAAAACAAAAACAAATCAATGCCTTTTGCATCATTAATATGTACATGGGGATCCTGCACCCATTATAGAATAACCTAATCTCAACCTCAGTATCACTCACAGGAAGAACTGAAATATAACTTGTAACTATGAGTTTGACTAAGTCTCAAAAATAGCTTTGATCAATTTGCATCCCATTAAAGCCTATGGGTGAATTGATCACATCTTGCATTGAGACTAAGTCAAACTTGACCTCCAGACCCAGGTGCTGAGTCTGACTTGGTCTCGACCTCTGCAGCATACCACATCTTGACCTCCCAAAAATGTTGGTGAGTACCATTTTGCGAGGTCCATATGAGGCATCGAAGAGGAGGGTGAGACTGAGTTTAGAGGTCGAGATGAGCACTAATTTTAGTGAATAGACAACTTGGCGTTTAGTACTCATGATGGAAGATATATAGCTAAAATATGCAACACACAATATCCATCACTGTGACGACAACCAGAATATTAACAAGAAAATAGCAAAAACATGTACCAGGTCAGGACCCCCCCCATCTGCAGAACAAGGAGCGTGAAGCCATCGTAATGCGAGTTGAGAGTGATGTTTGCCCCAGGATGGGAGGAAAGCCAGTGCAATGCCTGGATGGACTCCTAGCCAAGGCCGATCCTAGGGTCACGGGCGTCTGGGTACAGGTTTTCTTTTGGCGGCCAAAGGTGGGCGTGGTTATATTATGAACTCCTCCCCTTTAGACATGTCTGTTCCAGACGCCCATTTCATTATTGGGGAGAGGGGAGGAGAACACAAACTATATTTTGATGTAAAGGACCAACACAAACTTTTATTTTAAATAAATATATATATTTGGCCATAATACTGTGAAGTGGTTTTATTTATTTCTATGATGCTCAGCCAGCAACATGGGAGACTTTTTGCTGGCTAGCAGAATGAACTTTCACTACCGTTCCCATGATGCCCAACCAGCCAAAGTCTGGCTGAGCATCACTGGAAAAGAAGTACACAAGGAGCGATAAATAATATTCCACCATGCCAGTCACTCATGTGTCTCTCCACATACCCTCATGTCTTTCTCTCTCTTTCCCCATACCCTCATGTCTGTCTCTATCTTCCTATACCCACATGTCTGTCTCTCTCTTCCCATACCCACATGTCTGTCTCTATCTTCCTATACCCACATGTCTTTCTCTCTTTCCCCCTACCCTCATGTCTGTCTGTCTCTCTCTCTCTCCCCATACCCACATGTCTTTCTCTCTCTTTCCCCATACCCTCATGTCTGTCTCTATCTTCCTATACCCACATGTCTGTCTCTATCTTCCTATACCCACATGTCTGTCTCTCTCTTCCCATACCCACATGTCTGTCTCTATCTTCCTATACCCACATGTCTGTCTCTCTCTTCCCATACCCACATGTCTGTCTCTATCTTCCCATACCCACATGTCTTTCTCTCTTTCCCCCTACCCTCATGTCTGTCTCTCTCTTCCCATACCCACATGTCTGTCTCTATCTTCCTATACCCACATGTCTGTCTCTCTCTTTCACCATACCCTCATGTCTGTCTCTATCTTCCTATACCCACATGTCTTTCTCTCTTTCCCCCTACCCTCATGTCTGTCTGTCTCTCTCTCTCTCCCCATACCCACATGTCTTTCTCTCTCTTTCCCCATACCCTCATGTCTGTCTCTATCTTCCTATACCCACATGTCTGTCTCTATCTTCCTATACCCACATGTCTGTCTCTCTCTTCCCATACCCACATGTCTGTCTCTATCTTCCCATACCCACATGTCTTTCTCTCTTCCCATACCCACATGTCTGTCTCTCTCTTCCCATACCCACATGTCTTTCTCTCTCTTTCCCCATACCCTCATGTCTGTCTCTCTCTTTCCCCATACCCTCATGTCTGTCTCTATCTTCCTATACCCACATGTCTGTCTCTATCTTCCCATACCCACATGTCTGTCTCTCTCTTCCCATACCCACATGTCTTTCTCTCTTTCCCCCTACCCTCATGTCTGTCTGTCTCTCTCTCTCTCCCCATACCCACATGTCTCTCGCTCTCCCCACTCATACCCAATGTCTCTCTCTCTCTCTCTCCACTCATACCTAATGTCTGTCTCTCTCTCTCTCCCCTCCTGCCCCCATGTCTGTCTCTCTCTCTGTCTCCACTCCTGCCCCATATCAGACACTTTTGACAAAATCCTGACATATTGAGTGACAAAATCCTGGAATATTAATTGGCATAAGCCTGACATATTAATTGGTATGATCCCTCAATATGCCAGGAATTTGCCAATTAATATTCCAGGATATTTCCCCTCAATATGCCAGGATTTAGCCCCTCAATATGCCAGGATTTAGCCCCTCAATATGCCAGGATTTTGCCAATTAATATGCCAGGATTATGACAATTAATATGCCAGGATTATGCCAATTAATATGTCAGGGTTATGCCAATTAATATGCCAGGATTTTGTCACTAAAAAAATGCGACCAGAGTAATTCCAGTCACATTTTTTTGTTGAACAAACTTTATTGAAGCCGCGCGACTGGAGGGGAGCACACAACGCTTCACTCACAGCCGCCAACTGGCTTAACTGATTTTTTTTTATGTTACCTGGCGGGCCCAGGATGCCTGCTTGATGGTAAACGGCCGCTAAACCATCAGCCTCAGCCGGCACATCTGCCAACGATGACGCACAAGTTTGCATCAAGCCATGGCATGATGTCATAAACACGAGACACCACAGACAAGTGTCATTTTCTTCTTGATCCATGTGTATCACAATGTATAGATCGCGTGTGATCATTTCTTTATGCTGTTTCTAACATGAGGCGAGAGTGACAGCAGTAATACACACCCATTATAGAATCGATCGCTAGAGATCATGATAATCACTTGTTACAACAATCTGGAGACAAGGTTTTTATTTAGAAGCCTTTCAAACAGCCGAAACGCGTCAGGATGCAGTATACGCGTATAGCGACTTATTAAAATGCACAGCAGATTATAATTTGAAATGCATGTTACACGATCATTGTATAGGGTATAGTAAGAAGTCTGAGCTCCCTAGAGACTTCCCATGGTTTATTTCTTATACTCTCACATCAGTATCTTCTAATTGGGTGACCTGTCAGAGGGTCAGAACATGTATACTGTGGCCATAAGCACAGCACTGACTGGTATATCTAATAAAAGGTAACTTGTGTCCAGAGCTGGCCGTTTTCTGCTGGTTTTAAAGTTTTGTTTATTATTCCTTAGCTGTAAAGAAGTCAGACTCCAGATTATGTTAAAATCTCTCTGCACCTTTTACTTAGTAGAACGAGCCTGAGCTGGTGTTAAACTCACCCGGGCTCTGACATCAGAAGAATCTAACTGAGTGTGATACAGTTTCTGCTTAACTAACATGGTGATACCTCCTGACAAGTATCAACCACATCTTTCCCATCAGATGCAGTGATGCAGGGTGCCCGTCAAGCCCAGGGATGGAATGTTCTCTGTGATATGATCACATCAACACCTCAATGTAATTTAATCCCTCGAAAGATGTGTGATATTTCTGACATCAAAAATGTCTGATTTTATTTCTGTTTATCTTTATGTATAATTATATAATCTATATAATATAACACAATGTTCTTATGTATTGCAGAGATATAGGCAGCTGTAGAGTCGGATCCGGTCTTCATTGGTTTATATAACGTGGCCCCTCAGTCTACCTTGAGTAAATTATATTGCAATTATTAAATTGTAAGATATTAGATTTGTCACCTATATGACTTGGTAGATATAATTGTTCTATTTAATCATAATGTTTTAGATAATACAGTCACAGTATAAGCAGTGTTTAGGTGATACAGTCACAGTATAAGCAGTGTTTGGGTGATAGAGTCACAGTATAAGCAGTGTTTAGGTGATACAGTCACAGTATAAGCAGTGTTTAGGTGACAGTCACAGTATAAGCAGCGTTTGGGTGATACAGTCACAGTATAAGCAGTGTTTGGGTGATACAGTCACAATATAAGCAGTGTTTAGGTGATGCAGTAACAGTATAAGCAGCGTATAGGTGACACAGTCACAGTATAAGCAGTGTTTGGGTGATACAGTCACAGTATAAGCAGTGTTTGGGTGATGATACAGTCACAGTATAAGCAGTGTTTGGGTGATGATACAGTCACAGTATAAGCAGTGTTTGGGTAATGATACTGTCACAGTATAAGCAGTGTTTGGGTGATGATACAGTCACAGTATAAGCAGTGTTTAGGTCATACAGTCACAGTATAAGCAGTGTTTGGGTGATATGGTCACAGTATAAGCAGTGTTTGGGTGATACAGTCACATTATAAGCAGTGTTTGGGTGATACAGTCACAGTATAAGCAGTGTTTGGGTGACAAAGTCACAGTATAAGCAGTGTTTGGGTGATACAGTCACAGTATAAGCAGTGTTTGGGTGATACAGTCACAGTATAAGCAGTGTTTGGGTGATACAGTCACAGTATAAGCAGTGTTTTGGTGATACAGTCACCGTATAAGCAGTGTTTGGGGGATACAGTCACAGTATAAGCAGTGTTTGGGTGATCCAGTCACAGTATAAGCAGTGTTTAGGTGATACAGTCACAGTATAAGCAGTGTTTGGGTGATAGAGTCACAGTATAAGCAGTGTTTAGGTGATACAGTCACAGTATAAGCAGTGTTTGGGTGACACAGTCACAGTATAAGCAGTGTTTAGGTGATACAGTCACAGTATAAGCAGTGTTTGGGTGACACAGTCACAGTATAAGCAGTGTTTAGGTGATACAGTCACAGTATAAGCAGTGTTTGGGTGACACAGTCACAGTATAAGCAGTGTTTAGGTCATACAGTCACAGTATAAGCAGTGTTTAGGTGACAGTCACAGTATAAGCAGTGTTTAGGTGATACAGTCACAGTATAAGCAGTGTTTGGGTGACACAGTCACAGTATAAGCAGCGTTTGGGTGATACAGTCACAGTATAAGCAGTGTTTGGGTGATACAGTCACAATATAAGCAGTGTTTGGGTGATACAGTCACAATATAAGCAGTGTTTAGGTGATACAGTCACAGTATAAGCAGGGTTTAGGTGATACAGTCACAGTATAAGCAGTGTTTGGGTGATACAGTCACAGTATAAGCAGTGTTTAGGTGACAGTCACAGTATAAGCAGCGTTTGGGTGATACAGTCACAGTATAAGCAGTGTTTGGGTGATACAGTCACAGTATAAGCAGTGTTTAGGTGACAGTCACAGTATAAGCAGTGTTTGGGTGATACAGTCACAGTATAAGCAGTGTTTGGGTGATACAGTCACAGTATAAGCAGTGTTTAGGTGATACAGTCACAGTATAAGCAGTGTTTGGGTGATATAGTCACAGTATAAGCAGTGTTTGGGTGATACAGTCACAGTATAAGCAGTGTTTAGGTGACAGTCACAGTATAAGCAGTGTTTGGGTGATACAGTCACAGTATAAGCAGTGTTTGGGTGATACAGTCACAGTATAAGCAGTGTTTAGGTGATACAGTCACAGTATAAACAGTGTTTGGGTGATAGTCACAGTATAAGCAGTGTTTGGGTGATACAGTCACAGTATAAGCAGTGTTTGGGTGATCCAGTCACAGTATAAGCAGTGTTTAGGTGATACAGGTTGATGAGTTGCTTTAAATCAAGCCAGGGTTATATCAGACGTTACACAACACTTCTCCATCTTTTACTCTAAGCAGCTTTTTGAAGCTGCCTCCTGTTCACACTGCGCTGAGTGATGCTGAGGGTGGTTATTGTGATCAAAGGCCTGGCTCAGGTGATGGATGAGGTGCTGGGATGTTCAGGGGGATCTGTGATTAGTATCAGGTATTTGGCGGGTGCTCAGTTTACACGTGAGGTGGATACAGGATACACCCGCTGTCAGTGACACTGGTCTAATGCATGTCACATCAGTAAGGGGAGGAAATGTCTGTAATAAGCAATTTATCATCCAAGACAGAGGGGCGAGTTAGACAGGGAGGCTTCATTCAATGCCAAGCTAGCCAGGATTTAAGATGCAGCAACGCAGGGGTTAAAATGTATTCATGCAGGGTTAGAATGCAATAATGCAGGGGTTAAAATGCAGTAATGCAGGGGTAAAATGCAGTCATGCAAGGGTTGCATGCGGTACTGCATAACTTATGATGCAGTAACTTTATTCCTTAATACAGGGATAAAGGAGCAGTAATGCAGGATTTGAAGTTCAGTAATTCATGGGTTAAGGAGCAGTAAGGCACATGTTAAGGAGCAGTAATTCATTGGTTTAGGAGCAGTAAAGCACAGGTTAATGAGCAGTAATTAATTGGTTAAGGAGCAGTAAGTCATGGGTTAAGGAGCATTAATGCAGGGGTTCAGGTTCAGTAATACAGGGATTAAGGAGCAGTAATACAGGGATTAAGGAGCAGTAATGCAGGGGTTTAGGTTCAGTAAAATAGGGATTAAGGAGCAGTAATGCAGAGGTTCAGGTGCAGCAATACAGGGATTAAAGAGCAGTAATACACTGGTTAAGGAGCAGTAATGAAGGGGTTCAGGTGCAGTAATGAAGGGGTTCAGGTGCAGTAATGAAGGGGTTCAGGTACCATAGGCTGGGCGTTACAATATTCAGAGAGCCAGGGCTCCTAGAATCTCTGCTGCTGGCTCCTAACTTTTTTGATTATTTTACATATAAGTCCATGGAAGTGCCACCCCCTGGCTCCTAATGTTTAGTAGTCTGTCTCCAAGCCCTGGGGTAAGGGAAGTGCAGCTGTTATGTCTGTGGTCAGTCTCTTCTCTCTGTTGGGATGTCAGCGTTGCCCGCACACACATCTCTCCATCTCTCTGATCCTGGCCTTCTCAGATCCTGACGCTTTGTAGAAATCTCTCCACTCATTCCTGTAACTGAGACTGATTCTGTATCTCACTGCTGGGTAATTAGCGGACTGATCCTCATTATCCTGGATTATCAGACAGATTCACAGGATTAACCATCCAAATCATCTTCCCATAAGAGGGATTATACAGAGACTGGATATTAATATCTAATGATTCACTCCTCAGTCACTGCATTCACACTCAGCCAATCAGATTATCCTGCGGCGACTGCCTGTAATAACCATTAATGTCTAATGGTACTACAATCACTCTCAGCCAATCTGACTGCCTGTAATAACCACTGATAACTAATGGCATTGCAATCACTCTCAGCCAATCTGATTATCCTGCAGTGACTGCCTGTAATAACCATTAATATCTAATGGCACTGCAATCACTCTCAGCCAGTCTGATTACCATGCAGTGACTGCCTGTAATAACAATTAATATCTAATGGCACTACAATCACTCTCAGCCAATCTGACTGCCTGTAATAACAATTAATATCTAATGGCACTGCAATCACTCTCAGCCAGTCTGATTATCCTGCAGTGACTGCCTGTAATAACCATTAATATCTAATGGCACTGCAATCACTCTCAGCCAATCTGACTGCCTGTAATAACAATTAATATCTAATGGCACTGCAATCACTCTCAGCCAGTCTGATTATCCTGCAGTGACTGCCTGTAATAACCATTAATATCTAATGGCACTGCAATCACTCTCAGCCAATCTGACTGCCTGTAATAACAATTAATATCTAATGGCACTGCAATCACTCTCAGCCAGTCTGATTATCCTGCAGTGACTGCCTGTAATAACCATTAATATCTAATGGCACTGCAATCACTCTCAGCCAATCTGACTGCCTGTAATAACAATTAATATCTAATGGCACTGCAATCACTCTCAGCCAGTCTGATTATCCTGCAGTGACTGCCTGTAATAACCATTAATATCTAATGGCACTGCAATCACTCTCAGCCAATCTGACTGCCTGTAATAACAATTAATATCTAATGGCACTGCAATCACTCTCAGCCAGTCTGATTATCCTGCAGTGACTGCCTGTAATAACCATTAATATCTAATGGCACTGCAATCACTCTCAGCCAATCTGACTGCCTGTAATAACAATTAATATCTAATGGCACTGCAATCACTCTCAGCCAGTCTGATTATCCTGCAGTGACTGCCTGTAATAACCATTAATATCTAATGGCACTGCAATCACTCTCAGCCAATCTGACTGCCTGTAATAACAATTAATATCTAATGGCACTGCAATCACTCTCAGCCAGTCTGATTATCCTGCAGTGACTGCCTGTAATAACCATTAATATCTAATGGCACTGCAATCACTCTCAGCCAATCTGACTGCCTGTAATAACAATTAATATCTAATGGCACTGCAATCACTCTCAGCCAATCTGACTGCCTGTAATAACAATTAATATCTAATGGCACTGCAATCACTCTCAGCCAGTCTGATTATCCTGCAGTGACTGCCTGTAATAACCATTAATATCTAATGGCACTGCAATCACTCTCAGCCAGTCTGATTATCCTGCAGTGACTGCCTGTAATAACCATTGATATCTGGTAATGGATCCCTGTTCCCCCCCACCTCCACGGTATAATGTGCCCTGTAGATACCTTCTTCCCTGACCTGCTGACATAGTTGGTGGGCATTAGAGAGAACAAATTAGCTATATCTGGGGACATAGGGAATGTGACGTATGGGAAGTTCTTGATTTAACACATTGATATTTATTTATAAAGCTTCATTCTGGGGAAAAATTATACAAATGACATCATCAGCAAGGGCAGTGACATGGAGCACCCAAAACTGTGACAATCCAACAATCACAAATCCAAATATATATCACACAAGGAGGGGGAGGAATGCTGCTAATGGTGAACAGAATGAGCAGTTATAGCCAATGCTGAGAGTAAAACTCTCCATTAATGAGAATACTACCTGTTATCAGGGAAATCAGCACACTTTTTTTTAAAAAAAAAACACGTGTTTTAAACATAGAAACATAGAATGTGTCGGCAGATAAGAACCATTCAGTCCATCTAGTCTGCCCAATTTTCTAAATACTTTCATTGCTCCCCAGTTCCCTATCTTACATCTAGGATAGCCTTGTGCCTATCCCACGCATGCTTAAACTCCTTCACTGTATTAACCTCTACCACTTCTACTGGAAGACTATTCCATGCACCCACTACCCTCTCAGTAAAGTAATACTTTCATTAGTCCCTGGCCTTATCTTATATCTAGGATAGCCTTATACCTATCCCACGCATGCTTAAACTCCTTCACTGTATTAACCTCTACCACTTCTACTGGAAGACAATTCCATACATCCACTACCCTCTCAGTAATGTAATACTTTCATTAGTCCCTGGCCTTATCTTATATCTAGGATAGCCTTATACCTATCCCATGCATGCTTAAACTACTTCACTGTATTAACCTCTACCACTTCTACTGGAAGACTATTCCATGCACCCACTACCCTCTCAGTAAAGTAATACTTTCATTAGTCCCTGACCTTATCTAATATCTAGGATAGCCTTATACCTATCCCGTGCATGCTTAAACTCCTTCACTGTATTAACCTCTACCATATCTACTGGAAGACTATTCCATGCATCCACTACCCTCTCAGTATCGTAATACTTTCATTAGTCCCTGGCCTTATCTTTTATCTAGGATAGCCTTATACCTATCCCATGCATGCTTAAACTCCTTCACTGTATTAACCTCTACCACTTCTACTGGAAGACTATTCCATACATCCACTACCCTCTCAGTAATGTAATACTTTCATTAGTCCCTGACCTTATCTTATATCTAGGATAGCCTTATACCTATCCCATGCATGCTTAAACTCCTTCACTGTATTAACCTCTACCACTTCTACTGGAAGACTATTCCATGCACCCACTACCCTCTCAATAAAGTAATACTTTCATTAGTCCCTGGCCTTATCTTATATCTAGGATAGCCTTATACCTATCCCATGCATGCTTAAACTCCCTCACTGTATTAACCTCTACCACTTCTACTGGAAGACTATTCCATGCATCCACTACCCTCTCAGTAAAGTAATACTTTCATTAGTCCCTGGCCTTATCTTATATCTAGGATAGCCTTATACTTATCCCATGCATGCTTAAACTCCTTCACTGTATTAACCTCTACCACTTCTACTGGAAGACTATTCCATGCACCCACTACCCTCTCAGTAAAGCAATACTTTCATTAGTCCCTGACCTTATCTAATATCTAGGATAGCCTTATACCTATCCCGTGCATGCTTAAACTCCTTCACTGTATTAACCTCTACCACATCTACTGGAAGACTATTCCATGCATCCACTACCCTCTCAGTATCGTAATACTTTCATTAGTCCCTGGCCTTATCTTTTATCTAGGATAGCCTTATACCTATCCCATGCATGCTTAAACTCCTTCACTGTATTAACCTCTACCACTTCTACTGGAAGACTATTCCATGCATCCACTACCCTCTCAGTAACGTAATACTTTCATTAGTCCCTGACCTTATCTTATATCTAGGATAGCCTTATACCTGTATCCCACGCATGCTTAAACTCCTTCACTGTATTAACCTCTACCACTTCTACTGGAAGACTATTCCATGCACCCACTACCCTCTCAGTAATGTAATACTTTCATTAGTCCCCGGCCTTATCTTTTATCTAGGATAGCCTTATACCTATCCCATGCATGCTTAAACTCCTTCACTGTATTTACCTCTACCACTTCTGCTGGAAGACTATTCCATGCATCCACTACCCTCTCAGTAATGTAATACTTTCATTAGTCCCTGACCTTATCTTATATCTAGGATAGCCTTATACCTATCCCATGCATGCTTAAACTCCTTCACTGTATTAACCGCTACCACTTCTACTGGAAGACTATTCCATACATCCACTACCCTCTCAGTAATGTAATACTTTCATTAGTCCCTGGCCTTATCTTATATCTAGGATAGCCTTATACCTATCCCATGCATGCTTAAACTCCTTCACAGTATTACCATCTACCACTTCTACTGGAAGACTATTCCATACATCCACTACCCTCTCAGTAATGTAATACTATCATTAGTCCCTGGCCTAATCTTATATCTAGGATAGCCTTATACCTATCCCATGCATGCTTAAACTCCTTCACTGTATTAACCTCTACCACTTCTACTGGAAGACTATTCCATACATCCACTACCCTCTCAGTAATGTAATACTTTCATTAGTCCCTGGCCTTATCTTATATCTAGGATAGCCTTATACCTATCCCATGCATGCTTAAACTCCTTCACTGTATTAACCTCTACCACTTCTACTGGAAGACTATTCCATACATCCACTTCCCTCTCAGTAAAGTAATACTTTCATTAGTCCCTGGCCTTATCTTATATCTAGGATAGCCTTATACCTATCCATGCATGCTTAAACTCCTTCACTGAATTAACCTCTACCACTTCTACTGGAAGACTATTCCATACATCCACTACCCTCTCAGTAATGTAATACTTTCATTAGTCCCTGACCTTATCTTATATCTAGGATAGCCTTATACCTATCCCATGCATGCTTAAACTCCTTCACTGTATTACCCTCTACCAATTCTACTGGAAGACTATTCCATGCATCCACTACCCTCTCAGAAACGTAATACTTTCATTAGTCCCTGACCTTATCTTATATCTAGGATAGCCTTATACCTATCCCATGCATGCTTAAACTCCTTCACTGTATTAACCTCTACCACTTCTACTGGAAGGCTATTCCATACATCCACTACCCTCTCAGTAATGTAATACTTTCATTAGTCCCTGGCCTTATCTTATATCTAGGATAGCCTTATACCTATCCCACGCATGCTTAAACTCCTTCACTGTATTAACCTCTACCACTTCTACTGGAAGACTATTCCATGCATCCACTACCCTCTCAGTAATGTAATACTTTCATTAGTCCCTGGCCTTATCTTATATCTAGGATAGCCTTATACCTATCCCATGCATGCTTAAACTCCTTCACTGTATTAACCTCTACCACTTCTACTGGAAGACTATTCCATGCATCCACTACCCTCTCAGTAACGTAATACTTTCATTAGTCCCTGACCTTATCTTATATCTAGGATAGCCTTATACCTGTATCCCACGCATGCTTAAACTCCTTCACTGTATTAACCTCTACCACTTCTACTGGAAGACTATTCCATACACCCACTACCCTCTCAGTAATGTAATACTTTCATTAATCCCTGGCCTTATCTTATATCTAGGATAGCCTTATACCTATCCCATGCATGCTTAAACTCCTTCACTGTATTAACCTCTACCACTTCTGCTGGAAGACTATTCCATACATCCACTACCCTCTCAGTAATGTAATACTTTCATTAGTCTCTGACCTTATCTTATATCTAGGATAGCCTTATACCTATCCCACGCATGCTTATACTCCTTCACTGTATTAACCTCTACCACTTCTACTGGAAGACTATTCCATGCACCCACTACCCTCTCAGTAATGTAATACTTTCATTAGTCCCCGGCCTTATCTTTTATCTAGGATAGCCTTATACCTATCCCATGCATGCTTAAACTCCTTCACTGTATTAACCTCTACCACTTCTACTGGAAGACTATTCCATGCACCCACTACCCCCTCAGTAATGTAATACTTTCATTAGTCCCTGGCCTTATCTTATATCTAGGATAGCCTTATACCTATCCCATGCATGCTTAAACTCCTTCACTGTATTAACCTCTACCACTTCTACTGGAAGACTATTCCATGCATCCACTACCCTCTCAGTGATGTAATACTTTCATTAGTCCCTGGCCTTATCTTATATCTAGGATAGCCTTATACCTATCCCACGCATGCTTAAACTCCTTCACTGTATTAACCTCTACCACTTCTACTGGGAGACTATTCCATACATCCACTACCCTCTCAGTAATGTAATACTTTCATTAGTCCCTGGCCTTATCTTATATCTAGGATAGCCTTATACCTATCCCATGCATGCTTAAACTCCTTCACTGTATTAACCTCTACCACTTCTACTGGAAGACTATTCCATGCACCCACTACCCTCTCAGTAAAGTAATACTTTCATTAGTCCCTGGCCTTATCTTATATCTAGGATAGCCTTATACCTATCCCACGCATGCTTAAACTCCTTCACTGTATTAATCTCTACCACTTCTACTGGAAGACTATTCCATACACCCACTACCCTCTCAGTAAAGTAATACTTTCATTAGTCCCTGGCCTTATCTTATATCTAGGATAGCCTTATACCTATCCCATGCATGCTTAAACTCCTTCACTGTATTAACCTCTACCACTTCTACTGGAAGACTATTCCATACATCCACTACCCTCTCAGTAAAGTAATACTTTCATTAGTCCCCGGCCTTATCTTATATCTAGGATAGCCTTATACCTATCCCATGCATGCTTAAACTCCTTCACTGTATTAACCTCTATCACTTCTACTGGAAGACTATTCCATACATCCACTACCCTCTCAGTAATGTAATACTTTCATTAGTCCCTGGCCTTATCTTATATCTAGGATAGCCTTATACCTATCCCATGCATGCTTAAACTCCTTCACTGTATTAACCTCTACCACTTCTACTGGAAGACTATTCCATACATCCACTACCCTCTCAGTAATATAATACTTTCATTAGTCCCTGACCTTATCTTATATCTAGGATAGCCTTATACCTATCCCATGCATGCTTAAACTCCTTCACTGTATTAACCTCTACCACTTCTACTGGAAGACTATGTCATGCATCCACTACCCTCTCAGTAATGTAATACTTTCATTAGTCCCTGGCCTTATCTTATATCTAGGATAGCCTTATACCTATCCCATGCATACTTAAACTCCTTCACTGTATTAACCTCTACCACTTCTACTGGAAGACTATTCCATACATCCACTACCCTCTCAGTAATGTAATACTTTCATTAGTCCCTGGCCTTATCTTATATCTAGGATAGCCTTATACCTATCCCATGCATGCTTAAACTCCTTCACTGTATTAACCTCTACCACTTCTACTGGAAGGCTATTCCATGCATCCACTACCCTCTCAGTAATGTAATACTTTCATTAGTCCCTGGCCTTATCTTATATCTAGGATAGCCTTATACCTATACCACGCATGCTTAAACTCCTTCACTGTATTAACCTCTACCACTTCTACTGGAAGACTATTCCATACATCCACTACCCTCTCAGTAATGTAATACTTTCATTAGTCCCTGGTCTTATCTTATATCTAGGATAGCCTTATACCTATCCCATGCATGCTTAAACTCCTTCACTGTATTAACCTCTACCATTTCTACTGGAAGACTATTCCATGCATCCACTACCCTCTCAGTAATGTAATACTTTCATTAGTCCCTGGTCTTATCTTATATCTAGGATAGCCTTATACCTATCCCATGCATGCTTAAACTCCTTCACTGTATTAACCTCTACCACTTCTACTGGGAGACTATTCCATGCATCCACTACCCTCTCAGTAATGTAATACTTTCATTAGTCCCTGGCCTTATCTTATATCTAGGATAGCCTTATACCTATCCCATGCATGCTTAAACTCCTTCACTGTATTAACCTCTACCACTTCTACTGGAAGGCTATTCCATACATCCACTACTCTCTCAGTAATGTAATACTTTCATTAGTCCCTGGCCTTATCTTATATCTAGGATAGCCTTATACCTATCCCATGCATGCTTAAACTCCTTCACTGTATTAACCTCTACCACTTCTACTGGAAGACTATTCCATACATCCACTACCCTCTCAGTAAAGTAATACTTTCATTAGTCCCTGGCCTTATCTTATATCTAGGATAGCCTTATACCTATCCCATGCATGCTTAAACTCCTTCACTGTATTAACCTCTACCACTTCTACTGGAAGACTATTCCATACATCCACTACCCTCTCAGTAATGTAATCCTTTCATTAGTCCCTGGCCTTATCTTATATCTAGGATAGCCTTATACCTATCCCATGCATGCTTAAACTCCTTCACTGTATTAACCTCTACCACTTCTACTGGAAGACTATTCCATGCATCCACTACCCTCTCAGTAATGTAATACTTTCATTAGTCCCTGGCCTTATCTTATATCTAGGATAGCCTTATACCTATCCCATGTATGCTTAAACTCCTTCACTGTATTAACCTCTACCACTTCTACTGGAAGACTATTCCATGCATCCACTACCCTCTCAGTAATGTAATACTTTCATTAGTCCCTGGCCTTATCTTATATCTAGGATAGCCTTATACCTATCCCATGCATGCTTAAACTCCTTCACTGTATTAACCTCTACCACTTCTACTGGAAGACTATTCCATACATCCACTACCCTCTCAGTAATGTAATACTTTCATTAGTCCCTGACCTTATCTTATATCTAGGATAGCCTTATACCTATCCCATGCATGCTTAAACTCCTTCACTGTATTAACCTCTACCACTTCTACTGGAAGACTATTCCATGCATCCACTACCCTCTCAGTAATGTAATACTTTCATTAGTCCCTGGCCTTATCTTATATCTAGGATAGCCTTATACCTATCCCATGCATGCTTAAACTCCTTCACTGTATTAACCTCTACCACTTCTACTGGAAGACTATTCCATGCATCCACTACCCTCTCAGTAATGTAATACTTTCATTAGTCCCTGGCCTTATCTTATATCTAGGATAGCCTTATACCTATCCCATGCATGCTTAAACTCCTTCACTGTATTAACCTCTACCACCTCTACTGGAAGACTATTCCATACATCCACTACCCTCTCAGTAATGTAATACTTTCATTAGTCCCTGGCCTTATCTTATATCTAGGATAGCCTTATACCTATCCCATGCATGCTTAAACTCCTTCACTGTATTAACCTCTACCACTTCTACTGGAAGACTATTCCATACATCCACTACCCTCTCAGTAAAGTAATACTTCCTGATATTACTGTTAAATCGTTGCCCCTCTAATTGCAGACTATGTCCTCTAGTTTTGGTAGTCTTTCTTCTCCTCCTTTGCTGTGTTGATTCCCTTTATGTTTATCTTGGGAATGTTTGGGTATCATTGAGTTAAACCTTTATTCTCCCTCTCATGTAATATTCTCATTACTTTACACTGGTCCCTTCCTGTGAATGTAACATTTTCCAACAAAAGGACAGACCTCAGAGTGCGGAGTGAGGGAGAGGGGCAGGATGTGACCCAGGGAGCAACAGTGGGAGTATCTGTTACCCGCAGGGTAGAATTAATTACAAACATTTGCTCCCAGCCAGGGAAAGACTTTATTAATGAAAGAAGCGACAGGGCAATAAATCCAACACAGCTGTACATATTGTAACTGCAATTACACCGAGAAAGATGCTTTTTACACTTTGTAATGAGCAAATTAATCTCTCATTCATTCATCTCCTGGGAAATACTTTGGAATCTGCTCTCATGGGTGACACGGACCCCTGCTTTAAGTTAATCATAGGTGCTAAGGAAGGCTGGCATTCAGTCTGCACATCCAAACTGGAATTCAGCATTGGCGGAAATAAAGACTCTAGCCAGGGACTGTGCATTTATCATAAGCACCCCTGTATAACAATGCAATGTGGTCAGTGGCCACCTTACTGTAATCCCTCCCTTCCATCATGTACCCTAGAGGGATTATTTATAAAAGTCAGTTTTGAGACAACATTCTAAATGTGATGTAATCAACAGGAACAATCCATTGGTTGTCATGGTGATATCAGCAGGAACAATCCAATGGTTGCCACGGTGATATCAGCAGGACCAATTCATTGATTGCCATGGTGATATCAGCAGCAACAATCCATTGGTTTTCATGTTGATATCAGCAGGACCATTCCATCGGGTGCCATGGTGATATCAGCAGGAACATTCCATTGGGTGCCATGGTGATATCAGCAGGAACATTCCATTGGTTTCCATGGTGATATCAGCAGGAACAATCCATTGGTTTCCATGGTGATATCAGCAGGAACATTCCATTGTTTCCATAGTGATTGGACCATGATAGAGCTATATACACAGCAGAGAGGGCCCAATAAGGCATGTCATGTGTATTTTTTCATTAAAACATGTCTATTTAAACTGCCTACACTTCATGAAATCATTCAGTTATATATAAACTTTGGTGCTCCAGCTTATGGGCTCCCTCAGGATATCCTTCCTCTCTCCCACTGAATACCTCCTCCCCATTGCCTATGATGGCTGCACTGCCTAGGATCCCTGGTGGGAGGAAAATATTGGTTGCCCACTAATAGGTAAGAAGCAAGATATTGGTAGTAGTGGTTAACAGTCCCTATGATGCTCAGCTACCATGATCCTCTGAAACTGCTCATGTCTGGTAATAGAGAGGTTAATTCTCTGAAACTGCTCATGTCTGGTAATAGAGAGGTTAATTCTCTGAAACTGCTCATGTCTGGTAATAGAGAGGTTATTTATCTGAAACTGCTCATGTCTGGTAAAAGAGAGGTTAATTCTCTGAAACTGCTCATGTCTGGTAATAGAGAGGTTATGTATCTGAAACTGCTCATGTCTGGTAATAGAGAGGTTAATTCTCTGAAACTGCTCATGTCTGGTAATAGAGAGGTTAATTCTCTGAAACTGCTCATGTCTGGTAATAGAGGGGTTATTTACCTGAAACTGCTCCTGTCTGGTAATAGAGAGGTTATTTATCTGAAACTGCTCATGTCTGGTAATAGAGGGGTTATTTATCTGAAACTACTCATGTCTGGTAATAGAGGGGTTATTTACCTGAAACTGCTCCTGTCTGGTAATAGAGAGGTTATTTATCTGAAACTGCTCATGTCTGGTAATAGAGAGGTTATTTATCTGAAACTGCTCATGTCTGGTAATAGAGGGGTTATTTATCTGAAACTACTCATGTCTGGTAATAGAGGGGTTAATTATCTGAAACTGCTCATGTATGTTAATTACCCAAAACTCTTCATGTCTGTTAATAGAGGCGTCAATTATCTGAAACCGCTGTTTACTGGTAAGAGAGAAGTTAATTATCAGAAACTGCTCATGTCTGCTCTGAAATAGCTTATATCTGGCAATAGAGGAGTTCATTCTCTGGATCTGCTCATGTCTGGTGATAGAGGAGTTAATTATCTGAAATAGCTTATATCTGGCAATAGAGGAGTTCATTCTCTGGATCTGCTCATGTCTGGTGATAGAGGAGTTAATTATCTGAAATAGCTTATGTCTGGCAATAGAGGAGTTAATTCTCTGGATCTGCTCATGTCTGGTGATAGAGGAGTTAATTATCTAAAATAGCTTATGTCTGGCAATAGAGGAGTTAATTCTCTGGATCTGCTCATGTCTGGTAATAGAGCAGTTAATTATCTGAAATAGCTTATGTCTGGCAATAGAGGAGTTAATTATCTGGATCTGCTCATGTCTGGTGATAGAGGAGTTAATTATCTAAAATAGCTTATGTCTGGCAATAGAGGAGTTAATTCTCTGGATCTGCTCATGTCTGGTGATAGAGGAGTTAATTATCTAAAATAGCTTATGTCTGGCAATAGAGGAGTTAATTCTCTGGATCTGCTCATGTCTGGTAATAGAGCAGTTAATTATCTGAAATAGCTTATGTCTGGCAATAGAGGAGTTAATTATCTGGATCTGCTCATGTCTGGTGATAGAGGAGTTAATTATCTAAAATAGCTTATGTCTGGCAATAGAGGAGTTAATTCTCTGGATCTGCTCATGTCTGGTGATAGAGGAGTTAATTATCTAAAATAGCTTATGTCTGGCAATAGAGGAGTTAATTATCTGGATCTGCTCATGTCTGGTGATAGAGGAGTTAATTATCTAAAATAGCTTATGTCTGGTAATAGAGAGGTTAATTCTCTGAAACTGCTCATGTCTGGTAATAGAGAGGTTAATTCTCTGAAACTGCTCATGTCTGGTAATAGAGGGGTTATTTACCTGAAACTGCTCCTGTCTGGTAATAGAGAGGTTATTTATCTGAAACTGCTCATGTCTGGTAATAGAGAGGTTATTTATCTGAAACTGCTCATGTCTGGTAATAGAGGGGATATTTATCTGAAACTACTCATGTCTGGTAATAGAGGGGTTATTTACCTGAAACTGCTCCTGTCTGGTAATAGAGAGGTTATTTATCTGAAACTGCTCATGTCTGGTAATAGAGAGGTTATTTATCTGAAACTGCTCATGTCTGGTAATAGAGGGGTTATTTATCTGAAACTACTCATGTCTGGTAATAGAGGGGTTAATTATCTGAAACTGCTCATGTCTGTTAATTACCCAAAACTCTTCATGTCTGTTAATAGAGGCGTCAATTATCTGAAACCGCTGTTTACTGGTAAGAGAGAAGTTAATTATCAGAAACTGCTCATGTCTGCTCTGAAATAGCTTATATCTGGCAATAGAGGAGTTCATTCTCTGGATCTGCTCATGTCTGGTGATAGAGGAGTTAATTATCTGAAATAGCTTATATCTGGCAATAGAGGAGTTCATTCTCTGGATCTGCTCATGTCTGGTGATAGAGGAGTTAATTATCTGAAATAGCTTATGTCTGGCAATAGAGGAGTTAATTCTCTGGATCTGCTCATGTCTGGTGATAGAGGAGTTAATTATCTAAAATAGCTTATGTCTGGCAATAGAGGAGTTAATTCTCTGGATCTGCTCATGTCTGGTAATAGAGCAGTTAATTATCTGAAATAGCTTATGTCTGGCAATAGAGGAGTTAATTCTCTGGATCTGCTCATGTCTGGTTATAGAGGAGTTAATTATCTAAAATAGCTTATGTCTGGCAATAGAGGAGTTAATTCTCTGGATCTGCTCATGTCTGGTGATAGAGGAGTTAATTATCTAAAATAGCTTATGTCTGGCAATAGAGGAGTTAATTCTCTGGATCTGCTCATGTCTGGTAATAGAGCAGTTAATTATCTGAAATAGCTTATGTCTGGCAATAGAGGAGTTAATTATCTGGATCTGCTCATGTCTGGTGATAGAGGAGTTAATTATCTAAAATAGCTTATGTCTGGCAATAGAGGAGTTAATTCTCTGGATCTGCTCATGTCTGGTGATAGAGGAGTTAATTATCTAAAATAGCTTATGTCTGGCAATAGAGGAGTTAATTCTCTGGATCTGCTCATGTCTGGTAATAGAGCAGTTAATTATCTGAAATAGCTTATGTATGGCAATAGAGGAGTTAATTATCTGGATCTGCTCATGTCTGGTGATAGAGGAGTTAATTATCTAAAATAGCTTATGTCTGGCAATAGAGGAGTTAATTCTCTGGATCTGCTCATGTCTGGTGATAGAGGAGTTAATTATCTGAAATAGCTTATGTCTGGCAATAGAGGAGTTAATTCTCTGGATCTGCTCATGTCCGGTAATAGAGCAGTTAATTATCTGAAACTGATCTTTACTGGTAATCAATGGTTTATTTATCTGAAACTGCTCATGTCTGGCAATAGAGGAGTTAATTCTCTGGATCTGCTCATGTCTGGTAATAGAGCAGTTAATTATCTGAAACTGATCTTTACTGGTAATCAATGGTTTATTTATCTGAAATGCTCATGTCTGGCAATAGAAGAGTTAATTACCTGAAACTGTTTTTGTCTGGTAATAGAGGCGTTAATTATCTGAAAATGCTCTATACTGGTAATACATGAGTTAATTATCTGAAAATGCTCTATACTGGTAATACATGAGTTAATTATCTGAAGACACTTTTAATAATAAATAATCTGCTCCTTTCAATGCTCCTTCCCCTCTACGTGGCCTGTAATCATTAATCAGGTCTCACCTTGTTAATACCCTATCCCTGCTATTTCTGAATTCCACCTACCATGATGCTCTGCAACTTATCTAGACTGGTGGGTATTGTGGGATGTATAGTTCTTTTGCAGTGGTAGGGGGCCCCAGATGGGCATGTAGACAGTAAGGTCTAGGCACAGAACGCACCGGGGTCCAAGTGTAGCGAGATGATAGAAGAACTGTCCTGCGAGGATATGGGGTGACCTGATCTCTCCCATAGGGGTCTAGTGACCCAAACCCAGCATTTCAGACCATATCAAGAGAGGCATTTTCTGTCTTGCTTATCTCTTGTCAGTTTATAGAAGTTGGTGGAGATTCCCCCAAACAAGACTTTACAATATTATCTCCGGGAAATCTCTAATCTGTAATAAACATCTGAATTGTGTGAAAGTAAAAGTCAGTGTATGGAAAGTCCCTGGGTTTCCCATCACTATTTACTTCAAACATAGCTACATTATAACACGTATGTGCGTGTGAACATACACATCTCATGGCTGAGAAAGGGACCAGTATGTAGCCAATGATTGATCCCTTTTTTCATATCGTGCCTAGTGCTGGACCCAGCCTGTCAGCCCCTGGGGCGTCTGGTATAAACAATGTTATAACATGTTACAGTGTCGATATCCTGCAAATATGGCTCCCAAAGCGTTTGATTTTAAATCATACCGGACTGCTCTGTGATTGGACAGCAGAGGGCAATGCCCACTGCAAAGACTGACCAATCGTATCATATTTCATTCCATCATCATAAATGACATGTGAACATAATCTTTAATTAATATGCATTAACATAATCAATGTTCATATATTGGTGACAAACTGTGCTTTAGAGGCAAACTCAATATATTATGACAATTTAATATGAATTCAAAGATTGCAAGAGCAACACCGGGATCAGATAGCTAATGACTGTCAGCCAATCCTATTGAGCTAATGATTATTGGGGATAAACCTGTGTTACGTTAATTGAAATGATGGAACGAAGCTTTTATCTAGTGAAACGTTAACTCCAAATAAATCAGGTCTGTGAAATGAATCGTAACAAATGAAGCCCAACAGAAACCTTCTTGTAATGTTTAGATGTCACAGTATATATTTCATTATTAGCTGCACACATCATACACAGCCCCCAGCGTGTGTCAGATGCACAGGTAGTGGCTAGTGTTGAGCGAACCGGAACCGGTACTGTTTGGGTTCAGGCCGGACATTACGGTGTCCGTACCGCGGACCCCGAACACGGACATTCCACTTAATTTCTTATGAATGGGGACTCTATTTCGGTTTATAGAATAGCAATAGCATTACATGTATTACATCTGAGAGTCAAATAGAACCATCAAATACTGTGCTTACAGCGCACTTTGAAAAATTCTAATAGTTTTGGGTGCTAAATAGTACAGTATTTGTAATTTGTATGTATTTTAGGTTTTTTGAAGTTATTTCCCTATCCACATTTGCTTGCAGGACACTTGTCCTACTCTTACCCACATTTGAATTCCTTTTGCAGCCCTCTAGCCCTTTCCAGGACTTTCTTAGAGGGATTTTAGTGGCCAAAAGTTTGTGTCCCCATTGACTTCAATAGGGTTCGGGGTCAAGTTCGAGCACGGACCCAGACTTTTTTCCGAAGTTCGGTCGAACCTGCCAAACCCGAACATCCAGGTGTCCGCTCAACTCTAGTAGTGGCTCCTGCCAGGTAAGGCATACTTGGTTCTATTCAGTAAATATATCTTGACTTTGAGACCACGTCACATTGTCACCTGAGTTTGAATCTTCCCCACTGAACGTAACGATGAAATGAACAAAGCTATATTAAGTCAGACGTGGGTGAGTCAGACGTGGACCACCTGGAGCTATTCTGGATTCTTAGTGAATATACTTATCTGAGTGATATATTTGGGAAGGTTAGCCAAATATCCCCAGCGGGTGCGACATTTTACTCCTAAACATACAGCGCAGATTATTAACCTTGAAGATAAAACGCAATCTCTCAAACTGGGGAAAAAGGAAAAGTCCGGGCTTCATGGGCAAGTTTCTCAGGCTTAGCTGCTGATGGTCAGTCCTGTGTTATCGGATAACAGCCCCCCACAGGGTTAAGCGACAGCCCCTGTACCTAATCTAATTAGACAAATAGAAATGTAATAAGAGACAGGTAGATACAAATCTGGCATGTTCGCCCCACGTGTTCCATACATACTGCTCACATGACTGCCGCCAATAATAATCTACTGACTGATAGATTGCTGGACCCGCTGTGACTGTCATACAAGGCCGCGTATACTCAGATCCATCACCATACATATCGGTATTTGCAGATATAAAGGCCCTCTAGTAAATTACATGTGTACTGGGGATAATGCTGTCTCATACCCTAGGCACTGCTGTCTTTACAAATGAATGGACGCTGGGCAAGCCCCATCTTGTGGGCCCTAACATAAAGTGTCAAAAAGTGATTTTTGCATTACTCTGTGTGCATGCCAGACAATGCTGCCTGTGTACAGTGCCATGCATACTGTGCATTACTCTGTGTGCATGCCAGACAATGCTGCCTGTGTACAGTGCCATGCATACTGTGCATTACTCTGTGTGCATGCTAGACAATGCTGCCTGTGTACAGTGCCATGCATACTGTGCATTACTCTGTGTGCATGCCAGACAATGCTGCCTGTGTACAGTGCCATGCATACTGTGCATTACTCTGTGTGCATGCTAGACAATGCTGCCTGTGTACAGTGCCATTCATACTGCACATTCCTCTGTGTGTGCATGCCAAACAATGCTGCCTGTGTACAGTGCCATGTATACTGTACATTACTCTGCTAGACAATGCAGCCTGTGTACAGAGCTAAGCATACTGTGCATTATTCTGTGTGCATGCTAGATAATGCTGCCTGTGTACAGTGCTAAGCATACTGTGCATTACTCTGTGTGCATGCCAGACAATGCTGCCTGTGTACAGTGCTAAGCATACTGTGCATTACTCTGTTTGCATGCCAGACAATGCTGCCTGTGCACAGTGCTTAGCATACTGTGCATTACTCTGTGTGCATGCCAGACAATGCTGCCTGTGTACAGTGCTAAGCATACTGTGCATTACTCTGTGTGCATGCCAGACAATGCTGTCTGTGTACAGTGCTAAGCATACTGTGCATTACTCTGTGTGCATGCTAGACAATGCTGCCTGTGTACAGTGCTGTGCATACTGTGCATTCTAGATAATGCTGCCTGTGTACAGTGCTAAGCATACTGGGCATTACTCTGTGTGCATGCTAGTTAATGCTGCCTGTGTACAGTGCTAAGCATACTGTGCATTACTCTGTGTGCATGCTAGACAATGCTGCCTGTGTACAGTGCTGTGCATACTGTGCATTACTCTGTGTGCATGCCAGACAATTCTGCCTGTGTACAGTGCTTAGCATACTGTGCATTACTCTGTGTGTGCATGCCAGACAATGCTGCCTGTGTACAGTGCTAAGCATACTGTGTATTACTCTGTGGGCATGCTAGACAATGCAGCCTGTGTACAGTGCTGTGCATACTGTGCATTACTCTGTGTGTGCATGCCAGACAATGCTGCCTGTGTACAGTGCTAAGCATATTGTGCATTACTCTGTGCGCATGCCAGACAATGCTGTCTGTGTACAGTGCTAAGCATACTGTGCATTACTCTGTGTGCATGCCAGACAATGCTGCCTGTGTACAGTGCTAAGCATACTGTGCATTACTCTGTGTGCATGCTAGACAATGCAGCCTGTGTACAGTGCTAAGCATACTGTGCATTACTCTGTGTGCATGCCAGACAATGCTGCCTGTGTACAGTGCTAAGCATACTGTGCATTACTCTGTTTGCATGCCACACAATGCTGCCTGTGCACAGTGCTTAGCATACTGTGCATTACTCTGTGTGCATGCCAGACAATGCTGCCTGTGTACAGTGCTAAGCATACTGTGCATTACTCTGTGTGCATGCCAGACAATTCTGCCTGTGTACAGTGCTAAGCATACTGTGCATTACTCTGTGTGCATGCCAGACAATGCTGCCTGTGCACAGTGCTTAGCATACTGTGCATTACTCTGTGTGCATGCCAGACAATGCTGTCTGTGTACAGTGCTAAGCAGACTGTGCATTACTCTGTGTGCATGCCAGACAATGCTGCCTGTGTACAGTGCTAAGCATACTGTGCATTACTCTGTGTGCATGCCAGACAATGCTGTCTGTGTACAGTGCTAAGCATACTGTGCATTACTCTGTGTGCATGCTAGACAATGCAGCCTGTGTACAGTGCTAAGCATACTGTGCATTACTCTGTGTGCATGCCAGACAATGCTGCCTGTGCACAGTGCTTAGTATACTGTGCATTACTCTGTGTGCATGCCAGACAATGCTGCCTGTGTACAGTGCTAAGCATACTGTGCATTACTCTGTGTGCATGCCAGACAATGCTGCCTGTGTACAGTGCTTAGCATACTGTGCATTACTCTGTGTGCATGCCAGACAATGCTGCCTGTGCACAGTGCTTAGCATACTGTGCATTACTCTGTGTGCATGCCAGACAATGCTGCCTGTGCACAGTGCTTAGCATACTGTGCATTACTCTGTGTGTTTGCTTGACAAAGGTCAAATCTCACTGATGTCAACCAATCAGCAATAAACATTTGAATTCTTTATATTAAATGTGTAACCCTATATAGAGAACATATCCTTAACCACATGGAAGCCAATAATGTACAGACAATCAGTGAGAATTGAAGCTATCGAGCAAATATATTTGTTATGTTTCTAAGGATTTAAAAACATCCAAATAATACAACAACCATAGATTGCCGGGAGGTAGACGACTTCTCTAAACTTATTTTCTATAATGACAAACCAAGAAAATGTATTCTAAATGTTTAAAAGTGATTGAGTTGATAATACTAAGATCCAACAAAACATCAATAAAGGCATTGGAAAGAGAACATAACCATAGACGAACTAGAATGGTGGAAAGCATGGAACAAGGATATCCCTGGCCTCTCTCTCTCTACTGAATGGTGGATCCAGCAAGAAGAGGTAAGATTTACACACACAGGAGTGACAAATGCCGGCGATGTGGGATAGAGGAAGGTAGCGACCTACATGTATGGTGGGAATGGGAAACAGGGAAACCAATATGGGGAATGATCCTGCAATACTGAGAATTGTGAGAACATTAACATACCAAATAACCCCCAGAGTTTGATACTACACCTAGACTGGCCTATATTGGGTGAAAAGCAGAGTGTCCTTGTTATCCACTGTCTATTGGGCGCAAAAATTATTATCACCAGAAATTGGAAAAAAGATCTACATTTTCCCCTGATCCATTTGAGACCCTAATTAACATATCAATTACAAATCGAAAGGGGAGTCAATACAATTGTGGGATTAAATAGAGATGTGAGTGTCTGGGATAAGAGGCTGAAGGCAACTCCAGACATACCCTGACACCAAGCCAAGCCTAGGCACGTACTGAATATCTATCCTTAAATAATAAACTTTGATCGAAGTAAGAGATTATATCATCGTTTGGGATATGGCCTCCTGATTGGCCTCCAGTGTTTGTCGTTGTCTTTGTTTGTTTTTCATGTTTTTCTTTGTCTATATATTGGAGAAATCTTAATAAGAATTGTATCCACTGTTGTGTACATTTTATAATCTATTGTATTTGTATTCTGTATAATAAATATTGAATTTTAAAGAAAAGAAAAAAAGAGAAAGAAATGTTTAACACCTCAGCGCCCGTATATTATTTTTACTCAGTGCCTCTAATGCCAGAGGATGATCACAGTTAATTGATACAGAAGGTGAGTTCTGATGTAACATGCACGGAGCATGATGGTCATGCGTGTCACCAGGGATCATTTCAAGGTTAGTATTTGACTGATCTAATGACAGGTTAAGTGCTGGATTTGCACCGACTAGAACTAGTCACAGTCTGGATATCTGTCTTTAAAGTGTTTGCTTTCCCAGGCATGGGTGAGCCTGCAAGGTGTCTATAAAACATATAGAAATAGAAGCTCTAATAAATAAACCATACAGGTCATGTATACCAGTCAATGGGGTAAAGTTCTAAATAGGATCCAGTCATGGAAACCAATGGAATGTTCCTGCTGATGACATCACTTTTAGAACTTTACCCCCAGAATCACCATGGAAACCAATGGAATGTTCCTGCTGATTACATCACTTTTAGATCTTTTCCCCCAGAATCACTATGGAAACCAATGGAATGTTCCTGCTGATGACATCACGTTTAGATATGTACCCCAGAATCACCATGGGAACCAATGGAATGTTCCTTTACATCACTTTTAGAAATGTACCCCCAGAATCACCATGGAAACCAATGGAATGTTCTTTTACATCACTTTTAGAAATTTACCCCCAGAATCACCATGGAAACCAATGGAATGAATGTTCCTACTGATTTCATCACTTTTAGAACTTTACCCTAGATTAACATGGAAACCAATGGAATGTTCCTGCTGATTACATCACCTTTAGACCTTTACCCTAGAATCACCATGGAAACCAATGGAATGTTTCTGCTGATGACATCACTTTTAGATATTTACCCCAGAATCACCATGGGAACAAATGGAATGTTCAATGGAATGTTCAAAACTATGGACAGGCATGTGGGGGTAATTTGGCTCTGTGGACAGGCATGTGGGGGTAATCTGGTTCTGTGGACAGGCATGTGGGGGTAATCTGGCTCTGTGGACAGGGATGTGGGGGCAATCTGGCTCTTTGGACAGGGATGTGCGGGTCAATTTGACTCTGTGGACAGGTATGTTGGGGCAATTTGCCTCTGTGGACAGGGATGTGGGGTCAATCTGGCTCTGTGGAAAGGGATGTGGGGTAATTTGGCTTTCTGGGCAGGGATGTGGGGACAAGCTGGCTTTGTGGACAGGGATGTGGGCACAATTTTACTCCGTGGACAGCGATTTGGGGGAATTCTGGCTCGTTTGAAAGATGATGCAAGGAAGGGGTGCAACCTGGAGAAGAAGGGGTGCAACAAACTAGGGCTGGCTTGGGAGACGGGAGGTGCATGAGTTTAGTCATGCCTAGGCCAGCAAAAACCATGAATACACTACTGCCCAATGTGTATCTACACAGGTTTACTCTCAACTCTACCTCTCCACTGAGGAACATCTGGAGGTGAGCACACAACCTAAAACGAAGTGTATTCCCGGGGAAACATATGCAAAAAAACCAACAAAAGTATGTGTAATACTGAAGTCAGGTATTGTAATAAGAAAATAAACTCACACAGAACAGAGCCCAAATAACCGGCTCTAGGTGTTAAAGGTGTATGGACTCGAAGTCCTAAAATCCACAGGTTTTAGCAGTAAATGTCCGTAAGGTAAGATCCCAGCTCATTCATCAAGGGATTGACACTCCGAAAATATAAATAGAGATTTCAGAATATGGTGAAGTACATCAAAAAGGTATATTTAATGGCCCCCTAATACACTGAGTAAAACATCACCAGTCCTTCCGATAATAATGTGAACACAGCTCCACTACGTAATGTTGGTCAGACGGCAAAGATAGGACTGAACAGCCAGAGATAATTCTGGATCCACTTCTCAAGGGACATCACTAATCTTGCAACGCGTTTCGCCCAATCAGGCTTCTTCAAAGCAGTGACACCCAGACACAAATGATATACTTAATCAAGTGGGAGAAGTCTCTGTCATGAGGAGAGGGAAGGATGTATGTTTGGGGGTTAAAAACAACAACAGTATATAGCATATTAATATAGAAGAAAGGAGCATTATTTTCTACAAAACATGTTTCAATTTAAAATATCAGTACTTAAACTTCACCCAGAAGTTTATACTGAAATATATCTATACGTCCATTATGTGTGCTCACACACACGCATGATAAGAAGTAAAGGGGAAATGGAAGATAAATGAGATATGTTAATGGTAAAAAATATACATATATATATATATACATATAGATCATATCCACATAAAAAATACGTATACAAATATATATATATCCATTAAAGACACATACGATATACACACATATAAACAGTAAGTCCAACATACAGTATAAATATACACATAAAAAAGTTTCGGCCAATAGGATGCTTTTCAGAGAAAATGACACAGTTCGAAATCTGCATTTAAGCCCATAGGGGGCAAGGTGTCCAATTCAAAAATCCACTTCATTTCTCCCCGACCAAGAGTTTACGTTTTATCTCCACCTCGCCAATGAGTTTTGGGTTTGTCAGTGGCCAGAAAATGAAGCAGGGAGGAGTCTTTATTGTGTGCAATTAAAAAATGATAACAGACACTATGTTTCTCATATCCCTTTTCAACCAGTCAGAGAGGAAGGCTTGCTGATCCCCACCTCTCAGGGTAGCATGGCGCTTCCAGTCATAAACTGGCGTGTACTATTAAAAGTCCTCAAACTAGGGTCACATTATTATTGTGCTTTAATAGCAGGTATGTTATGTTTTCAGTGCAAGTTACCATTTAGGAAATATACTGTATGTTTGTGAAGTGCAGAAGAGGGGAAAAAAAACATGGAGTTTACGCACGGGGGGGTGGGGGGGATAGTGCGAGTGACTGATTTACAGTAATATAACAGGACACATCTCATCTGGATACTAATGAAAACTTGCTACAATCTCCGAGAAACCATCTGTGGGTAGAAATAGCCTTGCCAGACGTGTCCTGAACAGATTGATCTGGCCCCTCCATGTGCAGTCCATCATGTTTGAAGACCATTCAGCTATCAAAAACGCTTCCTTAAACTATGTATGTTCATTTACAAAGGTCACTTCAAGCTACTCTGCTTTTCGTCTGCCGTTTCCTTGGGACCTGTTTCGGGAACATTTGGCAGGAGACTATCCAGCTCTTTAACAAGAAACCTGAACATTACTCACACTTATCAGATATATTATGATTAATGTGGAAATTCAGCATTGCACAAATTTATATTGTACAGGACTGCTGAATCAGGATTTGACCTGATATTTAAATTATATAAAATAATGATGTGTACAAACAAGTTAACTTTGTCTTAGTTTCCCTTGGTTTACGTTCAATCCTTGTAAATGTCATTATGTTAATTAGTGAATCCCACCACTGCCACCATTTGGCTGGATGCCATATATACTATGTATGCAGCACTAACGCAAAGGTGAATATTGTAGACCTGTCATTTGTAAAACAGGAACTTAATTTAACAGTATGAACCTTTAGTAAATCTATAATTGCCCGTGTGTATAATGATGTATATATATATATATATATATATATATATATATATATATATACATCATATATATAATCTGATTGTGAAACAGACACATAGGTAACATGAGTATTATACATTATTAAACCTGAATTAATTTCTAGTAGTTATTTGCAGCCCCCGGGATGATATTTATTAACTGGCGTCATTCCCCCGATGGTAAGCCCTTTCCTCCTGGTTGTTACTTTTCTGTTGAATAAATAAACAGATTTTAACCAGAAATATGTTTAAAACACTGAGATTTTACAAGCATTGTGCACAGGGAATAATGCAGAGAGGTACAGTGCGTGAGACATCATGTCCTGTGGTTAACAGAGGCTTTCCTGGAATATTACCCACAAAGGGAGATACTGTATTGTATTTATCCTTATCCTGAAAAAAAACTATAGCTCTTCTACTACTCCATATAGACCCTCATATAACTCTCATTTACCTTTATATAACTCTTCCTATAACTTCATGTAACCTCTCCCTATAACAACTCCTATTACACATAATTAGAGTTGAGCGGACACCTGGATGTTCAAGTTCGTCAGGTTTTGCCGAACTTCTGAAAGAAATCCGGGTTCGGGGTCGAACTTGACCCCGCACTTGACCCCGAACCCCAGTGAAGTCAATGGGGACCCAACTTTTGGCCACTAAAATTCCTCTAAAAAAGTCCTGGAAAGGGCTAGAGGGCTGAAAAATGAAGTAAAATGTTGGTGAGTGTCCCCATTCATACTAATTGACCTATTCATATGAATGGGGACTCTATTTCGGTTTATAGAATAGCAATAGCATTACATGTATTACATAAACCGAAAGTCTATAAACCGAAAGACATTCGGTTTATAGACTTTCGGTTTATAGAATACATGTAATGCTAATACTATTCTATAAACCGAAAGTCTATAAACCAAATATGTTTTGGTTTATAGACTTTCGGTTTATAGCCGAACCCCGAACTCCAACACGAACATACAGTGGAATGTCCGTGTTCGGGGTCCGAATACTGTAATGTTCGGTACGAACCCAAATAGGCGGTTCGGGTTCGCTCAACACTACACATAATGCTCACTAGAAATCCTCCATGTAACCTCTCCCTATATTTCCTTATATTTCTCCATATAAACCTCCTTATAACTCCTCTTATTATGCCATATATCCCTACATGTTACTTCATATAACCCTCCTTTTAACTCCCCCTATTACTCCATATAACCCTCCCTATAACTCCTCCTATTACTCCATATAACCCTCCCTATAACTCCTCCTATTACTCCATATAACCCTCCCTATAACTCCTCCTATTACTCCATTTAATCCTCCCTGTAACTCCTCTTATTACACCATAAATCCCTACATATAGCTTCTCCTGATTCTCCATATAACCAGGGGCATTGCTAGGTCTTCAGATGATCTGGGGCTAGAGCCCAGATGAGCTCGGTCACACACAGGGGCGTACCTAGAGCATTTGGGACCCGGGGCGGACCCTGAGTGTTGCACCCCCCTCCACCCCCCCACCCCCCCCCCCATAATAAAAATGTAAGAAAACACCCACAATTTTTTCAGTGTTTGAAAATTGAACAATTATAGATACCAGGAATATTGTGCCACTCAGAACCCAGTAATATTGTGCCAGTCAGAGCCCAGTAATATTGTGCCACTCAGAGCCCAGTGATATTGTGCCAGTCAGATGCCCAGGAATAGTGTGCCACTCAGAACCCAGTAATAGTGTGCCAGTCAGATGCCTGTAATATTATGCCAGTCAGATACCAGTGATATTGTGCCAGTCAGATACCAGTAATATTGTGCCAGTCAGAGCCCAGCAATATTGTGCCAGTCAGATACCAGGAATATTGTGCCACTAAGAGCCCAGTAATATTGTGCCAGTCAGATACCATTAATATTGTGCCACTAAGAGCCCAGTAATATTGTGCCAGTCAGATACCAGGAATAGTGTGCCATTCAGAGCCCAGTAATATTGTGCCATTCAGAGCCCAGTAATATTGTGCCATTCAGAGCCCAGTAATATTGTGCCATTCAGAGCCCAGTAATATTGTGCCACTCAGAACCCAGTAATATTGTGCCAGTCAGATACCAGGAATAGTGTGTCATTCAGAGCCCAGTAATAGTGTGCCAGTCAGATACCAGTAATATTGTGCCAGTCAGATACCAGTAATATTGTGCCACTCAGAGCCCAGTAGGCATCATTGTGTCTGTCCCAGAATTAATACTGTCTATGTACAGTATGCTCAGCACTGTGCGCAGACAGCATTGTGTCTGCCCTGGTATTAATACTGTCTATGTACAGTATGCTCAACACTGCGCACAGGCAACATTGTGTCTGTCCTGGTATTAATACTGTCTATGTACAGTATGCTCGAAACTGCGCGCAGGCATCATTGTGTCTGCCCCAGAATTAATACTGTCTATGTACAGTATGCCCAGCACGGTGAACAGACTGCATTGTGTCTGTCATGGTATTAATACCGTCTATGTACAATATGCTCAGCACTGCGCTCAGGCAGCATTGTGTCTGTCCCGACATGAATACAGTCTAAGTGCAGCATGCTCAGCACTGTGCGCAGGCAGCATTGTGTCTGTCCCGGTATAAATACTGTCTATGTACAGTATGCTCAGCACTGTGCGCAGGCAGCATTGTGTCTGTCCCTGCATTAATACTGTCTATGTACAGTATGCTCAGCACTGCGCGCAGGCAGCATTGTGTCTGTCCCTGCATTAATACTGTCTATGTACAGTATGCTCAGCACTGTGCGCAGGCAGCATTGTGTCTGTCCCGGTACTAACACAGTCTATGTACAGTATGCTCAGCACTGCGTGCAGACAGCATTGTGTCTGTCCCTGCATTAATACTGTCTATGTACAGTATGCTCAGCACTGCGTGCAGGCAGCATTGTGTCTGTCCCGGTATTAACACAGTCTATGTACAGTATGCTCAGCACTGCGTGCAGGCAGCATTGTGTCTGTCCCTGCATTAATACTGTCTATGTACAGTATGCTCAGCACTGTGAGCAGGCAGCATTGTGTCTGTCCTGGTATTAATACCGTCTATATACTGTATGCTCAGCACTGTATGAGCGCAGGCAGCATTGTGTCTGTCCCTGCATTAATACTGTCTATGTACAGTATGCTCAGCACTGTGAGCAGGCAGCATTGTGTCTGTCCCTGCATTAATACTGTCTATGTACAGTATGCTCAGCACTGTGCAAAGGCAGCATTGTGTCTGTCACGGTATTAACACAGTCTATGTACAGTATGCTCAGCACTGTGCACAGGCGGCATTGTGTCTGTCCCGGTATTAATACTGTCTATGTACAGTATGCTCAGCACTGTGCGCAGGCAGCATTGTGTCTGTCCCGGCATTAATACTGTCTATGTACAGTATGCTCAGCACTGCGCGCAGGCAGCATTGTGTCTGTCCCGGCATTAATACTGTCTATGTACAGTATGCTCAGCACTGTGAGCAGGCAGCATTGTGTCTGTCCTGGTATTAATACCGTCTATATACTGTATGCTCAGCACTGTATGAGCGCAGGCAGCATAGTGTCTGTCCTGGTATAAATACTGTCTATGTACAGTATGCTCAGCACTGTGCGCAGGCAGCATTGTGTCTGTCCCGGCATTAATACTGTCTATGTACAGTATGCTCAGCACTGTGTGCAGGCAGCATTGTGTCTGTCCCGGCATTAATACTGTCTATGTACAGTATGCTCAGCACTGCTCGCAGGCCTCATTGTGTCTGTCCTGGTATTAATACCGTCTATATACTGTATGCTCAGCACTGTATGAGCGCAGGCAGCATAGTGTCTGTCCTGGTATTAATACTGTCTATGAATTAAACATGTTTTGTTTGTAGCCGATCATTCTCCTTTACATACAATGCACTGCAAGGGACCAGGCTAAATAAAATCCAATCCACTCAAACAATGTCGTGAACGGAGGAAAACAAATCACATAAAATAATTACAATTTAAAGCTTTGGATCCCTAGGAGTGGCACGCCCTAACGCCTCTCACGCAGGTAAAACACCGGCACTTTTTTCCTAGAGGTTATTTTTTCCTGCCCTCTAATGTAACAAAGTATCTATTCAAATCCTGAAGAAATTATCCTGACATTGGTAAAAAAAATCCAAACATTTTTTCTCTCTGTTGCTACACTTAAAAACACACACGGAAAGGCTTCACCCACAACCAAAGAATGCAGTGCCCTCCTCTCAGCAGAGGAATGCGTCAGGGCCAACCCCACTGCTAACTGGTGTGAGCGATCTACGCTGCTTCAAATATTCTGATATGTATTCAGAACATTCCTGCTACTGTATCTTCACTAAAACCCACGCGCGTTTTACCGCCGGCCACAGAGGACTCTCGCGTATGGTGCTGCCATCCCAAAGTTAATGTACATTTAACTTGTTAATCTTCAATGACATTTTTCAAGGGAGTAAAAAGAGTACAATAAATTCTTATCTCACATTACTGTGTGGAGATTTTATTGCCGCTTAGATTGATTTTTTTTTTCTGTGAGTCTTGTTAAGTAAATATGTCTTCTAATAGAGCTGTGTGTTTGGATTGTGCTTAGCATTTAGTATTTATTCCTTCAGATATCACGCAGGTTTTATTTTTATTTTTTTCATTTTCCTTCTCGAAAACGTTAACAAAAAAAAAAAATTTGACAAGAGAAACCGACATGTTTATTGAGGTGATTTATGATGTCGAATTAAATTCAGGAGTGAAAAGGCAATAAAGGTTTTACATTCTGCAATAAATATTTTCTCTATTTTTAGTTTGTACTGGTCAATAAGTAGAAGCAAAGGCTATAAACAGGGCATTTCAATATCTTGTAAAAAAAAAAAAATATATATATATATAGTAGAACTGATCCTGAGTGAGAATCAGTTTCTATGAGATCCCCCTTATTAATTAACTGTTCCCTGGACATACATACATTCTTCAAGGAGCATTTTACATATGTAACTGGTTTTCCTCCAGGGGTCCAGATAAAAGTTCAGAGCTCAGTGAGGAATGAAACTTGGGTAAATTAGACAGTTATTCCCATTTATATAAATGCATACATTTTTTTCAAATTGTTGAAGTTTAATGTGCATGAAAAAGGTAGTTGTAGTGGTTTTTTTTTAATTCCAGAACAGAGCCCTTTGGGAGACATACATGGTGCAGACGGAGGGCTGTATAGACTGTAAGCATGTTTGGTTTGACAGCTTAAGTCCAGACATAATACACCTGTTTGTCCTCTGCACTGATGGACTATTTTTTATTGAAGTCTTTAATCTGGAGTTAAGCCCATCCTAAACCACAAGTGTAAATCATGCTATCCAAGAGATGGGGCGTGAGATCCACTGAAAGATACTGCTTGGACAATCAATTCCCCAGAATCCTCACTGACATTCATTACACGGAAGGCTTAGCCGGAGTGGTACACAACATATAACTTATATTTTATTACTGTATCAGTCGTTCTCTGCTTCTGGCATTTTCACTGCTCCAGTTATAAACTTTTCATATAGAACAAATCAAACCAATAAAGTGAGGACCATAAAGTAACACTTGAGTCATATTATCACAGGCTGGAAATGAACGGATTTGTCCTGGTTTGTGGTAAAACTAGCTGTAAAATTTCATATAACAGGAAGCTCCCAGATATCTAAGAGCCCGGCTGCTCACAAGGGTTTTCCCTCTATTAGAGGTTGGGTTTGGTCCGTCCGTATGTTGGATATTGTTCTCCCCTTTTAGTCCATCCCATACATGACTTATAGTGTGAATAAAAAAATTGTGAAAAATAATGTATACATTGTGTTAGCAGAACTGCATGAATTGGCGAGATATAACCTTGTGTCTTGATAATATGACTAATTTCCAATGGGAATTCTGTAATTTGCATATCAAGTCACAAGGTGATGTCATTAGCAGGAGACACAGACATTTAAAACACATTCCTTAGTTATTTTATACATTTGTTTGCATTTTTACTAACTCAATGTATAGTCATTTCTCATCATTTTTTTATTCTGTATGTTTAATGTTTAGGTTCACAAAGTCCTTTTAAGTTAATTGTGTGCCGTGTTTAGTCAGACATTATAGAATCATTATCAGATCAGTCCTGTGTATAGGAACCTATATACCTGATACAGCCCCATTTCTATATGTCCTATCGCTCCCATCATTATCAGATCAGTCCTGTGAATAGGAACCTATATACCTGATACAGCCCCATTTCTATATGTCCTATCGCTCCCATCATTATCAGATCAGTCCTGTGTATAGGAACCTATATGCCTGATACAGCCCCATTTCTATATGTCCTATCGCTCCCATCATTATCAGATCAGTCCTGTGAATAGGAACCTATATACCTGATACAGCCCCATTTCTATATGTCCTATCGCTCCCATCATTATCAGATCAGTCCTGTGAATAGGAACCTATATACCTGATACAGCCCCATTTCTATATGTCCTATCGCTCCCATCATTATCAGATCAGTCCTGTGAATAGGAACCTATATACCTGATACAGCCCCATTTCTATATGTCCTATCGCTCCCATCATTATCAGATCAGTCCTGTGAATAGGAACCTATATACCTGATACAGCCCCATTTCTATATGTCCTATCGCTCCCATCATTATCAGATCAGTCCTGTGAATAGGAACCTTATATACCTGATACAGCCCCATTTCTATATGTCCTATCGCTCCCATCATTATCAGATCAGTCCTGTGAATAGGAACCTATATACCTGATACAGCCCCATTTCTATATGTCCTATCGCTCCCATCATTTTCTCTTTCTCTCTCCAAAAATACGTTGTTGCTTTAGAACAAAAAGTCACTTTTAGTCAAACTGATTCTGAGTGAGATTCTGAGTGAGACTGACTGACTGACTGAAGGAGCAATGAGAAAAACAGAATCCCCTGGGGCTATTAACTAATGGGTGATTTGTAGCTAAACATTGATTTATACATTGTGCGGGATCAATCCTAACGAGCGTCACATCCCGTCTTCCCCATTAACCAAACTCACCACATTTGTCCCTGCAAAATGTATAACTAAATTAGTGAGATTAAATATTCCTCTCACCTTTCAGTGAACAGATCCCACGGTGTTGGAGATTACGGAATACTTTGTATCTCATCTGGATTCCTTAACACATCTTCTGGATTACTTTGTATGTTTTCTGGATAACCTTATAAGTCCCCTTAATTGCTTTATGCCCCTCATGATTACTGTATAATCCTTCTGGATGACTTAATGTTGGTAAGAGGTGTTGGGCTGAGTATTGTTGGAGATATATAGAAACATAGAATGTGTCGGCAGATAAGAACCATTCGATCCATCTAGTCTGCGTAATTTTCTAAATATTTTTATTAGTCTCCAGTTCCCTATATTATATCTAGGATAACCTTATAGCTATCCCATGCATGCTTAAACTCCTTCACTGTATTAACCTCTACCACTTCTACTGGAAGACTATTCCATGCACCCACTACCCTTTCAGTATCTTAATACTTTCATTAGTCCCTGGCCTTATCTTATATCTAGGATAGCCTTATACCTATCCCATGCAGGCTTAAACGCCTTCACTGTATTAACCTCTACCACTTCTACTGGAAGACTATTCCATGCACCCACTACCCTTTCAGTATCTTAATACTTTCATTAGTCCCTGGCCTTATCTTATATCTAGGATAGCCTTATACCTATCCCATGCAGGCTTAAACGCCTTCACTGTATTAACCTCTACCACTTCTACTGGAAGACTATTCCATGCACCCACTACCCTCTCAGTAAAGTAATACTTTCATTAGTACCTGGCCTTATCTTATATCTAGGATAGCCTTATACCTATCCCATGCATGCTTAAACTCCTTCACTGTATTAACCTCTACCACTTCTACTGGAAGACTATTCCATGCACCCACTACCCTCTCAGTAAAGTAATACTTTCATTAGTCCCTGGCCTTATCTTATATCTAGGATAGCCTTATACCTATCCCATGCATGCTTAAACTCCTTCACTGTATTAACCTCTTCCACTTCTGCTGGAAGACTATTCCATACATCCACAACCCTCTCAGTAATGTAATACTTTCATTAGTTCCTGGCCTTATCTTATATCTAGGATAGCCTTATACCTATCCCACGCACACTTAAACTCTTTCACTGTATTAACCTCTACCACTTCTACTGGAAGACTATTCCATGCATCCACTACCCTCTCGGTAAAGTAATACTTTTATTAGTCCCTGGTCTTATCTTATATCTAGGATAGCCTTATACCTATCCCACGCATGCTTAAACTCTTTCACTGTATTAACCTCTACTACTTCTACTGGAAGACTATTCCATACATCCACTACCCTCTCAGTAAAGTAATACTGTCGTTAGTCCCTGGCCTTATCTTATATCTAGGATAGCCTTATATCCATCCCATGCATGCTTAAACTCCTTCACTGTATTAACCTCTACCACTTCTACTGGAAGACTATTCCATACATCCACTACCCTCTCAGTAAAGTAATACTTTCATTAGTCCCTGGCCTTATCTTATATCTAGGATAGCCTTATACCTATCCCACGCATGCTTAAACTCCTTCACTGTATTAACCTCTACCACTTCTACTGGAAGACTATTCCATGCATCCACTACCCTCTCAGTAATGTAATCCTTTCATTAGTCCCTGGCCTTATCTTATATCTAGGATAGCCTTATACCTATCCCACGCATGCTTAAACTCCTTCACTGTATTAACCTCTACCACTTCTACTGGAAGACTATTCCATGCATCCACTACCCTCTCAGTAAAGTAATACTTTCATTAGTCCCTGGCCTTATCTTATATCTAGGATAGCCTTATACCTATCCCATGCATGCTTAAACTCCTTCACTGTATTAACCTCTACCACTTCTACTGGAAGACTATTCCATACATCCACTACCCTCTCAGTAAGGTAATACTTTCATTAGTCTCTGGCCTTATCTTATATCTAGGATAGCCTTATACCTATCCCATGCATGCTTAAACTCCTTCACTGTATTAACCTCTACCACTTCTACTGGAAGACTATTCCTTACATCCACTACCCTCTCAGTAATGTAATACTTTCATTAGTACCTGGCCTTATCTTATATCTAGGATAACCTTATACCTATCCCATGCATGCTTAAACTCCTTCACTGTATTAACCTCTACCACTTCTACTGGAAGACTATTCCATGAAGTCCTCAATGTCTCATTGGTTCACATTCTCACGTTTCAGCCATTGCAGATATTACAATTATTCTGGCCACACCCACTGCGCCAAATTATTTTTCCAATAATGGAAGTCTAGCCAGGGTAAAAGACTAACCTCTAATAATATGACTTATCAGGCACATTTCAGGCCTTTTATCCATATGTGTTGTACCTGTCTTTACTCTACCCGTTTCACTTATCATTACAGAAAGCATATGACCTGACATATCATCTGCTCTCAGGTTGTCTTTTTCTTAAACCTGCCCTTTGCTAAGGATGTTTTTCCTTTAAAATGTTCTAGATATTATTTAGGCCGAAAGTAAAAGATTGTCAATGAACAAGCTCACACTGACACGTTCAAGGAGCTATTTATATGATAATAATTCATAGATAGGAGATAAGACCATAAAGATCCTGTATCAGTCTCCTTGATCGGTCATTATGATTACGTTACCTGTTACTATAAGAGAGGAACAGTGAATGACCCTGATGTCATCAGCTCCCGTACATCAAAGAATGCGACAAAGAAACCTGAAAGTCTTGTTATCTCAAGAGCTATTATCCCAGTAACGACCTTATCCCCTTACCCAATGACTTCTCGGGCTCTCTACCCACAATGGAGCTTGGGGATGCATTGGGATTGGGTTGAGGGTCTAGCTGGGCAATTCCCCATTTGCAGAGTGTGTTACGGCTCCCTGGATGAGCTCCAGAAATAAGGAGAAAAAAAATGGCTGTAGAACACAGGGAAACAGAGCAAGTAGACATTAATGAATAAATAACAGATCATCACACTCTGCTTCCACCAACTTTATACAAAGTATTGATCATTAAAAAGTCAGAGAAAGAGGCAGTTATTATGTGGAGCCTTGCACCGGCCGAAGGTATAAACTACAAGTCTATAAATAAATACATTACATTTTAGATAGGATCTACCTTGTCCTATGCTCTAACGCACAAGGCTGATAGATGGAGAAATTGTATTTAACGTACAATATATAGGGCACTACTTATGCCTATAGACATCATTTATGGGTAACTCTGTCATGCAAACTGGTTCTAGACAGTGATACAAAGCATGCAGATTATATATATATATATATATATATATATATATATATATATATATATATATATATATATATATATATATATATACAGTGATACAAAGCATGGAGTTTAAGGTGTAACATTATAATATGAAGCCTATAGACAGTGATACTGACTCAGGATATAATGCACAGAGTCTATATATAGTGATAAGGTGTAACACTATGATATGAAGAATGTCATGTATAGTTTATATCCATTGATAAGGTGTAACACTATGATATGAAGGATGTAATGTATAGTTTATATACAGTGATAAGGTGTAACACTATGATATGAAGTATATAATGTATAGCTTATGTCCAGTGCTAAGGTGTAACACTATGATATGAAGGATGTAATGTATAGCTTATATACAGTGATAAGGTGTAACACTATGATATGAAGTATATAATGTATAGCGTATGTCCAGTGATAAGGTGTAACACTATGATATGAAGTATATAATGTATAGCTTATGTCCAGTGATAAGGTGTAACACTATGATATGAAGTATATAATGTATAGCTTATGTCCAGTGATAAGGTGTAACACTATGATATGAAGTATATAATGTATAGCTTATATACAGTGATAAGGTGTAACACTATGATATGAAGTATATAATGTATAGCTTATGTCCAGTGATAAGGTGTAACACTATGATATGAAGTATATAATGTATAGCTTATATACAGTGATAAGGTGTAACACTATGATATGAAGTATATAATGTATAGCTTATGTCCAGTGATAAGGTGTAACACTATGATATGAAGTATATAATGTATAGCTTATATACAGTGATAAGGTGTAACACTATGATATGAAGTATATAATGTATAGCTTATGTCCAGTGATAAGGTGTAACACTATGATATGAAGTATATAATGTATTGCTTATGTCCAGTGATAAGGTGTAACACTATGATATGAAGTATATAATGTATAGCTTATATACAGTGATAAGGTGTAACACTATGATATGAAGTATATAATGTATAGCTTATATACAGTGATAAGGTTTAACACTATGATATGAAGTATATAATGTATAGCTTATGTCCAGTGATAAGGTGTAACACTATGATATGAAGTATATAATGTATAGCTTATATACAGTGATAAGGTGTAACACTATGATATGAAGTATATAATGTGTAGCTTATATACAGTGATAAGGTGTAACACTATGATATGAAGTATATAATGTATAGCTTATGTCCAGTGATAAGGTGTAACACTATGATATGAAGTATATAATGTATAGCTTATGTCCAGTGATAAGGTGTAACACTATGATATGAAGTATATAATGTATAGCTTATGTCCAGTGATAAGGTGTAACACTATGATATGAAGTATATAATGTATAGCTTATGTCCAGTGATAAGGTGTAACACTATGATATGAAGTATATAATGTATAGCTTATGTCCAGTAATAAGGTTTAACACTATGATATGAAGTATATAATGTATAGCTTATATACAGTGATAAGGTGTAACACTATGATATGAAGTATATAATGTATAGCTTATGTCCAGTGATACGGTGTAACACTATGATATGAAGTATATAATGTATAGCTTATATACAGTGATAAGGTGTAACACTATGATATGAAGTATATAATGTATAGCTTATGTCCAGTGATAAGGTGTAACACTATGATATGAAGTATATAATGTATAGCTTATGTCCAGTGATAAGGTGTAACACTATGATATGAAGTATATAATGTATAGCTTATGTCCAGTGATAAGGTGTAACACTATGATATGAAGTATATAATGTATAGCTTATGTCCAGTGATAAGGTGTAACACTATGATATGAAGTATGTAATGTATAGCTTATGTCCAGTGATAAGGTGTAACACTATGATATGAAGTATATAATGTATAGCTTATATACAGTGATAAGGTGTAACACTATGATATGAAGTATATAATGTATAGCTTATGTCCAGTGATAAGGTGTAACACTATGATATGAAGTATATAATGTATAGCTTATATACAGTGATAAGGTTTAACACTATGATATGAAGTATATAATGTATAGCTTATGTCCAGTGATAAGGTGTAACACTATGATATGAAGTATATAATGTATAGCTTATGTCCAGTGATAAGGTGTAACACTATGATATGAAGTATATAATGTATAGCTTATGTCCAGTGATAAGGTTTAACACTATGATATGAAGTATATAATGTATAGCTTATGTCCAGTGATAAGGTTTAACACTATGATATGAAGTATATAATGTATAGCTTATATAAAGTGATAAGGTGTAACACTATGATATGAAGGATGTAATGTATAGCTTATGTCCAGTGATAAGGTGTAACACTATGATATGAAGTATATAATGTATAGCTTATATACAGTGATAAGGTGTAACACTATGATATGAAGTATATAATGTATAGCTTATATACAGTGATAAGGTGTAACACTATGATATGAAGTATATAATGTATAGCTTATGTCCAGTGATAAGGTGTAACACTATGATATGAAGTATATAATGTATAGCTTATATACAGTGATAAGGTGTAACACTATGATATGAAGTATATAATGCATAGCTTATGTCCAGTGATAAGGTGTAACACTATGATATGAAGTATATAATGTATAGCTTATGTCCAGTGATAAGGTGTAACACTATGATATGAAGTATATAATGTATAGCTTATATACAGTGAAAAGGTGTAACACTATGATATGAAGTATATAATGTATAGCTTATATACAGTGATAAGGTTTAACACTATGATATGAAGTATATAATGTATAGCTTATGTCCAGTGATAAGGTGTAACACTATGATATGAAGTATATAATGTATAGCTTATATACAGTGATAAGGTGTAACACTATGATATGAAGTATATAATGTATAGCTTATGTCCAGTGATAAGGTGTAACACTATGATATGAAGTATATAATGTATAGCTTATATACAGTGGTAAGGTGTAACACTATGATATGAAGTATATAATGTATAGCTTATGTCCAGTGATAAGGTGTAACACTATGATATGAAGTATATAATGTATAGCTTATGTCCAGTGATACGGTGTAACACTATGATATGAAGTATATAATGTATAGCTTATGTCCAGTGATACGGTGTAACACTATGATTTGAAGTATATAATGTATAGCTTATGTCCAGTGATAAGGTGTAACACTATGATATGAAGTATATAATGTATAGCTTATGTCCAGTAATAAGGTTTAACACTATGATATGAAGTATATAATGTATAGCTTATATACAGTGATAAGGTGTAACACTATGATATGAAGTATATAATGTATAGCTTATGTCCAGTGATACGGTGTAACACTATGATATGAAGTATATAATGTATAGCTTATATACAGTGATAAGGTGTAACACTATGATATGAAGTATATAATGTATAGCTTATGTCCAGTGATAAGGTGTAACACTATGATATGAAGTATATAATGTATAGCTTATGTCCAGTGATAAGGTGTAACACTATGATATGAAGTATATAATGTATAGCTTATATACAGTGATAAGGTGTAACACTATGATATGAAGTATATAATGTATAGCTTATATACAGTGATAAGGTGTAACACTATGATATGAAGTATATAATGTATAGCTTATGTCCAGTGATAAGGTGTAACACTATGATATGAAGTATATAATGTATAGCTTATGTCCAGTGATAAGGTGTAACACTATGATATGAAGTATATAATGTATAGCTTATGTCCAGTGATAAGGTGTAACACTATGATATGAAGGATGTAATGTATAGCTTATGTCCAGTGATAAGGTGTAACACTATGATATGAAGTATATAATGTATAGCGTATGTCCAGTGATAAGGTGTAACACTATGATATGAAGTATATAATGTATAGCTTATGTCCAGTGATAAGGTGTAACACTATGATATGAAGTATATAATGTATAGCTTATGTCCAGTGATAAGGTGTAACACTATGATATGAAGTATATAATGTATAGATTATGTCCAGTGATAAGGTGTAACACTATGATATGAAGTATATAATGTATAGCTTATATACAGTGATAAGGTGTAACACTATGATATGAAGTATATAATGTATAGCTTATGTCCAGTGATAAGGTGTAACACTATGATATGAAGTATATAATGTATAGCTTATGTCCAGTGATAAGGTGTAACACTATGATATGAAGTATATAATGTATAGCTTATGTCCAGTGATAAGGTGTAACACTATGATATGAAGTATATAATGTATAGCTTATATACAGTGATAAGGTGTAACACTATGATATGAAGTATATAATGTATAGCTTATGTCCAGTGATAAGGTGTAACACTATGATATGAAGTATATAATGTATAGCTTATGTCCAGTGATAAGGTGTAACACTATGATATGAAGTATATAATGTATAGCTTATGTCCAGTGATAAGGTGTAACACTATGATATGAAGTATATAATGTATAGCTTATGTCCAGTGATAAGGTGTAACACTATGATATGAAGTATATAATGTATAGCTTATGTCCAGTAATAAGGTTTAACACTATGATATGAAGTATGTAATGTATAGCTTATGTCCAGTGATAAGGTGTAACACTATGATATGAAGTATATAATGTATAGCTTATATACAGTGATAAGGTGTAACACTATGATATGAAGTATATAATGTATAGCTTATGTCCAGTGATACGGTGTAACACTATGATATGAAGTATATAATGTATAGCTTATATACAGTGATAAGGTGTAACACTATGATATGAAGTATATAATGTATAGCTTATGTCCAGTGATAAGGTGTAACACTATGATATGAAGTATATAATGTATAGCTTATGTCCAGTGATAAGGTGTAACACTATGATATGAAGTATATAATGTTTAGCTTATGTCCAGTGATAAGGTGTAACACTATGATATGAAGTATATAATGTATAGCTTATGTCCAGTGATAAGGTGTAACACTATGATATGAAGTATATAATGTATAGCTTATGTCCAGTGATAAGGTGTAACACTATGATATGAAGTATATAATGTATAGCTTATATACAGTGATAAGGTGTAACACTATGATATGAAGTATATAATGTATAGCTTATGTCCAGTGATAAGGTGTAACACTATGATATGAAGTATATAATGTATAGCTTATGTCCAGTGATAAGGTTTAACACTATGATATGAAGTATATAATGTATAGCTTATGTCCAGTGATAAGGTGTAACACTATGATATGAAGTATATAATATATAGCTTATGTCCAGTGATAAGGTGTAACACTATGATATGAAGTATATAATGTATAGCTTATATACAGTGATACGGTGTAACACTATGATATGAAGTATATAATGTATAGCTTATATACAGTGATAAGGTTTAACACTATGATATGAAGTATATAATGCTTAGCTTATGTCCAGTGATAAGGTGTAACACTATGATATGAAGTATATAATGTATAGCTTATGTCCAGTGATAAGGTGTAACACTATGATATGAAGTATATAATGTATAGCTTATGTCCAGTGATAAGGTTTAACACTATGATATGAAGTATATAATGTATAGCTTATGTCCAGTGATAAGTTTTAACACTATGATATGAAGTATATAATGTATAGCTTATATACAGTGATAAGGTGTAACACTATGATATGAAGGATTTAATGTATAGCTTATGTCCAGTGATAAGGTGTAACACTATGATATGAAGTATATAATGTATAGCTTATATACAGTGATAAGGTGTAACACTATGATATGAAGTATATAATGTATAGCTTATGTCCAGTGATAAGGTGTAACACTATGATATGAAGTATATAATGTATAGCTTATGTCCAGTGATAAGGTGTAACACTATGATATGAAGTATATAATGTATAGCGTATGTCAAGAGATAAGGTTTAACACTATGATATGAAGTATATAATGTATAGCTTATATACAGTGATAAGGTGTAACACTATGATATGAAGTATATAATGTATAGCTTATGTCCAGTGATAAGGTGTAACACTATGATATGAAGTATATAATGTATAGCTTATGTCCAGTGATAAGGTGTAACACTATGATATGAAGTGTATAATGTATAGCTTATGTCCAGTGATAAGGTGTAACACTATGATATGAAGTATATAATGTATAGCTTATGTCCAGTGATAAGGTGTAACACTATGATATGAAGTATATAATGTATAGCTTATGTCCAGTGATAAGGTGTAACACTATGATATGAAGTATATAATGTATAGCTTATGTCCAGTGATAAGGTGTAACACTATGATATGAAGTATATAATGTATAGCTTATGTCCAGTGATAAGGTGTAACACTATGATATGAAGTATATAATGTATAGCTTATGTCCAGTGATAAGGTGTAACACTATGATATGAAGTATATAATGTATAGCTTATGTCCAGTGATAAGGTGTAACACTATGATATGAAGTGTATAATGTATAGCTTATGTCCAGTGATAAGGTGTAACACTATGATATGAAGTATATAATGTATAGCTTATGTCCAGTGATAAGGTGTAACACTATGATATGAAGTATATAATGTATAGCTTATGTCCAGTGATAAGGTGTAACACTATGATATGAAGTATATAATGTATAGCTTATGTCCAGTGATAAGGTGTAACACTATGATATGAAGTATATTATGTATAGCTTATGTCCAGTGATATGGTGTAACACTATGATATGAAGTATATAATGTATAGCTTATATACAGTGATAAGGTGTAACACTATGATATGAAGTATATAATGTATAGCTTATGTCCAGTGATAAGGTGTAACACTATGATATGAAGTATATAATGTATAGCTTATATACAGTGATAAGGTGTAACACTATGATATGAAGTATATAATGTATAGCTTATGTCCAGTGATAAGGTGTAACACTATGATATGAAGTATATAATGTATAGCTTATATACAGTGATAAGGTTTAACACTATGATATGAAGTATGTAATGTATAGCTTATGTCCAGTGATAAGGTGTAACACTATGATATGAAGTATATAATGTATAGCTTATGTCCAGTGATAAGGTGTAACACTATGATATGAATTATAAAATGTATAGCTTATGTCCAGTGATAAGGTGTAACACTATGATATGAAGTATATAATGTATAGCTTATGTCCAGTGATAAGGTGTAACACTATGATATGAATTATATAATTTATAGCTTATATACAGTGATAAGGTGTAACACTATAATATGGTTGAACATAAAAAAAATAATCCTTTTTCTGCAAAACAAATACAACCACCAGACACACACGGTCCTCTTGCATGTTTAATGTGTGTGTGTCACACACACGCCCGGGATCTGGGTGGGGAGAGTGAAAGAGATGGAAGCATCCACTTAGTATGGCGGGTGGCAAGCTGCGCCATATGGAGACAAGCTGCCGGCCTATTATCTAGCTTTAGTACTGCTGTTATCAGGGCTTTTAGACGGAGACAAAGAATCACCATCTACTGAACAAACGTCGTCTCCATGGCCCCTTCTAAGTGGCAGGACTGGCTAAATACCGCGACTCATTAAACAATATCAGATCATGTGCTGTATGCGGAGGGGAATCCAGGGCTCGGGCAGGCCCCAGCGTTTGTTCAATGTTTCCTTTGTGTCCTCTGGTCAGTAAATGTGTTTGTTCAGGTTTGTGTACAGAGCAGATGGACGGCTGAGATCTGTCCATAAGTCTAATGTGACAATGTCCATCTGCTGGCAAGCTTTCACCAGACCGTCCCCGGACCCTATTATAACCCAGATTATCCATGATTAATTCCCGGCCTCAGATCTACATTGAGCAAAGTCATGGCTATTTTCCGACCCAACAAGCGTGTGTGTTTATTACAAACTTTGCTGAGGTCACCCTCATTTTATTAAAACGTGCCTATGGGGAAGATAGTACTAGTCTCACTGAAGGTAAACCAGTACGATATGTGCTGCGGGGCAAAGATAATAAATACTGGTGAAATCTTCCCTCCTGCAGGAGAGACGGGAAGAGGAACATGGGACAAACACAATAAAATAAAGCCCAAAGCGCTGTCATTCTGTATACACTTAGGCTATGAGGCCTGCTGACTATAGTCAGATGTGGTCCACAGCAGAATGGGTACACTCTAGAACTCACAGAGAGGTTAGAAAGGGGAATCTAGAACTCACAGAGAGGTGGGAAAAGGGAATCTAGAACTCACAGAGAGGTGGGAAAGGGGAACATAGATTTCGCAGAAAGGTGGGAAAGGGTAATCTAGAACTCACAGAGAGGTGGGAAAGGGTAATCTAGAACTCACAGAGAGGTGGGAAAGGGGAATCTAGAACTCACAGAGAGGTAAGAAAGGGGAATCTAGAACTCACAGAGAGGTGGGAAAGGGGAACCTAGAACTCACAGAGAGGTGGGAAAGGGGAACATAGAACTCTGTATGGAGTAATAGGAGGAATTATAGGGAGGGTTATATGGAGTAATAAAATGAGTTATAGGGAGAGTTATTTGGAGTAATAAAATGAGTTATAGGGAGTGTTATATGGAGTAATAAAATGAGTTATAGGGAGGGTTATATTGAGTAATAGGATGAGTTATAGGGAAGGTTATATGGAGTAATAAAAATAGTTATAGGGAGGGTTATATGGAGTAATAGGAGGGGTTATAGGGAGGGTTATATGGAATAATAGGAGGAGTTATAGGGAGGGTTATATGGAGTAATAAAAATAGTTATAGGGAGGGTTATATGGAGTAATAGGAGGGATTATAGGGAGGGTTATATGGAATAATAGGAGGAGTTATAGGGAGGGTTATATGGAGTAATTGGAGGAGTTATAGAGAGGGTTATATGGAGTAATATGAGGAGTTATATGGAGTAATAGGGAGGGTTATATGGAGTAATTGGAGGAGTTATAGGGAAGGTTATATGGAGTAATAAAAATAGTTATAGGGAGGATTATATGGAGTAATAGGAGGAGTTATAGGGAAGGTTCTATGGAGTAATTGGAGGAGTTATAGGGAGGGTTATATGGAGTAAAAGGAGGAGTTATAGGGAAGGTTATATGGAGTAATTGGAGGAGTTATAGGGAGGGTTATATGGAGTAATAGGAGGAGTTATAGGGAGGGTTATATGGAGTAATAGGAGACATTATAGGGAGGGGTTATATGGAGTAATAGGAGAAGTTATAGGGAGGGTTATATGGAGTAATAGGAGGAGTTATATGGAGTAATTGGAGGAGTTATAGGGAGGGTTATATGGAGTAAAAGGAGGAGTTATAGGGAGGGTTATATGGTGTAATAGGAGGAGTTATATGGAGTAATTGGAGGAGTTATAGGGAGGGTTATATGGAGTAATTGGAGGAGTTATAGGGAGGGTTATATGGAGTAATAGGAGGGGTTATAGGGAGGGTTATATGGAGTAATAGGAGGAGTAATAGGGAGGGTTATATGGAGTAATAGGAGGAGTTATAGGGAGGGTTATATGGAGTAATAGGAGGAGTTATATGGAGTAATAGGAGGAGTTATAGGGAGGGGTTATATGGAGTAATAGGAGGAGTTATAGGGAGGGTTATATGGAGTAATAGGAGGGGTTATAGGGAGGGTTATATGGAGTAATGGGAGGAGTTATGGGGAGGGTTATATGGAGTAATAGGAGGAGTTATAGGGAGGGTTATATGGAGTAATAGGAGGAGTTATATGGAGTAATAGGAGGAGTTATAGGGAGGGTTATATGGAGTAATAGGAGGGGTTATAGGGAGGGTTATATGGAGTAATAGGAGGAGTTATAGGGAGGGTTATATGGAGTAATAGGAGGAGTTATAGGGAGGGTTATATGGAGTAATAGGAGGGGTTATAGGGAGGGTTATATGGAGTAATAGGAGGAGTTATAGGGAGGGTTATATGGAGTAATAGGAGGGGTTATAGGGAGGGTTATATGGAGTAATAGGAGGAGTTATAGGGAGGGTTATATGGAGTAATAAAAATAGTTATAGGGAGGGTTATATGGAGTAATAGGAGGGGTTATAGGGAGGGTTATATGGAGTAATAGGAGGAGTTATAGGGAGGGTTATATGGAGTAATAGGAGGGGTTATAGGGAGGGTTATATGGAGTAATAGGAGGGGTTATAGGGAGGGTTATATGGAGTAATAGGAGACATTATAGGGAGGGGTTATATGGAGTAATAGGAGGGGTTATAGGGAGGGTTATATGGAGTAATAGGAGACATTATAGGGAGGGGTTATATGGAGTAATAGGAGGGGTTATAGGGAGGGTTATATGTTTTGCAATCCTGTAACTTTTAGTTTATTTCTTGTTTGTTGGGTAGAGGGGATATATAAACGGTGCTTTGGATATGTCCTTCTCATTGCATCTGTATGTATAACACATTCCTTCGCATGTCTTGTTTGAGTTACTCCAGTCTTTGCACCAAGAACAATGATACCCAGGAGTCATTATTTACCCTTCTCCACATGACACAAACAGTATCCAGGGGTCTGGGCAGAAATCCCTCAACGAAGACAGGCATTCCTCTCCTTCAATGAAGATCTCTCCCCAATGAATGCATGTTTGCAATGTGTTCAGACTAAATGGAAAAGATGTCTATGTATTGGTGATGGTGCATGGGGGGGGGGGGGGTGTTGCATTCACCCTATAATTCCTTTTCTAAATTCTGGAAAATGAATGTATGAAAGGAACATAAGGGAAAAAAACCTGGATTGTTTATATTCCATTAGGAGCCAGTCCTTTCCATCGCCCGGACAAAAAGGGTCAGAGGCGGAAATAGAGGGACTGCCACCCCTCAATGGTGCATTGTACGCCTGGAGTAAAGGCTGATAATTAGGTCTCAGACAGAGCTGTATATGGGCCGGAGGAGTATCAGGGAACCGCAAGCTATAGAGAATATTAGTTATTGAACTCTGTGAACATTGTGACTTCTTTGCATAATCACATCATTAGTTTCCCTTAGAACAAAAGAGGGAGAGCTGGGATTGTAGGTGATCAGAGCCTTCCATTTAAAGGGATAGCACCCTTGGTTTTCTGAAGGGTGGGCTGAATTGTCACTGTCACCCTTCTAATTCAGTACTAGGCTTTTATCTAATAGATCTTTTCTCTCTCTAAGGATGAATAGCACAGTCAGGGATTAGATGAGAACAAATAAATAATAAGGCATATCTGAGATCCCCAAAAAAGATGAAAAAGATCCTTGAGAAACACTGTTTAGCCAATGAATAGGGTGTTGTTTTAGCAGCAGATTGCAGCCCCTCCTTATGGCTGAATCCCCCAGAGGGGTCTGTAACATTTTGTGTAAAGAGAAAAAATGCTAAAATGTCATTAAATGTAACATTTTACTCAATTATCATTCACGGTTTAACTAATGAGCTGTGTGTGATAATAAGCCTTAATTAGAGCATGCATTTTATGCACTTCATATTACACTCCAACCAAAAATAAAAATAGATCTAAATAATGCAAATTAAAACACATAGCATTTTTTATGTTAATTTTGCATCATAATTTCTTTTATGATCGGCTAACTGAATAGATCTGACATTAACTCCTCCTACTTCTCATTCCACGCATACAGCTGTATGATCGGCTACCTGAATAGATCTGACATTAACTCCTCCTACTTCTCATTCCACGCATACAGCTGTATGATCAGCTACCTGAATAGATCTGACATTAACTCCTCCTACTTCTCATTCCACGCATACAGCTGTATGATCAGCTACCTGAATAGATCTGACATTAACTCCTCCTACTTCTCATTCCACGCATACAGCTGTATGATCAGCTACCTGAATAGATCTGACATTAACTCCTCCTACTTCTCATTCCACGCATACAGCTGTATGATCAGCTACCTGAATAGATCTGACATTAACTCCTCCTACTTCTCATTCCACACATACAGCTGTATGATCGGCTACCTGAATAGATCTGACATTAACTCCTCCTACTTCTCATTCCACACATACAGCTGTATGATCAGCTACCTGAATAGATCTGACATTAACTCCTCCTACTTCTCATTCCACGCATACAGCTGTATGATCGGCTACCTGAATAGATATGACATTAACTCCTCCTACTTCTCATTCCACGCATACAGCTGTATGATCAGCTACCTGAATAGATATGACATTAACTCCTCCTACTTCTCATTCCACGCGTACAGCTGTATGATCGGCTACCCGAATAGATCTGACATTAACTCCTCCTACATCTCATTCCACGTATACAGTTGTATGATCGGCTACCTGAATAGATCTGACATTAACTCCTCCTACTTCACATTCCACGCATACAGCTGTATGATCAGCTACCTGAATAGATCTGACATTAACTCCTCCTACTTCTCATTCCACGCATACAGCTGTATGATCAGCTACCTGAATAGATCTTACATTACCTCCTCCTACTTCTCATTTCACACATACAGCTGTATGATCAGCTACATGAATAGATTTGACATTAACTCCTCCTACTTCTCATTCCACGCATACAGCTGTATGATCAGCTACCTGAATAGATATGACATTAACTCCTCCTACATCTCATTCCACGTATACAGTTGTATGATCGGCTACCTGAATAGATCTGACATTAACTCCTCCTACTTCTCATTCCACTCATACAGCTGTATGATTGGCTGCCTGAATAGATCTGACATTAACTCCTCCTACTTCTCATTCCACGCATACAGCTGTATGATCAGCTACCTGAATAAATCTTACATTAACTCCTCCTACTTCTCATTCCATGCATACAGCTGTATGATTGGCTACCTGAATAGATCTGACATTAACTCCTCCTACTTCTCATTCCACGCATACAGCTGTATGATCAGCTACCTGAATAGATCTGACATTAACTCCTCCTACTTCTCATTCCACGCATACAGCTGTATGATCAGCTACCTGAATAAATCTTACATTAACTCCTCCTACTTCTCATTCCATGCATACAGCTGTATGATTGGCTACCTGAATAGATCTGACATTAACTCCTCCTACTTCTCATTCCACGCATACAGCTGTATGATCAGCTACCTGAATAGATCTGACATTAACTCCTCCTACTTCTCATTCCACGCATACAGCTGCATGATAGGCTACCTGAATAGATCTGACATTAACTCCTCCTACTTCTCATTCCACGCATACAGCTGTATGATCAGCTACCTGAATAGATATGACATTAACTCCTCCTACTTCTCTTTCCACGCATACAGCTGTATGACTGGCTCCCTGAATAGATCTGACATTAACTCCTCCTACTTCTCATTCCACACATACAGCTGTATGATCGGCTCCCTGAATAGATCTGACACTAACTCCTCCTACTTCTCATTCCACGCATACAGCTGTATGATCAGCTACCTGATTAGATCTGACATTAACTCCTCCTACTTCTCATTCCACACATACAGCTGTATGATCATCTACATGAATAGATCTGACATTAACTCCTCCTACTTCTCATTCCACGCATACAGCTGTATGATCGGCTACCTGAATAGATCTGATATTAACTCCTCCTACTTCTCATTCCACGCATACAGCTGTATGATCGGCTACCTGAATAGATCTGACATTAACTCCTCCTACTTCTCATTCCACGCATACAGCTGTATGACCGGCTCCCTGAATAGATCTGACATTAACTCCTCCTACTTCTCATTCCACACATACAGCTGTATGATCAGCTACCTGAATAGATCTGACATTAACTCCTCCTACTTCTAATTCCACGCATACAGCTGTATGATCAGCTACCTGAATAGATCTGACATTAACTCCTCCTACTTCTAATTCCACGCATACAGCTGTATGATCGGCTACCTGAATAGATCTGACATTAACTCCTCCTACTTCTCATTCCACGCATACAGCTGTATGATCAGCTACCTGAATAGATCTGACATTAACTCCTCCTACTTCTCATTCCACGCATACAGCTGTATGATCAGCTACCTGAATAAATCTTACATTAACTCCTCCTACTTCTCATTCCATGCATACAGCTGTATGATTGGCTACCTGAATAGATCTGACATTAACTCCTCCTACTTCTCATTCCACGCATACAGCTGTATGATCAGCTACCTGAATAGATCTGACATTAACTCCTCCTACTTCTCATTCCACGCATACAGCTGTATGATCAGCTTCCTGAATAGATCTGACATTAACTCCTCCTACTTCTCATTCCACGCATACAGCTGCATGATAGGCTACCTGAATAGATCTGACATTAACTCCTCCTACTTCTCATTCCACGCATACAGCTGTATGATCAGCTACCTGAATAGATATGACATTAACTCCTCCTACATCTCATTCCACGTATACAGTTGTATGATCGGCTACCTGAATAGATCTGACATTAACTCCTCCTACTTCTCATTCCACGCATACAGCTGTATGACCGGCTCCCTGAATAGATCTGACATTAACTCCTCCAACTTCTCATTCCACACATACAGCTGTATGATCAGCTACCTGATTAGATCTGACATTAACTCCTCCTACTTCTCATTCCACACATACAGCTGTATGATCATCTACATGAATAGATCTGACATTAACTCCTCCTACTTCTCATCCCACGCATACAGCTGTATGATCGGCTACCTGAATAGATCTGACATTAACTCCTCCTACTTCTCATCCCACGCATACAGCTGTATGATCGGCTACCTGAATAGATCTGACATTAACTCCTCCTACTTCTCATTCCACGCATACAGCTGTATGATCAGCTACCTGAATAGATCTGACATTAACTCCTCCTACTTCTCATTCCACGCATACAGCTGTATGATCAGCTACCTGAATAGATCTGACATTAACTCCTCCTACTTCTCATTCCACGCATACAGCTGTATGATCAGCTACCTGAATAGATCTGACATTAACTCCTCCTACTTCTCATTCCACGCATACAGCTGTATGATCGGCTACCTGAATAGATCTGACATTAACTCTTCCTACTTCTCATTCCACGCATACAGCTGTATGATCCGCTACCTGAATAGATCTGACATTAACTCCTCCTAATTCTCATTCCACGCATACAGCTGTATGATCGGCTACCTGAATAGATCTGACATTAACTCCTCCTACTTCTCATTCCACGCATACAGCTGTATGATCAGCTACCTGAATAGATCTGACATTAACTCCTCCTACTTCTCATTCCACGCATACAGCTGTATGATCAGCTACCTGAATAGATCTGACATTAACTCCTCCTACTTCTCATTCCACGCATACAGCTGTATGATCGGCTACCTGAATAGATCTGACATTAACTCTTCCTACTTCTCATTCCACGCATACAGCTGTATGATCAGCTACCTGAATAGATCTGACATTAACTCCTCCTACTTCTCATTCCACGCATACAGCTGTATGATCGGCTACCTGAATAGATCTGACATTAACTCTTCCTACTTCTCATTCCACGCATACAGCTGTATGATCAGCTACCTGAATAGATCTGACATTAACTCCTCCTACTTCTCATTCCACACATACAGCTGTATGATCAGCTACCTGAATAGATCTGACATTAACTCCTCCTACTTCTCATTCCACGTATACAGCTGTATGATCAGCTACCTGAATAGATCTGACATTAACTCCTCCTACTTCTCATTCCACACATACAGCTGTATGATCAGCTACCTAAATAGATCTGACATTAACTCCTCTCTCATTCCACGCATACAGCTGTATGATCAGCTACCTGAAAAGATCTGACATTAACTCCTCCTACATCTCATTCCACTCATACAGCTGTATGATCAGCTACCTGAATAGATCTGACATTAACTCCTCCTACATCTCATTCCACTCATACAGCTGTATGATCGGCTACCTGAATAGATCTGACAGTAACTCCTCCTACTTCTCATTCCACGCATTCAGCTGTATGATCAGCTACCTGAATAGATCTGACACTAACTCCTCCTACTTCTCATTCCACGCATACAGCTGTATGATCAGCTACCTGAATAGATCTGACATTAACTCCTCCTACTTCTCATTCCACGCATTCAGCTGTATGATCAGCTACCTGAATAGATCAGACTTTAACTCCTCCTACTTCTCATTCCACGCATACAGCTGTATGATCAGCTACCTGAATAGATCTGACATTAACTCCTCCTACTTTTCATTCCACGCATACAGCTGTATGATCGGCTACCTGAATAGATCTGACATTAACTCCTCCTACTTCTCATTCCACGCATACAGCTGTATGATCGGCTACCTGAATAGATCTGACATTAACTCCTCCTACTTCTCATTCCACGCATACAGCTGTATGATCGGCTACCTGAATAGATCTGACATTAACTCCTCCTACTTCTCATTCCACGCATACAGCTGTATGATCGGCTACCTGAATAGATCTGACATTAACTCCTCCTACTTCTCATTCCACGCATACAGCTGTATGATCAGCTACCTGAATAGATCTGACATTAACTCCTCCTGCTTCTTATTCCACGCATACAGCTGTATGATCAGATACCTGAATAGATCTGACATTAACTCCTCCTACTTCTCATTCCACACATACAGCTGTATGATCGGCTACCTGAATAGATCTGACATTAACTCCTCCTACTTCTCATTCCATGCATACAGCTGTATGATCAGCTACCTGAATAGATCTGACATTAACTCCTCCTACTTCTCATTCCACACATACTGCTGTATGATCAGCTCCCTGAATAGATCTGACATTAACTCCTCCTACTTCTCATTCCATGCATATAGCTGTATGATCGGCTACCTGAATAGATCTGACATTAACTCCTCCTACTTCTCATTCCACGCATACAGCTGTATGATCGGCTACCTGAATAGATCTGACATTAACTCTTCCTACTTCTCATTCCACGCATACAGCTGTATGATCAGCTACCTGAATAGATCTGACATTAACTCCTCCTACTTCTCATTCCACACATACAGCTGTATGATCAGCTACCTGAATAGATCTGACATTAACTCCTCCTACTTCTCATTCCACGTATACAGCTGTATGATCAGCTACCTGAATAGATCTGACATTAACTCCTCCTACTTCTCATTCCACACATACAGCTGTATGATCAGCTACCTAAATAGATCTGACATTAACTCCTCTCTCATTCCACGCATACAGCTGTATGATCAGCTACCTGAAAAGATCTGACATTAACTCCTCCTACATCTCATTCCACTCATACAGCTGTATGATCAGCTACCTGAATAGATCTGACATTAACTCCTCCTACATCTCATTCCACTCATACAGCTGTATGATCGGCTACCTGAATAGATCTGACAGTAACTCCTCCTACTTCTCATTCCACGCATTCAGCTGTATGATCAGCTACCTGAATAGATCTGACACTAACTCCTCCTACTTCTCATTCCACGCATACAGCTGTATGATCAGCTACCTGAATAGATCTGACATTAACTCCTCCTACTTCTCATTCCACGCATTCAGCTGTATGATCAGCTACCTGAATAGATCAGACTTTAACTCCTCCTACTTCTCATTCCACGCATACAGCTGTATGATCAGCTACCTGAATAGATCTGACATTAACTCCTCCTACTTTTCATTCCACGCATACAGCTGTATGATCGGCTACCTGAATAGATCTGACATTAACTCCTCCTACTTCTCATTCCACGCATACAGCTGTATGATCGGCTACCTGAATAGATCTGACATTAACTCCTCCTACTTCTCATTCCACGCATACAGCTGTATGATCGGCTACCTGAATAGATCTGACATTAACTCCTCCTACTTCTCATTCCACGCATACAGCTGTATGATCGGCTACCTGAATAGATCTGACATTAACTCCTCCTACTTCTCATTCCACGCATACAGCTGTATGATCAGCTACCTGAATAGATCTGACATTAACTCCTCCTGCTTCTTATTCCACGCATACAGCTGTATGATCAGATACCTGAATAGATCTGACATTAACTCCTCCTACTTCTCATTCCACACATACAGCTGTATGATCGGCTACCTGAATAGATCTGACATTAACTCCTCCTACTTCTCATTCCATGCATACAGCTGTATGATCAGCTACCTGAATAGATCTGACATTAACTCCTCCTACTTCTCATTCCACACATACTGCTGTATGATCAGCTCCCTGAATAGATCTGACATTAACTCCTCCTACTTCTCATTCCATGCATATAGCTGTATGATCGGCTACCTGAATAGATCTGACATTAACTCCTCCTACTCCTCATTCCACGCATACAGCTGTATGATCAGATACCTGAATAGATCTGACATTAACTCCTCCTACTTCTCATTCCACGCATACAGCTGTATGATCAGCTACCTGAATAGATCTGACAGTAACCCCTCATACTTCTCATTCCATGCATACAGCTGTATGATTGGCTACCTGAATAGATCTGACATTAACTCCTCCTACTTCTCATTCCATGCATACAGCTGTATGATTGGCTACCTGAATAGATCTGACATTAACTCCTCCTACTTCTCATTCCATGCATACAGCTGTATGATCGGCTACCTGAATAGATCTGACATTAACTCCTCCTACTTCTCATTCCATGCATACAGCTGTATGATTGGCTACCTGAATAGATCTGACATTAACTCCTACTAATTCTTGTGAGACTAAAACATATGCCAACCCTGCAGAAAATAATAGAAAGGGCTGCCGAGAATTAAGATAAATGCTTAACTATCTTGAATGTGCAGTGTAATGTGTCATGTATCTTGTGTAGATTAGGACCCCCCCCCAGCTACGACATATATTGCCCCCCATAAATAGCACATCACTGAATTCTACTGAATTACAGGTATCCTCGATTTTACCTCCCACCCTCCTTATCTAATTATTTTATGTATGATTACATAACTTGGTATGGTGTAGGGGAGGAGAGTGGTCACAGATTAGTTTGCCCATCGCGGTATGTCAATCTTTTTTATTTTTATTTTATTCAATAAGGTTATGAGACCCCCTGACCCATCATGCTGGGAGCGTTATGGCTGATGGTACCCAGCAGGTATATTCCAGTAAATTAGTGCCCAGTACTCCTCACAGGTATTTGTTTGTTTATTTAAGTATTGTTAGTGTTGCAACTCAAGTTTGCAATAATGGAACAATTGGTTTGTATTTATTATATCAAATTGTATTACACAAAAAACGATGTATTACTTTGTTGCAGTCATTTTCAACGCAAGAAATGTCCATTATAATCCATCTCAAGTCCACTGTGTCCTTGTTCTAATCTTGACTGTTATTCAATTACATTTTGCATTTAAAGAGAGAATTGTCTCCACAAACGTGTATACACATCCCATATATATCACATATATTATATATATATATATATATATATAGGAAAGAGACCAAAAATATTCCAAACTATAAACACATACACTTATAAAACCTGACTTTAATTGGTGTACAATGAAATGTTCTAAACAATAAAAGAACAAAGTCAATATTTATAAATTGGTAACAATATGTTCTAAACTGCGATCATTTCTATTAAACCGGTTCCATCCCAATGTGTCGGGTTCTAATCCATATCCGAGTTTAATCAGCATTTGTCTGGCATTCAGCAGATCTAGCCATCGATAAATAAGTACTAATAAGCACTATGCATGGGAAGCTCTCTGATAGAGCAATATGAGCAGTGTTTATGGGACTTTTGGGTTAATATGGAATAAGAAGTAAGTTGGAAACCAGAGAATATCTGAATGTACCTTTCCTGGTTAAATACTTTATTATTATTATTATTATATTGGTGTCTATCTTTCATCATGTCTGATCACACGAGCTGCCCAATGGCTAAATATAATCCATATATCGATTCACTAAAATTTGAGAATAACTCAAGGAGGATGACTTTTATCTTGATCCGAGTTTGACTTAGTCTCAAAAATAACTTTGATTATTTTGCCTCCTGTTACTTTCAATGGGGAATTTGAGTCAAAACATGGAAGTCAACCTCCGAAGTTTAATTTTAGAGAATAGACCTGGTAAGAGCACTCTCTGTGCACAAACACACTGTGATACTCAGTACCCTGCTGCATATTACACAAGATATCATTACATTGTAACTAGTTTTACTCTATGGATAGATTTGTTACTCTCCATGATGTATATATAGTATCATTCTCATTTGTACGTGATTCTCACCAAGGCTTAAATGTTCATCAGTAAATGATAGGTTTTCTAAGTGTATTTGAGACTTTGGATTTCTTACCTTGTTTATTAATTTAGCATGTATTTCATTTCTGGGGCTGGTCGTGTGTTTAGCTGTCTCACAGCCCCAGGAGTGGCTGAGTGATGGGTACACACAGTCTATCTGTCCATCTCCTGCTCTTGTTTGTATGTCTATTGTAGAGGGAGAGGGTCTTTCTCTGCAGCTGGTTGGATGTTTCTCATTCTCTATTGAAATTTCCTTGTTAGGAATGTGTAGGATTCTTCTCCAACAGTGCGTAAGCAGACCGCTGATATACAGACCCCCAGAAACTGATCCGGACCAGACCCCCTATTAAAGGAACTTTATCACCTAAACACTGCTTACACTGTCACTGTAGAGAATAAAAATAATAATCTGTACAAAGTTTTGGGCAAATTTCATCAAATGCATACAATAATTGAAATATATGTTGGAAACGTGTCAGTGGGGGTCTCCTGCTTATCACATCCCCTTGTGCCAGGGGTTGGTCAGAGTGTTTGTATAGGGAGCCCCATGTAATCCCAGTGAATGCCCACCATCAGATTGTCTAGCGAAGTTGCACCAGGATACTTTGCAGTGCCGGGGAGATGGAGACCCCCAACACAATGCAGGAGCTTTCGTTGCCTAGTTTTTATACATAGGTTGAACATCACAATGTATTCTGGACACATATTACCTGCTCCCCCGCTTGGGTCTCCACTACTTAAATAGTTAACTGTTTGTGTACCAGGAAACAATGCATTAGACTGAAAGGGTTAGAAGTACAGGTTACTGGGGACGACAATTCAGTGATCCGAGTCCAATATTCAGTCAATCAATCCCTCCCCATCCATCACCCCATCCATCACCCCATCCATCACCCCACACAGCACCAAGTGTCCATCACTGCCGGGCATTACAATGATCCCAGCTTCCTGACATTAACGCGCTGTGTATTTAGCGAGGATGAAGGACCCAGTGTATTATACTGAACCCCACTCCAGCTTCCTGTCTATTTAATGATCAATAACAATCCCGTTTATCCACCTGTCGGATGATCAATAGTAGAGGCAGGAGCTAATCTCAGGAATGTCCAGGATCCATTTAAAGTATATTCTAAATCAAATCCTATCACTGTCCTGCTCCAGCCAAATCTATTTATTTGAATGTTTTGTATATTTGGAGCAGTGTAACATTGAGGGGGCTGTGCCACCTAAACACTGTTTATAATGTGTATATAGAGAATAAAACACATCTGTACATTGTGCAAATAGAATTACAGCAAATTATCAATTATAAATACTGTATGTCACATCCGGGTCAGAGATCTAAAGGTGATGTAATCAGTAAGAGCATTCTATTGGTCTCCATGGTGACTGCAGCACTGTTATAACTGTACCCACAGTGCTGAGCATACTGTACATAGAGAGTATTACTGCCGGGACAGACACAATGCTGCCTGCGCGCAGTGCTGAGCATACTGTACATAGAGAGTATTACTGCCGGGACAGACACAATGCTGCCTGCGTGCAGTGCTGAGCATACTGTACATAGACAGTATTAATGCCGGGACAGACACAATGCTGCCTGCGCGCAGTGCTGAGCATACTGTACATAGAGAGTATTACTGCCGGGACAGACACAATGCTGCCTGCGTGCAGTGCTGAGCATACTGTACATAGACAGTATTAATACCGGGACAGACACAATGCTGCCTGCGCGCAGTGCTGAGCATACTGTACATAGACAGCATTAATACCGGGACAGACACAATGCTGCCTGCGTGCAGTGCTGAGCATACTGTACATAGACAGTATTAATGACAGGACAGACACAATGCTGCCTGCGCGCATTGCTGTGCATGCTGTACATAGACAGTATTAATGCCGAGACAGACACAATGTTGCCTGCGCACAGTGCTAAGCATCTGGGGCTTTGATAGGTCTTCGGAAGATCTGGGGCTAGAGCCCAGATGAGCTCGGTCACACACAGGGGCGTACCTAGAGCATTTGGCACCAGGGGCGGACCCTGAGTGTGGCACCCCCCCCCCCCCCCCCCTAATAAAAATGTAAGAAAACACCCACAATTTTCTCAATGTTTGAAAATTGTACAATTATAGATGCCCAGGAATATTGTGCCAGTCAGATACCAGTAATATTGTGCCAGTCAGAGCCCAGTGATAGTGTGCCAGTCAGAGCCCAGTAATATTGTGCCAGTAATAGCCCAGGAATATTGTGCCAGTCAGAGCCCAGGAATATTGTGCCAGTAATAGCCCAATAATGGTATGACAGTCAGAACCCAGTAATAGTGTGCTAGTCAGATACCAGTAATATTGTGCCAGTCAGAGCCCAGGAATATTGTGCCAGTCAGAGCCCAGTAATATTGTTCCAGTCAAAGCCCAGTAATATTGTGCCAGTCAGATACCAGTAGTATTGTGCCAGTCAGAGCCAAGTAATATTGTGCCAGTCAGAGCCCAGTAATATTGTGCCAGTCAGAGCTTAGGAATATTGTGCCAGTTAGAGCCCATGAATAGTGTGCCACTCAGAGCCCAGTAATAGTGTGCCAGTCAGAGCCTAGGAATATTGTGCTAGTCAGAGCCCAGTAATAGTGTGCCATTCAGATACCATTAATATTGTGCCAGTCAGAGCCCAGTAATGGTATGCCAGTCAGAACCCAGTAATAGTGTGCCACTCAGATACCAGTAATATTGTGCCAGTCAGAGCCCAGGAATATTGTACCAGTCAGATACTAGGAATATAGTAATACAAGGAAACCTTGTTAAAGAATAGGATTGTTGAACATCTAAAGTCGCTTGGATTTCAAGATCAGAGACAGCATGGGTTTACTTCAGGGAGATCATGCCAAACTAATCTTATTGATTTTTTTGATTGGGTAACTAAAATAATAGATCAGGGTGGTGCAGTAGACATTGCTTACCTAGATTTCAGTAAGGCTTTTGACACTGTCGCACATAGAAGGCTTATCAATAAACTGAAATCTTTGAGTTTGGATTTCAATATTGTTGAATGGATTAGACAATGGCTGAGTGACAGGCAACAGAGGGTTGTAGTCAATGGGGTATATTCGATGCAAGGTCTTGTTACTAGTGGGGTACCTCAGGGATCTGTTCTTGGACCCATTCTCTTTAATATTTTTATTAGCGATATTGCAGAAGGTCTTGTTGGTAAAGTATGTCTTTTTGCTGATGATACAAAGATTTGCAGCAGGGTTGATATTCATGGAGGGATAAGCCAAATGGCAAATGATTTAGCTAAACTAGAAAAATGGTCAGAGCAGTGGCAACTGGCATTTAATGTGGACAAGTGCAAGATTATGCACCTTGGGCGTAAAAACCCAAAAGCAGAATATAGACTATTTGGTACAGTCCTAACCTCAACATCTGAGGAAAGGGATTTAGGAGTAATAATTTCAGAGGACTTGAAGGTAGGTAGGCAATGCAATAGAGCAGCAGGAAATGCTAGCAGAATGCTTGGTTGCATAGGGAGAGGTATTAGCAGTAGGAAGAGGGAAGTGCTCATGCCATTGTACAGAGCACTGGTGAGACCTCACTTGGAGTATTGTACGCAGTACTGGAGACCTTATCTCCAGAAGGATATTGATACTTTGGAGAGAGTTCAGAGAAGGGCTACTAAACTGGTTCATGGGTTGAAGGATAAAACTTACCAGGAAAGGTTAAAGCATCTTAACATGTATACATTGGAGGAAAAACGTAACAGGGGGGATATGATAGAAACATTTAAATACATAAAGGGAATCAACACAGTAAAGGAAGAGAGTATATTTAAAAGAAGAAAAACTACCACAACTAGAGGACATAGTCTTAAATTAGAGGGGCAACGATTTAAAAGTAATATCAGGAAGTATTACTTTACTGAGAGGGTAGTGGATGTATGGAATAGCCTGCCAGCAGAAGTGGTAGAGGTAAACACAGTCAAGGATTTTAAGCATGCGTGGGATAGACACAAGGCTATCCTAGCTATAAGACCGGGAACGGGGGACTAATAAAAGTACTCAAAAAAAAAAAAAAAAAATTGGGCAGACTAGATGGACCGAATGGTTCTTATCTGCCGACACATTCTATGTTTCTAATATTGTGCCAGTCAGATACCAGTAGTATTTTGCCAGTCAGAGCCCAGTAATATTGTGCAAGTCAGAGCCCAGGAATGTTGTGCCAGTCAGAGCCCAGGAATAGTGTGCCACTCAGAGCCCAGTAATAGAGGGCCAGTCAGAGCCCAGGAATATTGTGCCAGTCAGAACCCAGTAATAGTGTGCCACTCAGAGCCCAGGAATAGTGTGCTAGTCAGAACCCAGTAATAGTGTGCCTCTCAGAGCCCAGTAATAGTGTGCCACTCAGAGCCCAGGAATATTGTGCCAGTAAGAACCCAGTAATAGTGTGCCACTCAGAGACCAGGAATAGTGTGCCAGTCAGAACACAGTAATAGTGTGCCACCCAGAGCCCAGTAATAGTGTGTCAGTCAGAGCCCAGTAATATTGTGCCAGTCAGAGCCCAGTAATATTGTGCCATTCAGAGCCCAGTAATAGTGTGTCAGTCAGAGACCAGTAATATTGTGCCAGTCAGAGCCCAGTAATATTGTGCCAGTCAGAGCCCAGTAATATTGTGTCAGTCAGAGCCCAGTAATATTGTACTAGTCAGAGCACAGTAATATTGTGCCACTCAGAGCCCAGTAATATTGTGCCAGTCAGATTCCAGTAATATTGTGCCAGTCAGAGCCCAGTAATATTGTGCCAGTCAGAGCCCAGTAATATTGTACTAGTCAGAGCCCAGTGATATTGTGCCAGTCCGAGCCCAGTAATATTGTGCCAGTCAGAGCCCAGTAATATTGTGCCAGTCAGAGCCCAGTAATATTGTGCCAGTCAGAGCCCAGTAATATTGTACTAGTCAGAGCCCAGTAATAGTGTGCCACTCAGAGCCCAGTAATATTGTGCCAGTCAGAACCCAGTAATATAGTGCCAGTCAGAGCCCAAGAATATTGTGCCATTAAAGTGCTCACTCACACACACTGATACACCCACTCACACACATTGAGACACCCAAACACACACACACACACCTAGACACCCTGACACACAAACCTAGACACCCATACACAGTCACACCTTCTGCCGGATGTCCGTCCACCTGACATCCGGCGAGCAGCTCACACAGCGCGACGGAGGCGGAGCTTGCACCTGCGCGCTGTGATCTCTATGGCCAGGAGCAGAGGCTAGGGAGAGAGCTCTCTATAGCAGCCTCTCCTCCCAATCGGCCATCACCCCCGGGTGAGGTTAATCCTCCGATTCTGGGACCATGTCCCAGACGGAGTAAAGCTCACTGGGGGATTATTTTTTCTTAAAATAATTATAGCCCTGGAGTCTCGGGGCTAAAGAATACTTTAGCCCCAGAGTCTCCATTCGGGGCTATAGCCCCAGTAGCCCACTCCTAGCAACGCCTCTGCTAAGCATGCTGTACATAGGCAGAATAAATGCTGAGGCAGTGCCAAATTTTACAAAACAATCACGTTAAAAACAAAAACCTACATAATTATTTTTTTAAATACTTATTTTTGGGAAAAATCTGATGAAATATTCAGAAAAATTTCCAGATGTTAAAGCATAAATCAAATTAATAATGCTACTTCCAGGAACACGTTAGCCCAGAAGTAGCATTGTTACAGTAGGATATATAGAAATTTCCGACAGATTTTGGAACAATAATTATACATATTGTAATGCCGACCAAAATAATTCTAATGGGAAAACATCCAACCCTTTGCATTGTGCAATGGTAAAAGAGCAGCTTAAGATGTATTTCATCTCCAAATAACCTACATAATTCAAATGATAAGAGGTGGGATTTAGGATGTGTGCTCACTCTTGTCTGGTATTGTTATGACTATATATGTTGTTGCAAATTGTTGAAACTGATAATGATTAACATTAGACAAGGGATTGTTAAAGTATATATGTAAGATGTTTGTTCTTTTGTAATTTTGATAATAAAAACCCCACATTTTTCTGCTAGTTTAGCTATAACACAATGTATAGATCATTTAAATGATTTTTTTATACACTGAATTCACAGTACAAGCTATGTATAGCTGATACAGTGACTTTAAATAAGTCATTCTTTGCTGATGGATACAGATATAATTGTGAAGCATTATTGTCTCTGTAAGGGCTGGGTGGGTAAATGACTCCCCCACAGTTTTTCTCTCCTCTGATGGAGCTCTGATCTGTTATTATCAGGATTAAAGCCATAAGTAGTTCACAGCTTGGTTTATAACCTAACCCAGGGGTCTGGAGATAAAGGTGTTTAGGAAAATCAGTCCTGTCAGGCTTTGTGGATAATAAACCTCAGGCTTTGTGTGTGGGCCCACCAGACATGTTTAGCTAGAGATATAATACAGAACAGATTTTGGAGTATACATTTCTATCACCCCCAGGCTGCAGGCAGCTCAGGTACAGCTGTGTTCTGTACTTACCGTTATTATATATGGGCCAAACATTACAGGCAGCTAATGATGCCATGTGCTGGGTGACTCCTGGCACTAAACCAAGAGTAAGTGATGAGGAACGGACAGGAGTCAGACATACTGTTTCTTCTCTGCATGCGCCAATGTACAAGCCTAAATTGTATCACCTGGATCTCCGTGTTGCTTCAGTGATTTATGAGACAGACCAAAAAATGTATTAAATAAAAAGGCTCAGAAGTTGTGACCAACATTGTCATGGTAATCTCTGGCTCCTTGGGGGCGTTGCAGTTTAAAGCACAGGAAGTGTTGTGACGTGTAAAGCATGTGCTGCAGCTGGTATGAATATTATACCTATCCCATGCATGCTTAAACTCCTTCACTGTATTAACCTCTACCACTTCTGCTGGAAGACTATTCCATGCATCCACTACCCTCTCAGTAAAGTAATACTTTCATTAGTCCCTGACCTTATCTTATATTTAGGATAGCCTTATACCTATCCCATGCATGCTTAAACTCCTTCACTGTATTATCCTCTACCACTTCTACTGGAAGACTATTCCATGCATCCACTACCCTCTCAGTAATGTAATACTTTCATTAGTCCCTGGCCTTATCTTATATCTAGGATAGCCTTATACCTATCCCATGCATGCTTAAACTCCTTCACTGTATTAACCTCTACCACTTTTACTGGAAGACTATTCCATACATCCACTACCCTCTCAGTAAAGTAATACTTTCATTAGTCCCTGGCCTTATCTTATATCTAGGATAGCCTTATACCTATCCCATGCATGCTTAAACTCCTTCACTGTATTAACCTCTACCACTTCTACTGGAAGACTATTCCAGACATCCACTGCCCTCTCAGTAATGTAATACTTTCATTAGTCCCTGGCCTTATCTTATATCTAGGATAGCCTTATACCTATCCCATGCATGCTTAAACTCCTTCACTGTAATAACCTCTACCACTTCTACTGGAAGACTATTCCATGCATCCACTACCCTCTCAGTAAAGTAATACTTTCATTAGTCCCTGACCTTATCTTATATCTAGGATAGCCTTATATCTATCCCATGCATGCTTAAACTCCTTCACTGTATTAACCTCTACCACTTCTGCTGGAAGACTATTCCATGCATCCACTACCCTCTCAGTAAAGTAATACTTTCATTAGTCCCTGACCTTATCTTATATCTAGGATAGCCTTATACCTATCCCATGCATGCTTAAACTCCTTCACTGTATTATCCTCTACCACTTCTACTGGAAGACTATTCCATGCATCCACTACCCTCTCAGTAATGTAATACTTTCATTAGTCCCTGGCCTTATCTTATATCTAGGATAGCCTTATACCTATCCCATGCATGCTTAAACTCCTTCACTGTATTAACCTCTACCACTTCTACTGGAAGACTATTCCATGCATCCACTACCCTCTCAGTAATGTAATACTTTCATTAGTCCCTGGCCTTATCTTATATCTAGGATAGCCTTATACCTATCCCATGCATGCTTAAACACCTTCACTGTATTAACCTCTACCACTTCTGCTGGCAGGCTATTCCATGCATCCACTACCCTCTCAGTAAAGTAATACTTCCTCATATTACTTTTAAATCGTTGCCCCTCTAATTTAAGACTATGTCCTCTAGTTGTGGTAGTTTTTCTTCTTTTCAATATACTCTCTTCCTTTACTGTGTTGATTCCCTTTATGTATATAAATGTTTCTATCATATCCCCCCTGTTACGTCTTTCCCCCCAAGCTATACATGTTAAGATGCTTTAACCTTTCCTGGTAAGTTTTATCCTTCAACCCATGAACCAGTTTAGTAGCCCTTCTCTGAACTCTCTCCAAAAGATCAATATCCTTCTGGAGATACGGTGTTCAGTACTGCGTACAATACTCCAAGTGAGGTCTCACCAGTGCTCTGTTCAATACTCCAAGTGAGGTTTTACCAGCGCTCTGTACAATACTCCAAGTGAGGTCTCACCAGTGCTCTGTTCAATACTCCAAGTGAGGTCTCACCAGTGCTCTGTACAATGGCATGAGCACTTCCCTCTATCTACTGCTAATACCTCTCCCTATACAACCAAGCATTCTGCTAATACTTCTCCCTATACAACCAAGCATTCTGCTAATACTTCAACCTTGTACAACCAAGCATTCTGCTAATACCTCTCCCTGTATAACCAAGCATTCCACTAATACCTTTCCCTGTACAACCAAGCATTCTGCTAACACCACTCCCTATACAACCAAACATTCTGCTAATACCTCTCCCTGTACAACCAAGCATTCTGCTAATACATCACCCTATACAACCAAGCATTCTGCTAATACCTCTCCCTGTACAACCTAAGAATTCTGCTAATGCCTCTCACTATACAACCAAGCATTCTGCTAATACCTCTCCCTGTACAACCAAGCATTCTGCTAATACCTCTCCCTATCCAACCAAGCATTCTGCTATTACCTCTCCCTATACAACCGAGCATTCTGCTAATGCCTCTCACTATACAACCAAGCATTCTGCTAATACCTCTCCCTATCCAACCAAGCATTCTGCTAATACCTCACCCTATACAACCAAACATTCTGCTAATACCACTCCCTGTACAACCAAGCATTCTGCTAATACCTTTCCCTATGCAACCAAGCATTCTGCTAATACCTCTCCCTGTACAACCAAGCATTCTGCTAATACCTCTCCCTATCCAACCAAGCATTCTGCTATTACCTCTCCCTATACAACCGAGCATTCTGCTAATGCCTCTCACTATACAACCAAGCATTCTGCTAATACCTCTCCCTGTACAACCAAGGTTTCTGCTAATACCTCTCCCTATCCAACCAAGCATTCTGCTAATACCTCACCCTATACAACCAAACATTCTGCTAATACCACTCCCTGTACAACCAAGCATTCTGCTAATACCTCTCCCTGTACAACCAAGCATTCTGCTAATATCTCTCCCTATACAACCAAGCATTCTGCTAATACCTCTCCCTATACAACCAAGCATTCTGCTAATACCTCTACCTATGCAACCAAGCATTCTGCTAATACCTCTCCATATACAACCAAGCATTCTGCTAATACCTCTCCCTATCCAACCAAGCATTCTGCTAATACCTCTCCCTATCCAACCAAGCATTCTGAATCCAAGCCATTCATTTTTCAGACAGATTTATTTAAAAAAAAAAAAAGTATTAATGGGGTGACCATTGTCCTTTAACATTGAGCCTGGTTCCAGGAAACAACAGTTAATATGTTAAATAACATGAGATAATATTGAATGTACATGATATATTAATATAACAGTGTAACAAAAGGAAGCAATGCTGTGATAAATCCCCTGGTTATCACCTGTCTTTATATAATCCCAGGGACAGCTACATTCTGCAGAGATTTGGCTCCAATACAAGGTGCACACCCTAATTGGCTGGGTTATTATACTGGAGATCCCCCTACTGCCTTACAGGAAGTGTAAAAACACCTCCCCCATTCCTGTATATCAGGAATCCCCCCAATACCATGTTCCCCGAGGGCCCCTGTTAGTGTGTGTTTTATTTAAGCACAGATGTTATATGCAGACAATGTGTTTTATATACAGACTGTGCTGTTATAGACAGATGGTGTGCTTTATATTTAGCTTTTGCTGTTATATACATATAATGTGATTTATATACAGACAGTGTGCTTTATATACACACAGTGTGCTTTATATACAGACAGTGTTGTTATATACAGATAGTGTGCTGTTATACACAGATCTGACATAACATTATGAGCACTGACGGATGGCAACAGGGCCGCCACCAGGAATTTCAGGGACCCTTACTGAGCAAATTTTCTGGGCCCCCTACTACCTCCCCCCCCCCCCCCCCCCGGACAATATCTCCCACTCGCCCCACCTACCCTTAGAAGCATGTGATACTGGTCTACTGTAATATGGAGGGTGGTTGGGAGCAGTTGGTCAATATGTCAGTAATATTTTTCCACTCAATAAGTCTGTATTTTGCCCTCAATATGCCATTGTTTTGCCATTTAACATGCCAGGATTTTTCTCCTCAATATGCCATTTAATATTCCAGTATTTTTCCACTCAATATGCCATTTCATATACCTGTAATTTGCCCCTCAATATGCCATTTCATATACCGGTAATTTGCCCCTCAATATGCCATTTCATATACCGGTAATTTGCCCCTCAATATGCCATTTAATATGCCAGTATTTTGCCCCTCGATATGCCAGTAATTTGCCAATTAATATGCCAGGATTTCCCCCCTCAATATGCCAGGATTAAGCCATTTAATATGCCAAGATTTAGCCCTTCAGTATGCCAGGATTTTGCCCCTCAATATGCCAATTAATATGCCAGGATTTTACCAATTAATATGCCAGGGTTATGGCAATTAATATGCCAGGGTTATGCCAATTAATATGCCAGGATTTTGCCAATTAATATGCCAGGGTTATGCCAATTAATATTTCAGGAGTATGCCAATTAATATGCCAGGATTTTGCAATTTAATATGCCAGGATTTAGCCCTTCAATATGCCAGGATTTTGCCCCTCAATTTGCCAGTTAATATGCCATGATTTTGCCCTTCAAAATGCCAATTAATATGCCAGGATTTTGCCAATTAATATGCCAGTGTTATGCAAATTAATATGCCAGGGTTATGCCAATTAAAATGCAAGGATTTTGCTAATTAATATGCCAGGATTCTGCCCCTCAATATGCCAGGATTTTGCCCCTCAGTATGCTCGTTATGCCACCCACCTCCCCCCTTCCCCAGCCAGTACTAACCCCCTTGCTGCTGTATCCCGGTGCAAGCCTGTGGCTGTGAGGGAAGCGTTGTGCACTCCCCTTCAGCCGCGCGGATTCAATAAAGTTTGTTAAAAAAAAATGCGACCAGAGTTACTCTTTATTGAAGACGCGCAGCTGGAGGGGAACGCACAACGCTTCCTTCACAGCCGCCGACCGGCTTTTAACTGAGTTTTTTTTTTCCTGGCGTGACCTGGGCCCGCCGGGCCCCCTGGACCCGCTGGGCCCGGGACGCCAGAATCGCCCGTCACTCCCTGGATGGCAAGCCGGCGGAGGCAGTGTGATGCCTTGGAGTGACAGGAGGCAAGCCGGCGGAGGCAGTGTGATGTTTTGGATCTGCTGCTAACGTCTTGGTGCCCGTTACCCCAGCACACCTTCAGAGGTCTAGTGGAGTCCAGGCCTCAACGGGTCAGGGCTAGCAGCAAAAGGGGAAATACACAATATTAGGCAGGTGGTTATAATGTTATGGCTGATCGGTGTAATGATTATAATGTTATGGCTGATCGGTGTATAGATTATAATGTTATGGCTGATCGTGTATAGATCATAATGTTATGGCTGATCGGTGTATAGATTATAATGTTATGGCTGATCGTGTATAGATTATAATGTAATGGCTGATCGTGTATAGATCATAATGTTATGGCTGATCGGTATATAGATTATAATGTTATGGCTGATCGTGTATAGATCATAATGTTATGGCTGATCGGTATATAGATTATAATGTAATGGCTGATCGTGTATAGATCATAATGTTATGGCTGATCGGTGTATAGATCATAATGTTATGGCTGATCGGTGTATAGATTATAATGTTATGGCTGATCGTGTATAGATCATAATGTTATGGCTGATCGGTGTATAGATCATAATGTTATGGCTGATCGTGTATAGATTATAATGTTATGGCTGATCGGTGTATAGATCATAATGTTATGGCTGATCGGTGTATAGATTATAATGTTATGGCTGATCGGTGTATAGATCATAATGTTATGGCTGATCGGTGTATAGATCATAATGTTATGGCTGATCGGTGTATAGATTATAATGTTATGGCTGATCGGTGTATAGATTATAATGTTATGGCTGATCGTGTATAGATTATAATGTTATGGCTGATCGGTGTATATAGCAGTAATATATAATGTTTTTACGTTCCATTCTGATCATAAATAAGATATACTTCACGTGTAATACGTGGTGGGGTCACCATATATATATATATATATATATATATAGAGTTCATTAGTTATAACAGGCATGATATTGCATTTATTTGTTCACAGATTATTTTATGTGGATGTTATGAGTCACATATAATGTTTGCACATTACACTCACTCACTAATTATTATTCCAAGTAACTTTCTATTTCCTTTATTGTGCTGTATCTGAGCATACATATAGCTTTACACATTAAATTATAATATTGTATAATGTCCTCCTGTGTGATCTATAGATATAAAGATGTGACAACTGGCGTTCAGGGAATTGACAAGTGAATTGCAGATGGTTGGCAAAAGTAGCCACTTAAACAATTCAGCTACATTTGAGAATCGTTCCAACCCAGCTACGTTGGCCTGAAAAGGGCTGTATTACCTAAATACTGCTTATACTGTGACTGTATCACCTAAACACTGCTTATACTGTAACTGTATCACCTAAATACTGCTCATACTGTGACTGTATCACCCAAACACTGCTTATACTGTGACTGTATCACCCAAACACTGCTTATACTGTGACTGTATCACCCAAACACTGCTTATACTGTGACTGTATCACCTAAACACTGCTTATACTGTGACTGTATCACCTAAACACTGCTTATACTGTGACTGTATCACCTAAACACTGCTTGTACTGTCAAAGTATCACTCAAACACTGCTTATACTACGACTGTATAAACTAAACACTGCTTATACTGTGACTGTATCACCTAAATACTGCTTATACTGTGACTGTATCACCTAAATACTGCTTATACTGTGACTGTTTCACCAAAATACTGCTTATACTGTCAAGGTATCACTCAAACACTGCTTATACTGTGACTGTATCACCCAAACACTGCTCATACTGTGACTGTGTCACCTAAACACTGCTTACACTGTGACTGCATCACCTAAACACTGCTTACACTACGACTGTATTACCCAAACACTGCTTATACTACGACTGTATTACCCAAACACTGCTTATACTACGACTGTATTACCCAAACAATGCTTATACTACGACTGTATAAACTAAACACTGCTTATACTGTGACTGTATCAGCTAAACACTGCTTATACTGTGAATGTATCACCTAAACACTGCTTATACTGTGACTGTATTACCTAAACACTGCTTATACTGTGAATGAACCACCCAAACACTGCTTATACTGTGACTGTATCACCTAAACACTGCTTATACTGTGACTGTATCACCCAAACACTGCTTATACTGTGACTGTATCACCCAAACACTGAGTATACTGTGACTGTATCACTCAAACACAGCTTATATTGTGACTGTATCACCCAAACACTGCTTATACTGTGACTGTATTACCTAAACACTGCTTATACAGTGACTGTATCACCCAAACACTGCTTATACTGTGACTGTATCACCCAAACACTGAGTATACTGTGACTGTATCACTCAAACACAGCTTATATTGTGACTGTATCACCCAAACACTGCTTATACTGTGACTGTGTCACCTAAACACTGCTTACACTGTGACTGCATCACCTAAACACTGCTTACACTACGACTGTATTACCCAAACACTGCTTATACTACGACTGTATTACCCAAACACTGCTTATACTACGACTGTATAAACTAAACACTGCTTATACTGTGACTGTATCAGCTAAACACTGCTTATACTGTGAATGTATCACCTAAACACTGCTTATACTGTGACTGTATCACCTAAACACTGCTTATACTGTGACTGTATCACCCAAACACTGCTTATACTACGACTGTATCACCCAAACACTGCTTATACTACGACTGTATAAACTAAACACTGCTTATACTATGACTGTATTACCTAAACACTGCTTATACAGTGACTGTATCACCCAAACACTGCTTATACTGTGACTGTATTACCTAAACACTGCTTATACTGTGAATGAATCACCCAAACACTGCTTATACTGTGACTGTATCACCTAAACACTGCTTATACTGTGACTGTATCACCCAAACACTGCTTATACTGTGACTCTATCACTCAAACACTGCTTATACTGTGACTGTATCACCCAAACACTGCTCATACTGTGACTGTGTCACCTAAACACTGCTTACACTACGACTGTATTACCCAAACACTGCTTATACTACGACTGTATTACCCAAACACTGCTTATACTACGACTGTATTACCCAAACACTGCTTATACTACGACTGTATAAACTAAACACTGCTTATACTGTGACTGTATCAGCTAAACACTGCTTACACTGTGAATGTATCACCTAAACACTGCTTATACTGTGACTGTATTACCTAAACACTGCTTATACTGTGAATGAACCACCCAAACACTGCTTATACTGTGACTGTATCACCTAAACACTGCTTATACTGTGACTGTATCACCCAAACACTGCTTATACTGTGACTGTATCACCCAAACACTGAGTATACTGTGACTGTATCACCCAAACACAGCTTATATTGTGACTGTATCACCCAAACACTGCTTATACTGTGACTGTGTCACCTAAACACTGCTTACACTGTGACTGCATCACCTAAACACTGCTTACACTACGACTGTATTACCCAAACACTGCTTATACTACGACTGTATTACCCAAACACTGCTTATACTACGACTGTATAAACTAAACACTGCTTATACTGTGACTGTATCAGCTAAACACTGCTTATACTGTAAATGTATCACCTAAACACTGCTTATACTGTGACTGTATCACCTAAACACTGCTTATACTGTGACTGTATCACCCAAACACTGCTTATACTACGACTGTATCACCCAAACACTGCTTATACTACGACTGTATAAACTAAACACTGCTTATACTATGACTGTATTACCTAAACACTGCTTATACAGTGACTGTATCACCCAAACACTGCTTATACTGTGACTGTATTACCTAAACACTGCTTATACTGTGAATGAATCACCCAAACACTGCTTATACTGTGACTGTATCACCTAAACACTGCTTATACTGTGACTGTATCACCCAAACACTGCTTATACTGTGACTGTATCACCCAAACACTGAGTATACTGTGACTGTATCACCCAAACACAGCTTATATTGTGACTGTATCACCCAAACACTGCTTATACTGTGACTGTGTCACCTAAACACTGCTTACACTGTGACTGTATCACCTAAACACTGAGTATACTGTGACTGTATCACCCAAACACAGCTTATATTGTGACTGTATCACCCAAACACTGAGTATACTGTGACTGTATCACCCAAACACAGCTTATATTGTGACTGTATCACCCAAACACTGCTTATACTGTGACTGTGTCACCTAAACACTGCTTATACTGTGACTGTATCACCTAAACACTGCTTATACTGTGACTGTATCAGCTAAACACTGCTTATACTGTGAATGTATCACCTAAACACTGCTTATACTGTGACTGTATCACCTAAACACTGCTTATACTGTGACTGTATCACCCAAACACTGCTTATACTACGACTGTATCACCCAAACACTGCTTATACTACGACTGTATAAACTAAACACTGCTTATACTATGACTGTATTACATAAACACTGCTTATACAGTGACTGTATCACCCAAACACTGCTTATACTGTGACTGTATTACCTAAACACTGCTTATACTGTGAATGAATCACCCAAACACTGCTTATACTGTGACTGTATCACCTAAACACTGCTTATACTGTGACTGTATCACCCAAACACTGCTTATACTGTGACTGTATCACCCAAACACTGAGTATACTGTGACTGTATCACCCAAACACAGCTTATATTGTGACTGTATCACCCAAACACTGCTTATACTGTGACTGTGTCACCTAAACACTGCTTATACTGTGACTGTATCACCTAAACACTGAGTATACTGTGACTGTATCACCCAAACACTGCTTATACTGTGACTGTATTACCTAAACACTGCTTATACTGTGAATGAATCACCCAAACACTGCTTATACTGTGACTGTATCACCTAAACACTGCTTATACTGTGACTGTATCACCCAAACACTGCTTATACTGTGACTGTATCACCCAAACACTGAGTATACTGTGACTGTATCACCCAAACACAGCTTATATTGTGACTGTATCACCCAAACACTGCTTATACTGTGACTGTATCACCTAAACACTGCTTATACTGTGACTGTATCACCCAAACACTGCTTTTACTGTGACTGTATCAGCCAAACACTGCTTATACTGTGACTGTATCAGCCAAACACTGCTTATACTGTGACTGTATCAGCCAAACAAACACTGCTTATACTGTGACTGTATCACCCAAACACTGCTTATACAGTGACTGTATCACCTAAACACTGCTTATACTGTGACTGTATCACCCAAACACTGCTTATACTGTGACTGTATCAGCCAAACACTGCTTATACTGTGACTGTATCACCCAAACACTGCTTATACTGTGACTGTATCATCTAAACACTGCTTATACTGTGACTGTATCATCTAAACACTGCTTATACTGTGACTGTATCACCTAAACACTGCTTATACTGTGACTGTATCACCCAAACACCGCTTATACTGTGACTGTATCACCCAAACACTGCTTATACTGTGACTGTATCATCTAAACACTGCTTATACTGTGACTGTATCATCCAAACACTGCTTATACTGTGACTGTGTCACCCAAACACTGCTTATACTGTGACTGTATCACCCAAACACTGCTTATACTGTGACTGTATCACCTAAACACTGCTTATACTGTGACTGTATCACCCAAACACTGCTTATACTGTGACTGTATCACCTATTTAGCTGATAGAGCCCCTGTAAGTTTGAGATTGCCTTGTCAGTTCTCTGCAGTTCTCTTTTTTATCATTAATAAAGTCATTGGTAATTATCTAATTATCTACACTAATTAAACACTGCAGAGTTGAAAAGATCCAGGTATTCTGGGGGTACGCGTTCAATGATATTTCATTTTATATTATTCATGTTACTTGGGCACATGGGGGGCACAGTCTCAGTGCACTGTACCTGCCTGAATACATGTTGACAGACTGTAATCTGGACCTTCATCTCCTGGTCCCAGCTCACTGTGCGGCACACAAGCATCCCTGTCTGGTTTTACTCACAATACTAGTGAATCTCTCTGACAGGGGGTCAGAAAAAGCTTGTCAAGAGATAACCTGCAAACCATCCCATCCCCCTGACAGAGGGAGGTCTGTGCTGGCATCCCCCATATCTAAATCACAGGTCACTCTCAGCCTGGCTGCCTAAAAAGGGTCTGTGGACCCCTGTGATAAGAAGGAATGATCCCAGGCATCTCTGATTTATTTATATGATGGCCAACTCTGGCACTAACTTCCAAACAGACACCTGCATTTAATTAACCCTTTCCAAAAAGACTCCTGCATTTAATTAACCCTTTCCAAACAGACTCCTGCATTTAATTAACCCTTTCAGTTCCAGCGAGGTCTGCTAGCGGCTTCTAGTCAGACACCCTCCCATGCAATATCAGGTTTTGTAAGTTGAGATTTTCTGAAACATTGAAAGTGAATTGTGAGGATCAGATGCACAATATTCATTAGAGAGAGGATTCCAAACATAAGGCCAAAGCAGCTGAGTTGGATGCACTCTCCATTTCAGCTCTTGCATGTACAGAGGGCTGTGTTTCTTTCTTCCTTCAACGTCTAAGGGTTAAATAAAAATGTTTTACTGGTTTTCCAAATACACATAAACATACATTTATATACCGGCCACAGATTACATAGATAGGTGGGCCATAGAAGGGAATAACATACTATATTAGATGAAACGAGACAGACTGATACATGAGGTAGAGAGCCTTGCCGACAGAGCTTACACTCTAGACAAAAGGGAATTACAGACTGCATTATATATGAACAAACAGACTGATACATGAGGTATAGAGCCCTGCTCACAGAGCTTACAATCTAGATAAAAGGGAATTACAGACTGTGTTATATGAACAGAGACAGACTGATACATGAGGTAGAGAGCCCTGCTCACAGAGCTTACAATCTAGATAAAAGGGAATTACAGACTGCGTTATATGAACAGAGACAGACTGATACATGAGGTAGAGAGCCTTGCTCACAGAGCTTACAATCTAGATAAAAGGGAATTACAAACTGTGTTATATGAACAGAGACAGACTGATACATGAGGTAGAGAGCCTTGCTCGCAGAGCTTACAATCTAGATAAAAGGGAATTACAGACTGCGTTATATGAACAGAGACAGATTGATACATGAGGTAGAGTGCCTTGCTCGCAGAGCTTACACTCTAGATAAAAGGAAATTACAGACTGTGTTATATGAACAGAGACAGATTGATACATGAGGTAGAGAGCCTTGCTCGCAGAGCTTACAATCTAGATAAAAGGGAATTACAGACTGTGTTATATGAACAGAGACAGACTGATACATGAGTTAGAGAGCCTTGCTCGCAGAGCTTACAATCCAGATAAAAGGGAATTACAGACTGTGTTATATGAACAGAGACAGATTGATACATGAGGTAGAGAGCCTTGCTCGCAGAGCTTACAATCCAGATAAAAGGGAATTACAGACTGCGTTATATGAACAGAGACAGACTGATACATGAGTTAGAGAGCCTTGCTCGCAGAGCTTACAATCTAGATAAAAGGGAATTACAGACTGCGTTATATGAACAGAGACAGACTGATACATCAGTTAGAGAGCCTTGCTCGCAGAGCTTACAATCTAGATAAAAGGGAATTATAGACTGTGTTATATGAACAGAGACAGATTGATACATGAGGTAGAGAGCCTTGCTCGCAGAGCTTACAATCTAGATAAAAGGGAATTACAGACTGTGTTTTATGAACAGAGTCAGACTGATACATTGGGTAGAGAGCCTTGCTCACAGAGCTTACAATCTAGATAGAAGGAAATTACAGACTGCGTTATATGAACAGAGACAGACTGATACATGACGTAGAGAGCCTTGCTCACAGAGCTTACAATCTAAAGAGAACAGGAGATACACATCAGATTAGTGAAGAAGTCAAAGGGGAAGGTAGTGGTACTAACAGGATTTGGGGATAGCGAGAGCTGGGTGGGTTTGGTTAGAGGTTAATTAATGGGTGTTCTAGTGGGATGAATAGTAAGCTTCCTTATTCCTAATATTATATGGGGACAGTGGGAGCTGGATGGGTTTGGCCAGAGGTTAATTAATGGGTGTTCTAGTGAGATGAATAGTAAGCTTCCTTATTCCTAACAGTATTTGGGGACAGTGGGAGCTGGGTGGGTTTGGCTAGAGGTTAATTAATGGGTGGTCTAGTGGGATGAATAGTAAGCTTCCTTATTCCTAACAGTATTTGGGGACAGTGAGAGCTGGGTGGGTTTGGATAGAGGTTAATTAATGGGTGTTCTGTTGGAATGGATAGTAAGCCTCCTTATTCCTTACAGTATTTGGGGACAGTGAGAGCTGGGTGGGTTTGGCCAGAGGTTAATTAATGGGTGTTCTAGTTTGATGGATAGTAAGCTTCCTTATTACTAACAGTATTTGGGGACAGTGAGAGCTGGGTGGGTTTGGATAGAGGTTAATTAATGGGTGTTCTAGTGGGATCAATAGTAAGCTTCCTTATTCCTAACAGTATTTGGGGACAGTGAGAGCTGGGTGGGTTTGGTCAGAGGTTAATTAATGGGTGTTCTAGTTTGATGGATAGTAAGCTTCCTTATTACTAACAGTATTTGGGGACAGTGAGAGCTGGGTGGGTTTGGATAGAGGTTAATTAATGGATGTTCTAGTGGGATGAATAGTAAGCTTCCTTATTCCCAACAGTATTTGGGGACAGTGGGAGCTGGGTGGGTTTGGTCAGAGGTTAATTAATGGATGTTCTAGTGGGATGAATAGTAAGCTTCCTTATTCCTAACAGTATTTGGGGACAGTGAGAGCTGGGTGGGTTTGGTCAGAGGTTAATTAATGAGTGTTCTAGTGGGATGAATAGTAAGCTTCCTTAATCCTAACAGTATTTGGGGACAGTGAGAGCTGGGTGGGTTTGGTCAGAGGTTAATTAATGGGTGTTCGAGTGGAATGAATAGTAAGCTTCCTTAATCCTAACAGTATTTGGGGACAGTGGGAGCTGGGTGGGTTTGGCCAGAGGTTAATTAATGGGTGTTCTAGTGGGATGAATAGTAAGCTTCCTTAATCCTAACAGTATTTGGGGACAGTGGAAGTTTAGTGGGTTTGACTAGTGGTTAATTAATGGGTGTTCTAGTGTGATGAATAGTAAGCTTCCTTATTCCTAACAATATTTGGGGACAGTGGGAGCTGAGTGGGTATGGCTAGAGGTTAATTAATGGGTGTTCTAGCAGGATTAGTAGTACGTTTTCTGAAAGAGGTGAGTTTTGAGGTACTTTTTGAAGACTGAGAATGAGGGAGAGAGCTGGATACTCTGTGGAAGGGAGTTCCAGAGAGAGGGGATAGCTCTGGTAAAGTCTCACAGGCATGAATGGGAAGAAGTGACAAGATTGGAGGAGAGCATTAGTCCATATGAGGAACGTGGCAGTTGTGCAGAGTAGTGTCAGCTAAACAGAGGGATGCAATGTAGGAAGGGGCCAAGGAGTGGAGGGCTTTGCAGAGCGGAGCAGCCAACGTGGAGCAAAGAGTGAGAAAGATGAGCCTGGCAGCCACATTATGAATAGATTGCATTGGTTAAAGATGAGTTAGAAGAAGGCCAGGCAGGACAGTATTACAGTAGTCGAGATGAGAGATCACAAGAAAGTCCACTAGGATTTATGTGCAAACAATAAGATTTAACCAAGGGCTGAACATGGGAAACAAAAGAAAACCCAAGAAGTAGCTTGTTCAATGGGTAAAACTATGATGGTAACGGCTTGTAGTCAGGTACACAGATAGAGCTGTAGGGAGGGAAGATTATCCGCTCTGTTTTAGAGAGATTACGTTTTAAGTTTCAATCAGACATGGAAGTAGAGATGGTCGGACAGTCCCCAACATGTGACATGACAGGGAGAGAGGTCAGGGGAGGGTAGTTAGGTCTTTGTATCATCTACATACATCTACATAAAAAAATTCTAGAGAGGAGGTGTACAGGGAAAACAGGAGAAGGCCAATGACCGACCCTTGTGGGACACCAGGGTACAGGCAAGGAGGTCAGTCCAGTGATAGACTTGCACTCGGGTAGATACGACTCTATCCAAGAGAGAGCCATGCCACCTGTGTCTCTCGAGGCTTGTGAGTAGTGAGAGCGTGGAGTTTGATAGAAGTCTTCGCAACGGATTTGGGCACTGATATGTGACAGTAGCCTGAGGTCGGGCGGGGTAGAAGGTTAGAAGGTGGTGGTCAGACAAACCTGAATGATGGGGGCATTGAACATCTTATTCCAGGACCCAATACCTAACTCATTTGTAATCAGGTGGTGCATAACGTGGCCCCTCTGGGGACCTGCTCCTAGTGTTTGATTCTATCCAGTTTACCTACAATCCCTGCCATGGTTTTATCCCTACCTGTTGATTGTATTCCTTATAAACCAGTCCTAAATTGTCCATCACAGCCTGATCCCTATATCTCTTTCATTATCTGCCCCTATCAGCCCTGCTTATAACTATAGTTTTTCACAGTGGAACGGGGACGGGGTGACATGGTACCAGACTGCAGCAGGCCTAGAGATGTTCATTGTGGACATTTGCTGGATTATTATAATGGACAATTAGATACTGTTCTGTGGACCTTCACATACACCGGAGTCCCTGTACAAACACTTCACCAATCCCGGCTTTTTATTCCTCTCATAATCCGCCAGCTCCTCCCATAACTTCTAATAAAAAGGCGGGATATAGAGCTGCTTTTGCAGTAAGCTTATTTTTGTTTTATCAGATCGGAGGCTTACAGAGCCTATAAAAACCTATTCCAAACAAGAAACTGATTTATAAGGCTTTAATTGCTAGCTCCCAGTCTGTAGGTTATCTTTTGGGGATCACACATTCTCCTCCAGCAGGGCTTTCCCCACTCTATCATCTCTCCCACTCAAGTTCACTGTACAGGAGAGCAAGGGCCTGTTTGATGGGAATAGATATGCTCTTGGTCTGTCTTGTGGCAATGATTGCATGCAGCTTGTACGATTCCCCATTGCTTTATCCTCTTTGTGCTGGAGGAAGATACAACTTTGAACTAAAAAAAAAAAACCCAAACCCTCCAGCCAGCTCCTCGCTGGGGAATCTCCCTCAGATGCCTGGGACATTTTATGAGTGTTTTGCCTGCCACTGGTTTGGGGGAGAAGACAGGACTGCTTATTTCAAATAAAAAGGATTGCACTGCCCCAACCTTTGCTATATACACAGCTGTCAGGCCTGAATGCTTTAGACTTCCCTCACATGGGGGAGTTAATGGGGCCTGGATACAGTTTAACCCTTTCAATGGCCATCGGATATCCCAGCCATGTTATCTCCTCCATGGCCAATTTGTTACCAGCCTGCCGGTAATATTCAGAGTTGGCTTAACCAGCAGCTAGCCATGTTTGTATAAAGGACACAGATCTGTTCTAATCGTTCATGTGATATCATTTAAAAGTAACAAGTTATCTTGTGGTCGTGAGAGGTTATAATGTATCTGTTTATGCAGAATAAATCCTGATGTAAATATATACTGTATATATATGAGAACCAGACTTTATTTACTTGTAATCTCATGTTGTTGATGGTCCTGTTTGCGTCAGGATCAGGGAATCTAAGGCTTGTAATAGTTGACATGTGAGCTGCCTGATCTCACTTTGGATAATGTGAATAAACAAACTCCAGGCCGTTTTATGGAAGTGTCACAGCTTGGGGAATCTGCACACAGGGAAATACTGTGTCCCACCGGCATGTACCACACCCTAAAAGGACACCTTAAAGGGCCAGTTCCACCCAGCGTACGCCCTGCATATTGCACATGTTTAATATCCGTGAAATACATTTATATTTACTTTAAAACAATTCACAGACCTCTTGTCCCATAAAAATCATTTCATCCGATAAGGAGGGTCTTGGAGAGATGGGGGGGGACTGTTACTATAATTGTTTTCTTTACTTTATTTGGTTTAAAAAAAAGTCCCCTTAAAGGACCACTTATCCCCTTAAAGGACCACTTATCCCCTTAAAGGACCAGTCCAACTTAAAACATATTCTGTCTTTATTCATTTACAAATATCTGTTTTCATTTAAATGTGAATATCTGTATTCTAAGTATGTCTAATTTAATCATATATACATATCAGGTTTGCAGCTTGCACTGTTCCTCCCACTCAGCTCTGGATTCTGAGAGGACAGAAAGCAACAAAGAGTCTGAAATGCTAAGTATACTTGGAAGTTGCACTTATATACATCACACAGGAGCACGCCCTACCAGGTTGCCCGATATAAACTTTGCCTGCTCCCTGCTCAGTGCCAGTGTGTTCAGGGGAAATCAGTTAATTAATCAAGGAGAGGATCCCATAGGGATGGGGTAGGCAACCTTCTGCACCCCAGATGTGGTGGACTACATTTCCCTTGATGCTTTGCCAGCTGTACAGCTGTAAGAGCATTATGGGAGATTTAGTCCACAGCATCTGGAATGCCAATTTTGCCCAAAGGGGCGTAGGTGGAACTTTTGCCGGTCGGGGGCAGTCCCAACATCAAAAATACTAAGACGGATAGTACTTGTGACGTGGCTGGGCTGTTAAATGAAGGATGCCCTAGCCTCTTTTGGGCCACCCTAAAAAACTGCCACCCAGGGCAAACCACGTCTGTGTCTCCCCATCTACACTACTGTGCCTGACAGAGGAGCTACTTTAATAATGAATTGATTTTCCTCTGAACACATATTAATTAGACATTTTGCATGCCAGAGCATAAAACATTATATGCATATCCCTAAACAAACACCACTGGCTTAACTGGCAATAATAATACAGCTGTATGCTTGGAATCTTTACTCTATAGGCAGTAGGAGGAGTTACGGTGAGATCTTTTAAGGTTAATTGCAAGAAAACTGTAGCAATTCAGACAGTGTGATTGAGAGGAATGGCTGCTTGCTTTACAAGTAATAAGACAGTCGGGGGGGGGGGGGGGGGGACACTAAGTGGACCTCTTACATTTGTGGCCTGCTGTGGCTGCTAAAGAATTAAAGTTTCCATTGGTGTTTAGTAAATAGCCACCTAACATAGATGACTTGTTTCAAGTGAATTAGATACAGATATACATGAAATGTAAAGTTTACTGATTTATTCCTCTTATCACTAACAATATCATTGGTGTATTAATTAGGTGAATTGTAGTCCAGAGTGGCAGACATGACTCCAAAAAATAATTAATTATTGAATAATTAAACAAATGTAAATAACTCAACATTTTTCGTGATTCTGCTGCTGGTTTTAGAGTAGTGCCCAGAGGTTATGCCTACATAGGGCATGCTATAGTTAAATAAACCAGTCCCCGCTGCTGACACTGTCCATCCTGTGCAGCAGTGAGTCATAGATCGGAGGATATTGATGATTTCACATCCCTCCTCCTAAATCCTTCTTACAGGTGCATCGCTTGCGCAGCCTCTGCCAGCTGCCGACTGAGAAGGAAGGAGATTGTTTGCTCCTGTAGCTGTGTCTGTCAGCGATAATTCACTGAAGCCAACATGGCAGGAAAGGGCTGACGGCATCACCATGTGTCTGGGTGAAAGTGTAGGAAGTCACTGGCGAAACTTCCTGCCTCCGAGGCTAGAAGTGATAGAGATTAATAGGGTCAGCGCAGGCCTGAGAGGCGAGGCAGCTGATCATCAGACAATATATATAGAGCTGAGCCTTATATACCAGCTGCCGGAGCTGCCTTATAATAATGCTCAAACTAGTGCAATTAGAGGGAATGGACCAGCTGAGGCACCTCCGTTATTTAATTCATGTTGTATGTGTGTTTAACTCATTCCTCTCTTTCTCATGTAATGGGTTATTAGTGAAAGAGGGAATTGTGGGGAACTGACAAGGGAATTTCAATGTTTAAGGCCAAAGTAACCGAGCGGGAACACTTGGGAATTCATGAAGAAAACTTGTGTCTTTTGTTTGTAGCCATATTTAGCATTATTAAGTTACCCAGCTCCTCTTCTTCACATTCGGGATTTGCCTGGGCTGTCATGCCTGCTGACATTGAAACTAATTTCTCCGGGGCTTCTATATTCAGTTGCATTCCAATAAGGAGGGGCTTGGAGAGACGGGCGGGACTGTTACTATAGTAACAGCAGTAACTCTATTACACTTTTTTTTGCCATGTTTAGGAGATTTGAAGAGTTAATACAAAGAGCTGACAGAGGATGTGCACCGTGCTTGATCCAGGGCACAAAGAGGAAGAAATACCGGATGACAAGACATATAAATATAAACACTTATTCCAAACATAAAAAACCAAGAGGAAGATAACATGACAGCTCATAGTTACAGGGATGGGTTACTGATCAGACACACGTGTTTCATTTCTTTCTTGATGATAAAGATATTTTTTCCGACACTGTAGGGGGAAAAGTCCCTTTAACATGCATTTTGTTGGATACAATCAAAAGAAGAATAGTTTATCTGCTCTGTTTATTTATGTGCACTTTTTGTTCAGACATCACTCTCCGTATTAGTATAAGTCTAACAGCCCAGTCCCAGAGGTTAACGGCAGGATTTAAGTGAGAGTAAGACAAACATTAAAATATTAGAACCTGTGACACGATTGTAACATAATCCGTTGGATTAATTCAGATATTTATTCATCCGTTTAATGTTTTCTCTCTTTGAGATATTAAGCTAAACTTATGAATTATTAATTACATTACATGACATTTATATAGTGCCAACAATTTACGTAGCGCGAGATACAGAGCACAGAAGGGAACTACATACGCAGTTAGACAAACTAGAAACAGACTGGTACGTGAGGAAGAGAGCCCTGCACGCAAGCTTACAATCTAGAGGATATAGTATCATTTATGTGCTGAGTTTTTGCTGTGTTTTGAATTTGTGTTATGTATTGAATTAGATGCTTGATATGTACTTGCGCCAAGTAAACGATAAATAAAGTATATTAAAAAAAGAAATTGAAAAATAAAAACAAGTTCTAAAAGTGATGTAATCAGCAGGGACATTCCATTGGTTTCCATGGTGATTCTGGGGTAAAGTTCTAAAAGTGATGTAATCAGTAGGAACATTCCATTGGTTTCCATGGTGATTCTGGGGTAAAGTTCTAATAGTGATGTAATCAGCAGGAATATTCCATTGCTTTCCATGGTGATTCTGGGGTAAAGTTCTAATAGTGATGTAATCAGCAGGAACATTCCATTGGTCTCCATGGTGATTCTGGTGTAAAGTTCTAATAGTGATGTAATCAGCAGGAACATTCCATTGGTCTCCATGGTGATTCTGGTGTAAAGTTCTAAAAGTGATGTAATCAGCAGGAACATTCCATTGGTTTCCATGGTGATTCTGGGGTAAAGTTCTAATAGTGATGTAATCAGCAGGAACATTCCATTGGTTTCCACGGTGACTTCTCCACTTTTAGAATGTTGCTGCTCTTTACACGTGACCCCTTATGGGTCTGTACTAGCTTTTAACCATAGTGTAACTCGCTCAGTTGGCTAGTAATGAAAGTAATATTTATTCCTATCACTATTCAGTGAGGAGAAGAATAAAACATTAAACACATCATAAAACTTGCAGTAAAAAGGTTTGAGATTTGATCTCATTTGCCAGGTTCACAGGATCTGGTGAGTGAATCAGTTTCACCTGCTACAAGCAGTATCCTGGAGAGGCGCCGTGTCCATACTCCCGTGGCCGTGGCCAGGTCTGGGAAAGTAAGAATCCCAGGGAATTGAGAAGGGAATTTCAAACAGAAGGCCAAAGTAGTCGAGTTGGAGAAATTCTTTAATTCAGCTGAAAGTTTGAGATTTCCCATTCAATCTTCTCAATTCCTGCAGTTCGTTCTCTCACTAACAAAGTGTGAGTTAAAGGGGCAGCGTCACCTAAAGGGTTTATTCTGTAAACAAAGAAAGTAATGATAGAAATGGCATTAAATCCATATATTAAAATAACTCTGTATTGTACAGGTATCTGTGCTGTCTGTCTCATTTTATAATCTCACCACTGCAAATCAATTCACAAGATGATAAATACACCTCCGGCACACTGAAATCATACTCTTTATCTCTCTTACTTTCTCTGGATACACAGTATGAACACAGCTTCATTTACACATACCTACCAACACTGCCCAGTGGCTGCGCGGCCCACCAGGGGAGCGGCTCAGGCGGGGAAGGTTCCGTGTTAAAATCCCCGCAGTCCGCGTTATAAGAGATTTCTAATAAAACATCACTGAGAAGCAGAAATACAGAATATTCCCAGACACACCCCATCCCCAAATTAAACAAAACCTGCTGTTCTTAACAATTGGAACTCTTACGGACGTCTCTAACCATTGCAATTCCTGACCCTAAACTACACATTAATAAAGAAAAACATAGTCAGTGCAGAGAGGATTAATGCTTCATCCAAAGTAACACATAAGGAATGAATGAACACTAGGTGCACACATAGCCTATGTAAAGACCCCCGCTTCCCATTATCTCATCCAGCTCATTGGTTTCTGGTGATTTTACACAGATTACGTTCTTATAACAATACTTGAAAAAGCCTCCCACACAGACCACAAAACCCTGCTCACATAATGACACAAGCCACGGACATTGGGCATTGTCCCTCTGCTCAAACAGTTTAATAGTTGTGATGACCCACCAGCCACTAAATCATCAGCCTCAGCCGGCAGATCTACCAGCCGTGATCCACGAGTTTGCATCCTGGTGATGTCAGGAAAAAGTGCTAAATAGTAGTAATACCCTGGGAACCAGTGGAATTATATAGCAGTTTGCTCCAAATTTAGCACTTTTCTGAAATAGGAGCTTTTTTTTGCCTTGATAAATCTGGCCCCTTGTTGTATTGTTGCACGCTGACCTTTTGTATTGTGTGAATTCTGGTATTTTCTGGTGTGTATATAAAGCCTGACCAGCTTTTAGGCATGCACCCTACTCACTCACCACAGGTGCTGTATATATATATATATATAGTGTCCAGTGAAATTGTAGAAATTCTAGTTTAATCCCTTATATGATATAATTTACTATTTAACAAAATATATGATATGATGATAAATTCCTTTTATTTATTTAATTATTTTTTTCTAACTGTAATGTTGCTGATTGCCTCTAGGGATTTTTTTTTTCATTGCTACCATCGCTCTGCTGGTCACGCCATATTGGAGGAGCATGCTCCTCTTCAATACGGCACCCTGGGGGGCAGAGGCATCATTGTAACACCTATAACACATAGGCAGTGAAATATGCCTCACTGCCTATGTGAGTTTGAACGCATGCGATCACATTCGCGGTGATCGATTGTCTGGAAGTAAAACCACCGATTTAATAATAAAAGCTTCTACAAATTTACAAATGTAATAACAATTCACCTGTGCATTAGTATTGGACTTCGCAATCTTATGCCTTTATCACGGCTTTGTCATGTGCGTATTAGAAACATAGAATGTGTCGGCAGACAAGAACCATTCGGTCCATCTAGTCTGCCCAATAAAAATCTTTTTGTGCTATAACATACATAGGAGTTTTGACGTTGCTTTGTTTGGAACACAAAACCCCACTTTTACAAGGTAGGGTACCTAACCAGCTGAGCCACATGTACATGCGCCACATATTATGCCCCCTGACACATTTCCCAGAGACCAGCTCCTTCAGAGAGTAATGGTGATCAGCCAAGAATACCAGAATAATCTATTTTACGAGGTGTGGGAGACTGACAATACCTTACGGGAATCAGCCTTGGATGGAAAGATGGCTATGTACAGGTCAGTGACCGGGTTTATTGAGTCCCAAGTATTTTCATGGAGATATGGGAAAGTCCAGCTCTAGGTAATAGGTAGATCCTCAAAGGAAGGAATGTCAGGCATTCACAAGTGTTTCCTAAACATTCCCAGCACAATGCCCAGCTGGGGGGATGGTCTGTCAAGCTCATCTCCTTTACAGGAATTCTTATAGTTTCCATAGAACCGCACAGTACAGAGGAGGCAAGTGCATGTTTATCAGTTACACTCAATCATGTTATATCAAATACCCCATGGAGATTACAAACCTGAAGGGCTTTCCTGCTCACAATGCCGGCTTTATGAAAGTCCTGGGTGTGTGATTTCCCATTACACAATGTACATATAAGATAGAGGTAGCAGGAGGTTTGATTACATTATGTTTACGTCAACAAACTACGTTTCCAGTAGTTGCTTTGTTAAGCTGGTGCATAGATTGGGGATTCAATTCTAAAAACTGACACTTTTTTCTATTTTAGTCATTACCCTACTGATATTATACATTTGGGTTTCCCACCCCTCACGCTGCCATGGATTTAATAATATTGGACACCCGCCATTTCATTCCGTACCCCACTTCCTGGCTTCTGATTAGAGAAAGGTCTCTGCTCCATCAAACTCACGGTAAAGCTTGGCACCCTGAAGTTATATGGAGGAGCTCTGCAGGGGTAGGCAAAGTGCCGTGGCACGGTCTGTGCAGGTAACACAGACCATGAATAAATTGTCCATCACAAAGGGGGCTATTTTCTAAAAGGTGAGTTGAGACAAACCTCCCACTTATTTAGTTATCCATTGTGCAGGGACAAACCTGGAGTTTCCTTAGAGGGGGACACTTATTATGTTTGTCCCTGCACAATGCATAGCTCAGCTGGTGAGATTAAATGTTCCCCTCTACTCACCTTTTAGTGAATAGCTCCTAGTGTCCAGTACACATCCACCATGTATGTCCCCTGGCCCCCTGCAGCCTGTTACCCTGCCCTCCCCTCACCTGTGCAGACTGTTTGAAGGAGAATCGGTCAGGTGCACTAAATATAAAGGTATTTAAAGTACTTGTTTGAGAAGCTCACACAATGTAATAATAGAGGCTGTTTGTCTACAGGGTGCTATGTCGGTTAATCCATCATGTTATCTCTCTAAATCAATTGCACACTGACTGGCAAACTTCCCCCCACCCCCCATCCAGGAGCTGCCAGCTGTATTTTCCCCCCACATACCTCCTGTGTGTCCCAAGCTGGACACCTCATGTTCTGTTTGATACCCTTTTATACTACTGTTTATCAACATCTCTCTGACAAGCAGAAGGTTCATTCTCTATGTCCATCGCTGATAGAGCAGACACACAGAATTCTCAGATTAGAGGAAAGACGTTTGTGTGTGACTGTTACCGTTCTCTCGGGGGAAATCGCGGTTTAATCCAGACGTATCCTCTTCCTCAGGGCTTCTCAGTTTTTCTGCAACGTTTCAGATTAAGATGTCGAAACCCGGTCAGTTTCTTCAGAAACCCTGAGATCGTTATAATCTTTCAAAACAACAAGGAACGATTTATAACGATTCCTCAGAAAACAAACTTGAAGAAAAACATTACAGATAATTTTACAGGAGAAAAAAAACTATTACGGAAAAACCTTTCAGTCTACAAAATGCAAATGACATGTAAGAGTTGGTTTGGGACTGTGTAACACGGCAGCTTTACAGCTATGTATGTTGTATGGTCGCACACTGACTTCCTTATGTATGGCATATTAGTATAAAAATGTATTTACAATCATACAGATCCAATAGAAATTGTACAAAAAAGTGAGGGCTGATTCCACCCTGCCAACGAACGATGTGCATCACTGAGGGTTTAACTGATGTGACAGTTGGTGCCATGGCTCTCGAGCCAGCTCACCAGCCTTTGTATCAAGGGGTCGGCATCAACACTGCTTATAATGGACATTTACTAATGACAGGTTAATGATACCAGGCCACTAACACTGGGCTCTGTGTACAAACACTATACCTGTCCCTGTCGTTACCGTATGGTTCTAAGATAGACAGGACTAAAGCAGCTTCATGACCTGATGTAATAATAAAAGCTACTACACATTCACAAATATAATAACAGTTCACCAGTACATTAGTATTGGACTAGTCAATCTTATGCCTCTATCACGGATTTGTCATGTGCGTATTATGCCCCCCTACACATTTCCCCGAGACCAGCTCCTTCAGAGGTAATGATGATCAGCCAAGGATACATAGAAACATAGAATGTGTCAGCAGATAAGAACCATTCTGTTCATCTAGTCTGCCCAATGTTCTAAATACTTTTATTAGTCCCCAGTTCCATATCTTATATCTAGGATAGCCTTATACCTATCCCATGCATACTTAAACTCCCTCACTGTATTAACATCTACCACTTCTACTGGAAGACTATTCCATACATCCACTACCCTCTCAGTAATGTAATACTTTTATTAGTCCCTGACCTTATCTTATATCTAGGATAGCCTTATACCTATCCCATGCATGCTTAAACTCCTTCACTGTATTAACCTCTACCACTTCTACTGGAAGACTATTCCATACATCCACTACCCTCTCAGTAATGTAATACTTTCATTAGTCCCTGGCCTTATCTTATATCTAGGATAGCCTTATACCTATTCCACGCATGCTTAAACTCCTTCACTGTATTAACCTCTACCACTTCTACTGGAAGACTATTCCATGCATCCACTACCCTCTCAGTAATGTAATACTTTCATTAGTCCCTGACCTTATCTTATATCAAGGATAGCCTTATACCTATCCCATGCATGCTTAAACTCCTTCACTGTATTAACCTCTACCACTTCTACTGGAAGACTATTCCATACATCCACTACCCTCTCAGTAAAGTAATACTTTCATTAGTCCCTGGCCTTATCTTATATCTAGGATAGCCTTATACCTATTCCACACATGCTTAAACTCCTTCACTGTATTAACCTCTACCACTTCTACTGGAAGACTATTCCATACATCCACTACCCTCTCAGTAATGTAATACTTTCATTAGTCCCTGACCTTTTATTATATCTAGGGTAGCCTTATACCTATCCCACGTATCATTAACCTTTTTCACTGACTGGGCTATAGTCTCTTCTGTGTGTGCTTTGGAAGGTCTTATAGCTTGCTTTGCCTCTTTCTGCCTACTCTTATAGATCTTTCTATCTTCCTCACTCTGAGTATTTTTATAATTACTAAATGCTAGCTTTTTGCTTCTTACTATTTTGGCCACCTTTGCAGAGTACCACAGCGGTTTCTTCAGTTCTTTGTTTTTGTGTGGTGTGACTGCGTCACTGTTCTTATATTAAACCACACGTATTTTATGAGGTTAATCCTTTATGTCATGGTATAGGCCATCGCTGATAGAGCAGACACACAGAATTCTCAGATTAGAGGGAAGCCGTTTGTGTGTGACTGTTACCGTTCTCTCGGGGGAAATCGCGGTTTAATCCAGACGTATCCTCTTCCTCAGGGCTTCTCAGTTTTTCAAGTTTTCAGATTTCGAAATAACGTAACTTTCTTATTGAGATCATTCTCATCTTTCAAAACAAGAAGAAGCGATTAATAACCATTACTCAGAAATCAAACTCGAGGAAAAACATTACAGATAATTTTACAGGAGAAAAAAAACAATAAGGTAAAAACCTTTCAGTCCACAAAAGGCAAATTACATGTAAGAGTTGGTTTGGGACAGTGTAACACTGCAGCTTTACAGCTCACTCCAAGCAAAAAGCGTGTTTTCATGATTTATTCCTTGTCCCATGAGAGTCTCTCTCTTTCCAAATTGCTAACTTTTTCTTGTTATTAAACTGAATAGATCTGACATTAACCCCTCCTACTTCTCATTCCACACATACAGCTGTATGATCGGCTATCTGAATAGATCTGACATTAACTCCTCCTACTTCTCATTCCACACATACAGCTGTATGATCAGCTACCTGAATAGATCTGACAGTAACTCCTCCTACTTCTCATTCCACGCATACAGCTGTATGATCGGCTATCTGAATAGATCTGACATTAACTCCTCCTACTTCTCATTCCACGCATACAGCTGTATGATCGGCTACCTGAATAGATCTGACATTAACTCCTCCTACTTCTCATTCCACGCATACAGCTGTATGATCGGCTACCTGAATAGATCTGACATTAACTCCTCCTACTTCTCATTCCACGCATACAGCTGTATGATCGGCTACCTGAATAGATCTGACATTAACTCCTCCTACTTCTCATTCCACGCATACAGCTGTATGATCAGCTACCTGAATAGATCTGACATTAACTCCTCCTACTTCTCATTCCACGCATACAGCTGTATGATCGGCTACCTGAATAGATCTGACATTAACTCCTCCTACTTCTCATTCCACGCATACAGCTGTATGATCAGCTACCTGAATAGATCTGACATTAACTCCTCCTACTTCTCATTCCACGCATACAGCTGTATGATCAGCTACCTGAATAGATCTGACATTAACTCCTCCTACTTCTCATTCCACGCTTACAGCTGTATGATCAGCTACCTGAATAGATCTGACATTAACTCCTCCTACTTCTCATTCCACGCTTACAGCTGTATGATCAGCTACCTGAATAGATCTGACATTAACTCCTCCTACTTCTCATTCCATGCATACAGCTGTATGATCAGCTACCTGAATAGATCTGACACTAACTCCTCCTACTACTCATTCCACGCATACAGCTGTATGATCAGCTACCTGAATAGATCTGACATTAACTCCTCCTACTTCTCATTCCACGCATACAGCTGTATGATCGGCTACCTGAATGGATCTGACATTAACCCCTCCTACTTCTCATTCCACGCATACAGCTGTATGATCGGCTACCTGAATAGATCTGACACTAACTCCTCCTACTACTCATTCCACGCATACAGCTGTATGATCAGCTACCTGAATAGATCTGACATTAACTCCTCCTACTTCTCATTCCACGCATACAGCTGTATGATCGGCTACCTGAATAGATCTGACATTAACTCCTCCTACTTCTCATTCCACGCATACAGCTGTATGATCAGCTACCTGAATAGATCTGACATTAACTCCTCCTACTTCTCATTCCACGCATACAGCTGTATGATCAGCTACCTGAATAGATCTGACACTAACTCCTCCTACTTCTCATTCCACGCATACAGCTGTATGATCAGCTACCTGAATAGATCTGACATTAACTCCTCCTACTTCTCATTCCACGCATACAGCTGTATGATCAGCTACCTGAATAGATCTGACATTAACTCCTCCTATTTCTCATTCCACGCGTACAGCTGTATGATCGGCTACCTGAATAGATCTGACATTAACTCCTCCTACTTCCTATTCCACGCATACAGCTGTATGATCGGCTACCCGAATAGATCTGACATTAACTCCTCCTACTTCTCATTCCATGCATACAGCTGTATGATCGGCTACCCGAATAGATCTGACATTAACTCCTCCTACTTCTCATTCCACGCATACAGCTGTATGATCAGCTACCTGAATAGATCTGACACTAACTCCTCCTACTTCTCATTCCACGCATACAGCTGTATGATCAGCTACCTGAATAGATCTGACATTAACTCCTCCTACTTCTCATTCCACGCATACAGCTGTATGATCGGCTACCTGAATAGATTTGACATTAACACCTCCTACTTCTCATTCCACGCATACAGCTGTATGATCGGCTACCAGAATAGATCTGACATTAAGTCCACCTACTTCTCATTCCACACATACAGCTGTATGATCGGCTACCTGAATAGATGTGACATTAACTCCTCCTACTTCTCATTCCACGCATTCAGCTGTATGATCAGCTACCTGAATAGATCTGACATTAACTCCTCCTACTTCTCATTCCACGCATACAGCTGTATGATCCGCTACCTGAATAGATCTGACATTAACTCCTCCTACTTCTCATTCCACGCATACAGCTGTATGATCAGCTACCTGAATAGATCTGACATTAACTCCTCCTACTTCTCATTCCACGCATACAGCTGTATGATCAGCTACCTGAATAGATCTGACATTAACTCCTCCTACTTCTCATTCCACGCGTACAGCTGTATGATCGGCTACCTGAATAGATCTGACAGTAACTCCTCCTACTTCTCATTCCACGCATACAGCTGTATGATCGGCTACCTGAATAGATCTGACATTAACTCCTCCTACTTCTCATTCCACACATACAGCTGTATGATCAGCTACCTGAATAGATCTGACCTTAACTCCTCCTACTTCTCATTCCATGCATACAGCTGTATGATCAGCTACCTGAATAGATCTGACATTAACTCCTCCTACTTCTCATTCGACGCATACATCTGTATGATCAGCTACCTTAATAGATCCGACATTAACTCCTCCTACTTCTCATTCCACGCATACAGCTGTATGATCAGCTACCTGAATAGATCTGACATTAACTCCTCCTACTTCTCATTCCACGCATACAGCTGTATGATCGGCTACCTGAATAGATCTGACATTAACTCCTCCTACTTCTCATTCCACGCATACAGCTGTATGATCAGCTACCTTAATAGATCCGACATTAACTCCTCCTACTTCTCATTCCATGCATACAGATGTATGATCAGCTACCTGAATAGATCCGACATTAACTCCTCCTACTTCTCATTCCACGCATACAGCTGTATGATCGGCTACCTGAATAGATCTGACATTAACTCCTCCTACTTCTCATTCCACGCATACAGCTGTATGATCAGCTACCTTAATAGATCCGACATTAACTCCTCCTACTTCTCATTCCACGCATACAGCTGTATGATCGGCTACCTGAATAGATCTGACATTAACTCCTCCTACTTCTCATTCCACGCATACAGCTCTATGATCAGCTACCTTAATAGATCCGACATTAACTCCTCCTACTTCTCATTCCATGCATACAGATGTATGATCGGCTACCTGAATAGATCCGACATTAACTCCTCCTACTTCTCATTCCATGCATACAGATGTATGATCGGCTACCTGAATAGATCCGACATTAACTCCTCCTACTTCTCATTCCCCGCATACAGCTGTATGATCAGCTACCTGAATAGATCTGACATTAACTCCTCCTACTTCTCATTCCACACATACAGCTGTATGATCAGCTACCTGAATAGATCTGACATTAACTCCTCCTACTTCTCATTCCACGCATACAGATGTATGATCGGCTTCCTGAATAGATCTGACATTAACTCCTCCTACTTCTCATTCCACGCGTACAGCTGTATGATCAGCTACCTGAATAGATCTGACCTTAACCCCTCCTACTTCTCATTCCACGCATACAGCTGTATGAACGGCTACCTAAATAGATCTGAACTTAACTCCTCGTCCTCCTTCTCTCACATTACAAGTATGTTTATCATTCACCTGGTATTATTATATGTCTGCTCTTTACAGGCTCCTCTGTAATATATGTATGCACACACAGGGCCGTCTTTAACGCGGGGCAAACGGGGCAGCTGCCCTGGGCCCATTTACTCCTGGGGGGCCCCAAGGCAGCTGTCCCGTGGGCCCCCAGCCCTGCTTGCCGCGTTCACAGTGCATTGCGCTTGTGAACGCTTTTTTCCGGCAAGCCGCATCTGATGGATGCGACGGCAGAAAAAAAAAAAAAAATCCTGACGCCGGATGTGACTTCGCGTCACATCCGGTGACTGTTTCCCTCCTCTGTGCAAGAGGGAAGACTACACGGAGGAGACATCCGGCGGGGGACACGGAGCAGGGTTATGTAAGCACTTGGGAACAGGGGGGGGGGGGCGGGGGGCTGACTGGCACTATATTACTCGGCATCTGGCTGGCACTATATTCCTGGGCATCTGGCTGGCACAATATTTCTGGGCATCTGGCTGTCACTATATTCCTGGGCATCTGGCTGGCAAAATATTACTGGGCATCTGGCTGTCACTATATTCCTGGGCATCTGGCTGGCACAATATTACTAGGAATCTGGCTGGCACTATATTACTGGGCTCTGACTGGCACTATATTACTGGGCTGTGACTGGCACAATATAACTGAGCATCTGGCTGGCACTATATTACTGAGCATCTGGCTGGCACTATATTACTGGGCATCTGGCTGGCACAATATTACTGGGCTCTGACTGGCACAATATTCCTGGGCATCTGGCTGGCACAATATTACTGGGCATCTGGCTTGCACTATATTACTGGGCATCTGGCTGGCACTATATTACTGGGCATCTGGCTGGCACAATATTACTGGGCTTTGACTGGCACAATAATACTGGGCATCTGACTGGTACTGGGCATCTGGCTGGCACAATATTCCTGGGCATCTGGCTGGCACAATATTACTGGGCATCTGGCTGGCACTATATTACTGGGCATCTGGCTGGCACAATATTACTGGGCTTTGACTGGCACAATAATACTGGGCATCTGACTGGTACTGGGCAACTGGCTGGCACAATATTACTGGCCTCTGACTGGCACAATATTGCAGGCATCTGACTGGCACAATATTACTGGGCATCTGGCTGGCACAATATTACTGGGCATCTGGCTGGCACAATATTACTGGGCTTTGACTGGCACAATAATACTGGGCATCTGACTGGTACTGGGCAACTGGCTGGCACAATATTACTGGGCTCTGACTGGCACAATATTGCAGGCATCTGACTGGCACAATATTCCTGGCCTCTGACTGGCACACTATTACAGGCATCTGACTGGCATAATATTACAGGCATCTGACTTGCACAATATTACAGGCATCTGACTGGCACAATATTACAGGCATCTGACTGGCACAATATTCCTGGCCTCTGACTGGCACACTATTACAGGCATCTGACTGGCATAATATTACAGGCATCTGACTGGCATAATATTACAGGCATCTGACAGGCACAATATTCCTGGCATCTGACAGGCACAATATTCCTGGTATCTGACAAGCACAATATTCCTGGTATCTGACTGGCACAATATTCCTTGTATCTGACAAGCACAATATTCCTGGTATCTGACTGGCACAATATTACAGGTATCTGACAGGCACAATATTACAGGTATCTGACTTACACAATATTCCTGGTATCTGAATGGCACAATATTCCTGGTATCTGACTGGCACAATATTACAGGCATCTGACTGGCACAATATTACAGGCATCTGACTGGCATAATATTACTGGGGTCTGAATTTCACAATATTCCTGGTATCTGACTGGCACAATATTCCTGGGGCTCTGACTGGCACAATATTCCTGGGCTCTGACTGGCACAATATTCCTGGGCTCTGACTGACACAATATTACTGGGCTCTGACTGGCACAATATTCCTGGGCTCTGACTGGCACAATATTACTGGGCTCTGAATGGCACAATATTACAGGCATCTGACTGGCATAATATTACAGGCATCTGACAGGCACAATATTCCTGGCATCTGACAGGCACAATATTCCTGGTATCTGACAAGCACAATATTCCTGGTATCTGACTGGCACAATATTACAGGTATCTGACTGGCACAATATTACAGGTATCTGACTGGCATAATATTACAGGCATCTGACTGACACAATATTACAGGCATCTGACTGGCACAATATTCCTGGCCTCTGACTGCACACTATTACAGGCATCTGACTGGCATAATATTACAGGCATCTGACAGGCACCATATTCCTGGGCTCTGACAGGCACAATATTCCTGGGCTCTGACAGGCACAATATTCCTGGTATCTGACTGGCACAATATTCCTGGTATCTGACTGGCACAATATTCCTGGGCTCTGACTGGCACAATATTCCTGGGCTCTGACTGGCACAATATTCCTGGGCTCTGACTGACACAATATTACTGGGCTCTGACTGGCACAATATTCCTGGGGCTCTGACTGGCACAATATTCCTGGGGCTCTGACTGGCACAATATTCCTGGGCTCTGACTGGCACAATATTCCTGGGCTCTGAATGGCACAATATTACTGGGCTCTGAATGGCACAATATTACTGGTCATCTGACTGGTACTGGGCATCTGGCTGGCACAATCTTACTGGGCATCTGGCTGGCACAATATTACTGGGCATCTGGCTGGCACTATATTACTGGGCTCTGACTGGCACTATATTACTGGGCTGTGACTGGCACAATATTCCTGGGCATCTGGCTGGCACTATATTACTGGGCTCTGACTGGCACTATATTACTGGGCTGTGACTGGCACAATATTCCTGGGCATCTGGCTGGCACAATATTACTGGCATCTGGCTGGCACTATATTACTGGGCATCTGGCTGGCACAATATTACTGGGCTTTGACTGGCACAATAATACTGGGCATCTGACTGGTACTGGGCATCTGGCTGGCACAATATTACTGGGCTCTGACTGGCACAATATTGCAGGCATCTGACTGGCACAATATTCCTGGCCTCTGACTGGCACACTATTACAGGCATCTGACTGGCATAATATTACAGGCATCTGACTTGCACAATATTACAGGCATCTGACTGGCACAATATTACAGGCATCTGACTGGCACAATATTCCTGGCCTCTGACTGGCACACTATTACAGGCATCTGACTGGCATAATATTACAGGCATCTGACTGGCATAATATTACAGGCATCTGACAGGCACAATATTCCTGGCATCTGACAGGCACAATATTCCTGGTATCTGACAAGCACAATATTCCTGGTATCTGACTGGCACAATATTACAGGTATCTGACTGGCACAATATTACAGGTATCTGACTTACACAATATTCCTGGTATCTGAATGGCACAATATTCCTGGTATCTGACTGGCACAATATTACAGGCATCTGACTGGCACAATATTACAGGCATCTGACTGGCATAATATTACTGGGGTCTGAATTTCACAATATTCCTGGTATCTGACTGGCACAATATTCCTGGTATCTGACTGGCACAATATTCCTGGGCTCTGACTGGCACAATATTCCTGGGCTCTGACTGGCACAATATTCCTGGGCTCTGACTGACACAATATTACTGGGCTCTGACTGGCACAATATTCCTGGGCTCTGACTGGCACAATATTACTGGGCTCTGAATGGCACAATATTACAGGCATCTGACTGGCATAATATTACAGGCATCTGACAGGCACAATATTCCTGGCATCTGACAGGCACAATATTCCTGGTATCTGACAAGCACAATATTCCTGGTATCTGACTGGCACAATATTACAGGTATCTGACTTACACAATATTCCTGGTATCTGAATGGCACAAAATTTCTGGTATCTGACTGGCACAATATTACAGGCATCTGACTGGCACAATATTACAGGCATCTGACTGGCATAATATTACTGGGGTCTGAATTTCACAATATTCCTGGTATCTGACTGGCACAATATTCCTGGGGCTCTGACTGGCACAATATTCCTGGGCTCTGACTGGCACAATATTCCTGGGCTCTGACTGGCACAATATCCCTAGGCTCTGACTGACACAATATTACTGGGCTCTGACTGGCACAATATTCCTGGGGCTCTGACTGGCACAATATTCCTGGGGCTCTGACTGGCACAATATTCCTGGGCTCTGACTTGCACAATATTCCTGGGCTCTGAGTGGCACAATATTACTGGGCTCTGAATGGCACAATATTACTGGCATCTGAAAGGCACAATATTACTGGCATCTGAATGGCACAACAATTATGGCATGTGTGTGTGTGTGTGGGGGGGGGGGTGTTACATTGCGATGGATGGCGGGATTGCATGCAGGGGAGGGGGCAGGGTCCAGGGGGCCCAAGCAAATGCTTGCCCATGGTCCAATCACTATTAAAGACGGCCCTGTGCACACACTGTAAGTATAGTTATCATTCACTTGGTATTATTATATTTGTGCTCTGTACAGACTGATCACAGAGCTTACAATCTAGATAAAAAGGAATTACAGACTGCGTTATATGAACAGATACAGACTGATACATGAGGTAGAGAGTCCTGCTCACAGAGCTTACAATCTAGATAAAAGGGAATTACAGACTGTGTTATATGAACAGAGACAGACTGATACATGAGGTAGAGAGTCCTGCTCACAGAGCTTACAATCTAGATAAAAGGGAATTACAGACTGTGTTATATTAAAAGAGACAGACTGATACATGAGGTAGAGAGCCCTGCTCACAGAGCTTACAATCTAGATAAAAGGGAATTACAGACTGCGTTATATGAACAGAGACAGACTGATACATGAGGTAGAGAGCCTTGCTCACATAGCTTACAATCTAGATAAAAGGGAATTACAGACTGTGTTATATGAGCAGAGACAGACTGATACATGAGGTAGAGAGCCTTGCTCACAGAGCTTACAATCTAGATAAAAGGGAATTACAGACTGCGTTATATGAACAGAGACAGACTGATACATGAGGTACAGAGCCCTGCTCACAGATCTTACAATCTAGATAAAAGGGAATTACAGACTGTGTTATATGAACAGAGACAGACTGATACATGAGGTACAGAGCCTTGCCCGCAGAGCTTACAATCTAGATAAAAGGGAATTACAGACTGTGTTATATGAACAGAGACAGACTGATACATGAGGTCGAGAGTCCTGCTCATAGAGCTTACAATCTAGATAAAAGGGAATTACAGACTGTGTTATATTAACAGAGACAGACTGATACATGAGGTAGAGAGCCTTGGTCAGAGAGCTTACAATCTAGATAAAAGGGAATTACAGACTGCGTTATATGAACAGACAGACTGATACATGAGGTAGAGAGCCCTGCTCACAGACCTTACAATCTAGATACAAGGGAGTTACAGACTGTGTTATATGAACAGAGACAGACTGATACATGAGGTAGAGAGCCTTGCTCACAGAGCTTACAATCTAGATAAAAGGGAATTACAGACTGTGTTATATGAACAGAGACAGACTGATACATGAGGTAGAGAGCCTTGCTCACAGAGCTTACAATCTAGATAAAAGGGAATTACAGACTGTGTTATATGAACAGAGACAGAGTGATACATGAGGTAGAGAGTCCTGCTCATAGAGCTTACAATCTAGATAAAAAGGAATTACAGACTGTGTTATATGAACAGAGACAAACTGATACATGAGGTAGAGAGCCTTGGTCAGAGAGCTTACAATCTAGATAAAAGGGAATTACAGACTGCGTTATATGAACAGAGACAGACTGGTACATGAGGTAGAGAGCCTTGCTCACAGAGCTTACAATCTAGATAAAAGGGAATTACAGACTGCGTTATATGAACAGAGACAGACTGATACATGAGGTAGAGAGCCTTGCTCGCAGAGCTTACAATCTAGATAAAAGGGAATTACAGACTGTGTTATATGAACAGAGACAGACTGATACATGAGGTAGAGAGCCTTGCTCACAGAGCTTACAATCTAGATAAAAGGGAATTACAGACTGCGTTATATGAACAGAGACAGACTGATACATTAGGTAGAGAGCCTTGCTCGCAGAGCTTACAATCTAGATAAAAGGGAATTACAGACTGCGTTATATGAACAGAGACAGACTGATACATGAGGTAGAGAGCCTTGCTCACAGAGCTTACAATCTAGATAAAAGGGAATTACAGACTGCGTTATATGAACATAGACTGACTGATACATGAGGTAGAGAGCCCTGCTCACAGAGCTTACAATCTAGATAAAAGGGAATTACAGACTGCGTTATATGAACAGAGACAGACTGATACATGAGGTACAGAGCGCTGCTCACAGAGCTTACAATCTAGATAAAAGGGAATTACAGACTGTGTTATATGAACAGAGACAGACTGATACATGAGGTAGAGAGCCTTGCTCACAGAGCTTACAATCTAGATAAAAGGGAATTACAGACTGTGTTATATGAACAGAGACAGACTGATACATGAGGTACAGAGCCTTGCTCACAGAGCTTACAATCTAGATAAAAGGGAATTACAGACTGTGTTATATGAACAGAGACAGACTGATACATGAGGTAGAGAGCCTTGCTCACAGAGCTTACAATCTAGATAAAAGGGAATTACAGACTGTGTTATATGAACAGAGACAAATTGATACATGAGGTAGAGAGCCTTGCCCGCAGAGCTTACAATCTAGATAGAGGGAATTACAGACTGTGTTATATGAACAGAGACAGACTGATACATGAGGTAGAGAGCCTTGGTCAGAGAGCTTACAATCTAGATAAAAGGGAATTACAGACTGTGTTATATGAACAGAGACAGACTGATACATGAGGTAGAGAGCCTTGCTCACAGAGCTTACAATCTAGATAAAAGGGAATTACAGACTGTGTTATATGAACAGAGACAGACTGATACATGAGGTAGAGAGCCTTGCTCACAGAGCTTACAATCTAGATAAAAGGGAATTACAGACTGTGTTATATGAACAGAGACAGACTGATACATGAGGTAGAGAGCCTTGCTCACAGAGCTTACAATCTAGATAAAAGGGAATTACAGACTGCGTTATATGAACAGAGACAGACTGATACATGAGGTAGAGAGCCCTGCTCACAGAGCTTACAATCTAGATAAAAGGGAATTACAGACTGTGTTATATGAACAGAGACAGACTGATACATGAGGTAGAGAGCCTTGCTCACAGAGCTTACAATCTAGATAAAAGGGAATTACAGACTGTGTTATATGAACAGAGACAGACTGATACATGAGGTAGAGAGCCTTGCTCACAGAGCTTACAATCTAGATAAAAGGGAATTACAGACTGTGTTATATGAACAGAGACAGACTGATACATGAGGTAGAGAGCCTTGCTCACAGAGCTTACAATCTAGATAAAAGGGAATTACAGACTGCGTTATATGAACAGAGACAGACTGATACATGAGGTAGAGAGCCCTGCTCACAGAGCTTACAATCTAGATAAAAGGGAATTACAGACTGTGTTATATGAACAGAGACAGACTGATACATGAGGTAGAGAGCCTTGCTCACAGAGCTTACAATCTAGATAAAAGGGAATTACGGACTGTGTTATATGAACAGAGACAGACTGGTACATGAGGTAGAGAGCCTTGCTCACAGAGCTTACAATCTAGATAAAAGGGAATTACAGACTGTGTTATATGAACAGAGACAAATTGATACATGAGGTAGAGAGCCTTGCCCGCAGAGCTTACAATCTAGATAGAGGGAATTACAGACTGTGTTATATGAACAGAGACAGACTGATACATGAGGTAGAGAGCCTTGGTCAGAGAGCTTACAATCTAGATAAAAGGGAATTACAGACTGTGTTATATGAACAGAGACAAATTGATACATGAGGTAGAGAGCCTTGCCCGCAGAGCTTACAATCTAGATAGAGGGAATTACAGACTGTGTTATATGAACAGAGACAGACTGATACATGAGGTAGAGAGCCTTGGTCAGAGAGCTTACAATCTAGATAAAAGGGAATTACAGACTGTGTTATATGAACAGAGACAGACTGATACATGAGGTAGAGAGCCTTGCTCACAGAGCTTACAATCTAGATAAAAGGGAATTACAGACTGTGTTATATGAACAGAGACAGACTGATACATGAGGTAGAGAGCCTTGCTCACAGAGCTTACAATCTAGATAAAAGGGAATTACAGACTGCGTTATATGAACAGAGACAGACTGATACATGAGGTAGAGAGCCCTGCTCACAGAGCTTACAATCTAGATAAAAGGGAATTACAGACTGTGTTATATGAACAGAGACAGACTGATACATGAGGTAGAGAGCCTTGTTCACAGAGCTTACAATCTAGATAAAAGGGAATTACGGACTGTGTTATATGAACAGAGACAGACTGATACATGAGGTAGAGAGCCTTGCTCACAGAGCTTACAATCTAGATAAAAGGGAATTACGGACTGTGTTATATGAACAGAGACAGACTGGTACATGAGGTAGAGAGCCTTGCTCACAGAGCTTACAATCTAGATAAAAGGGAATTACAGACTGTGTTATATGAACAGAGACAGACTGATACATGAGGTAGAGAGCCTTGCTCACAGAGCTTACAATCTAGATAAAAGGGAATTACAGACTGTGTTATATGAACAGAGACAGACTGATACATGAGGTAGAGAGCCTTGCTCACAGAGCTTACAATCTAGATAAAAGGGAATTACAGACTGCGTTATATGAACAGAGACAGACTGATACATGAGGTAGAGAGCCCTGCTCACAGAGCTTACAATCTAGATAAAAGGGAATTACAGACTGCGTTATATGAACAGAGACAGACTGATACATGAGGTAGAGAGCCCTGCTCACAGAGCTTACAATCTAGATAAAAGGGAATTACAGACTGCGTTATATGAACAAAGACAGACTGATACATGAGGTAGAGAGCCCTGCTCACAGAGCTTACAATCTAGATAAAAGGGAATTACAGACTGCGTTATATGAACAAAGACAGACTGATACATGAGGTAGAGAGCCTTGCTCACAGAGCTTACAATCTAGATAAAAGGGAATTACAGACTGCGTTATATGAACAAAGACAGACTGATACATGAGGTAGAGAGCTCTGCTCACAGAGATCACAAGTCCTGGCTGGTGCTGTGTGGAGGCTGGGGTAGGTCCTTAATTTGAGGTTGCAAACCTACATGTGGGTGATGGTGCATATCCTGGGTGTGCACTATGGGTGCTTTGGTAAATCCTGGCTGTGCAATACAGTTGCTGGAGCACATCCTGGGTGTGCAAGGTGGTGCTATGACAAGGCATTTGGCTGCAATAATGAAAGGAGGAATGTAGTGTGGGAGTTGGGGGGTCAGATCATTTGTTCTGTATGGTGACCCTGGGGAAGGTGGTGGTAATAACAGTATTTGGGGACAGTGGGAGCTGGGTTTGGCCAGAGAGATATCTTGTATATTCTGCAAAAATTCAAATTCTCTCCCATCTGGATGTCCTACTGTGAGAGAGTAAATTCTCAGTCGGCCACTTGTAACTGGACATAAAATGTTTTTCTTTTTGTCATCTCCCTTCTGGCGGAGAGGAAATGGTTTGCTGTCTTTTTCACACCCCACGTGGCCCTCTGCACCTTTACAAGGGTGGCAATAAATGTGAAACAAGTCTAATTCATGTGCACACATACAGATTACTCACTGAGGGACTCCAGCTGTAAACTCGAGTGTGTCAGAGCAATGATACTGCAGATATAGCATTAGATTTGGGGAAATGGCGTCAATACTTCAATTTAGAATGCTAACTCGTAACATGAGTCCAACATCTCCACAGGTCACAAACCCATGAAAAATGGTCACAATCTGACTTCAAATGTTATGAGGTGAACAGAGGAACAACCCTAGAGATAGGTGGAGGTCATTACTCCCAGGTCCTCACACTGGGACCATCCTCCCTCTTCTGACCTTTTCTCTACATCTCCTGGCTTGATGTTAAGGAATGCTAGCCTAGGTTTGTGGTTAGACGTCATATCTAAAGATCCTGACCATTCAACACCAGATAAAGGGTTCTATGGAAGTAAATGATGTCTACATAAAACCATGAGTTGCCTTTGAACGTTGGATGTAAAGAACTGGATGTTAAAAAGCCTTCTATACAGAGGGTCATGGACTCTCTGCCATCATCTTTCTCCACCCTTATGGCCCCTCATGGGTGGTACTGCTGCTGCTGCTTTCTCATTGGCTGACGGTTGTTTCCCCTAATGGGAGAAGTGACACCAGGTTTTTTAATGGTGATGGAGCCCAGTAGCCAAGCAGTAACAGGTACCCTGGACTAAGGACAAACATTGGCTCCATTCCTCAGGAGTGGTAACATTGTGTATTCGCTCTGTCACGTCTCTCTCGTCACTTACTGCTTGATCTACACGTACAGTATGAAAGGCAGGCAGGTGACCTGAGTTAATGGTTTATATGGCAATCATTTGGTTTTGTTTCCTCTGCACGTGGGTGATTTACTGGGTAAGGAAAATAAATAAAAATCTATTTGAAATCTGAGATGTGTCACATGACAATAACCTATTCACTAGGGTTACAATGTGTGTGTTTTCTTATTCACACAGTTACTATCAGCTAACCACTTACTATGTCTACAGGAACCCTCTGTATTATACTCATATGTTACAGCTCCTTCCCATAATAACACCCAACCTCCTGATTGCATCATATATCCCCTTCCCTTATTATATGATAAAACCCCTCCTCTTACACTATAGACCCCTCCCCTTATTATATTGTATAGCTCCCTAGACTTATTACACTATACACACTCTCCCCTTATAATATTGTATAGCTCCCTAGACTTATTACACTATACACACCGTCCCCTTATTATATTGTATAGCTCCCTAGACTTATTACACTATACACACTCTCCCCTTATAATATTGTATAGCTCCCTAGACTTATTACACTATACACACCCTCCCCTTATTATATTGTATAGCTCCCTAGACTTATTACACTATACACACCCTCCCCTTATTATATTGTATAGCTCCCTAGACTTATTACACTATACACACCCTCCCCTTATTATATTGTATAGCTCCCTAGACTTATTACACTATACACACTCTCCCCTTATAATATTGTATAGCTCCCTAGACTTATTACACTATACACACCCTCCCTTATTATATTGTATAGCTCCCTAGACTTATTACACTATACACACCCTCCCCTTATTATATTGTATAGCTCCCTAGACTGATTACACTATACATTCCCTCCCCTTATTATATTGTATAGCTCCCTAGACTTATTACACTATACACACTCTCCCCTTATTATATTGTATAGCTCCCTAGACTGATTACACTATACATTCCCTCCCCTTATTATATTGTATAGCTCCCTAGACTTATTACACTATACACACTCTCCCCTTATTATATTGTATAGCTCCCTAGACTTATTACACTATAAACACTCCCCTTATTATATTGTATAGCTCCCTACACTTATTACACTATACAGACTCTCCCCTTATTATATTGTATAGCTCCCTAGACGTATTACACTATACACACTCTCCCTTTATTATATTGTATAGCTTCCTTCCCTTATTACACTATACACACACTCTCCTTATTATATTGTATAGCTCCCTAGACTTATTACACTATACACACCCTCCCCTTATTATATTGTATAGCTCCCTAGACTTATTACACTATACACACTCTCCCCTTATAATATTGTATAGCTCCCTAGACTTATTACACTATACACACACTCCCCTTATTATATTGTATAGCTCCCTAGACTTATTACACTATACACACCCTCCCCTTATTATATTGTATAGCTCCCTAGACTGATTACACTATACATTCCCTCCCCTTATTATATTGTATAGCTCCCTAGACTTATTACACTATACACACTCTCCCCTTATTATATTGTATAGCTCCCTAGACTGATTACACTATACATTCCCTCCCCTTATTATATTGTATAGCTCCCTAGACTTATTACACTATACACACTCTCCCCTTATTATATTGTATAGCTCCCTAGACTTATTACACTATAAACCCTCCCCTTATTATATTGTATAGCTCCCTACACTTATTACACTATACAGACTCTCCCCTTATTATATTGTATAGCTCCCTAGACGTATTACACTATACACACTCTCCCTTTATTATATTGTATAGCTTCCTTCCCTTATTACACTATACACACACTCTCCTTATTATATTGTATAGCTCCCTAGACTTATTACACTATACACCCACCTTATTATATTGTATAGCTCCCTAGACTTATTATACTATAAACCCTCCCCTTATTATATTGTATAGCTCCCTACACTTATTACACTATACAGACTCTCCCCTTATTATATTGTATAGCTCCCTAGACGTATTACACTATACACACTCTCCCTTTATTATATTGTATAGCTTCCTTCCCTTATTACACTATACACACACTCTCCTTATTATATTGTATAGCTCCCTAGACTTATTACACTATACACCCCCCTTATTATATTGTATAGCTCCCTAGACTTATTACACTAAACACACTCTCCCCTCATTATATTGTATAGCTCCCTTCCCTAATTACACTATACACACACTCCCCTTATTATATTGTATAGCTCCCTAGACTTATTACACTATACACACTCTCCCCTTATTGTATTGTATAGCTACCTACACTTATTACACTATACACACACTCCCATTATTATAATGTATAGCTCCCTAGACTTATTACACTACAGACCCCTCTTCTTATTGTATTGTATAGCTCCCTAGACTTATTACACTATACACACCCTCACCTTATTATATTGTATAGCTCCCTAGACTTAATACACTATACACACTCTCCCCTTATTATATTGTATAGCTCCCTAGACTTATTACACTATAGACCCCTCCTCTTATTGTATTGTATAGCTCCCTAGACTTATTACACTACACACAATCTCCCCTTATTATATTGTACAGCTCCCTAGACTTATTACACTATAGACCCCTCCTCTTATTGTATTGTATAGCTCCCTAGACTTATTACACTACACACAATCTCCCCTTATTATTTTGTATTGCTCCCTAGACGTATTACACTATACACACTCTCCCCTTATTATATTGTATAGTTCCCTAGACTTATTACAGTATACACACTCTTCCCTTATTATATTGTATAGCTCCCTAGACTTATTACACTACACACACTCTCCCCTTATTATATTGTATAGCTCCCTAAACCTATTACATTATACACCCCCTCCACTTATCATATTGTTTGGCTCCATAGTGTTATTACACTATACACACTCTCCCCTTATAATATTGTATAGCTCCCTAAACTTTTTACACTATACACACTCTCCCCTTATTCTATTGTATAGCTCCCTAGACTGATTACAATATACACACCCTCCCCTTATTATATTGTATAGCTCCCTAGACTTATTACACTATACACACTCTCCCCTTATTATATTACATAGCTACATAGTGTTATTACACTATACACCCCGCCCCCTATTATATTATATAACTTCCTCCCCTTATTACACTATACATACCCTCCCCTTATTATATTGTATAACTCCCAAGACTTATTACACTATACACACACTCCCCTTATTGCATAGCTCACAGGACTTATTACACTATACACCCTACCCGTATTATATTGTATAGCTCCCTAGACTTATTACACTATACACACACTCCCCGTATTATATTGTATAGCTACATAGAGTTATTACAATATCCACCCCTGCCCCTTATTATATTTAATAAGCACCTCACCTTATTACACTATACATTTCCTCCCCTTATTATATTGTAAAGCTCCCTTGACTTATTACACTATACACCCCCCCCCTGATTATATTGTATAGCTCCCTAGACTTATTACATTATACACCCCCTCCCTTTATTATATTGTATAACTCCCCAGACTTATTACATTATACACCCCCTCCTCTTATTATATTGTATAGCTCCCTAGACGTATTACATTATACACCCCCTCCATTTATTATATTGTATAGCTCCATAGTGTCATTACACTATACACCCCTCCTCTTATTATATTCTATAGCTCCCTAGACTTATTACACAATACACCCCCTCCCCTTATTATATTGTATAGCTCGCTAGACTTATTACACTATACACCCCCTCCCGTTATTTTATTGTATATCTCCCTAGACTTGTTACACTATACACACCCTCCCCTTATTATATTGTATACCACCCTAGACTTATTACACTATACACCCCCTCCCCTTATTTTTTTGTATAGCCCTGTACTCTTATTACACTATACACCCCTCCCCCTTTTATATTGTATAGCCCTGTATTACTTATTACACTACACATCCCCTCCCCTTATTATATTGTATAGCCCTGTACACTTATTACACTACACATCCCCTCTCCTTATTATATTGTATAGCCCTGTACACTTATTACACTACACATCCCCTCCCCTAATTTTATTGTATAGCCCTGTACTCTTATTACATTATACACCCCTCCCCCTATTATATTGTATAGCCCTGTATTACTTATTACACTACACATTCCCTCCCCTTATTACATTGTATAGCCCTGTACTCTTATTACACTACACATCCCCCTCCCTTTATTATATTGTATAGCCCCCTAGTCTTATTACACTATACACCCCTCTCCTTAATATATTGTATATCCCTGTACTCTTATTACACTACACACACCCTCCCTTTATTATATTGTATAGCCCCCTAGTCTTATTACACTATACACCCCTCTCCTTAATATATTGTATATCCCTGTACTCTTATAACACTATACACCCCCTTCCTTTATTATATTGTATAACCCTGTACTCTTATTACACTACACATCCCCTCCCCTTCTTATATTGTATAGCCCTGTACTCTTATTACACTACACACACCCTCTCCTTATTATATTGTATAGCCCTGTACTCTTATTACACTACACACCCCCTCCCATTATTATATTGTATAGCCCCCTAGTCTTATTACACTATACACCCCCTCTCCTTCTTATATTATATAGCCCTGTACTCTTATTACACTACACACACCCTCCCCTTATTATATTGTATAACCCCCTAGTCTTATTACACTATACACCCCCTCTCCTTATTATATTGTATAGCCCTGTACTCTTATTACACTATACAACCCCTCTCCTTATTATATTGTATAGCCCCCTAGTCTTATTACACTATACACCCCCTCCCCTTATTATATTGTATAGCCCCCTAGTCTTATTACACTATACACCCCCTCTCCTTATTATATTGTATAGCCCTGTACTCTTATTACACTACACACACCCTCCCCTTATTATATTGTATAGCCCCCTAGTCTTATTACACTATACACCCCCTCCCCTTATTATATTGTATAGCCCCCTAGTCTTATTACACTACACACACCCTCCCCTTATTATATGTCATAGCTTGTTTTTTTCATGCACGCTGCATGTATCTGCTCGTATAATGGTGTTGTGTAAATAGTAAATAGTTTTACCATGTTAAGTGCAGATCCACTTTGGTTAATAATAAACACAAGTAATTTCTAAATATTTCACCCTGGACCTTTGTCATCTCTCTTATATGTCTAACATGGGAGATATGAGTATCCACAGTAAAAATATCCATATATCCCACTCACAAGAAACATGCCTATAAGACTTGGGATGCTTTGATGGTACAATAGTCCAGTTAAACTTGCTTGTATCTCTCCATCGTCTAGAAGGGCCCTGGACCAATGTTGGAATCTGCTTCCTCCAATAACCAAAGTTGGATGAAGTCACCGATATGGATGAACATCATGCCCAAACGACACTCCCAAGAAATTGCACAAGCTTTGGCCCCCCTGAAAATCCTGCTTCCCCTGAAATGACCTCTGATTTCAATCCTGTGATAAACAAATATCTGTATTGTTCAACTAGCTCAAACAGTATAGAGACAGCAATAAACATCTCTGCAATCTCCCACCCACCCCCATCTCTCCTTCCCATTCTTCTCTGGAGTATCCCCCATTGGATTTCTTTATATATTTATTTGTTACCTTTCTCGGGGGGTAATCCCTTGTGACCTGAACCTTTCAATAAGGTTTTTTTTTATTTATCGCTTCACCTTGTTAGATGACTGTACGTCCCATTCCATTTAACTCACAATTAGATTTAGCACTTATACCTACAGTTATCAGAAGCTTTGACTGTATTCCAGAAGGTTTGAGGCATCCATTTCTTAGTGTAAGTGTGGTGCCAGAAACACCTGTAAGATGGTATGGCATGGTCATTTAGGTTTCAAAAAAGACTTAAGTCCAACCTGTCGCCTTTCGTTGTTCCTGCTGTTGATCCAAAAGATATCCCCAAAAAAACCCTCTAATTAATTGATTTCAAACCCAAACAGCAGTCAGATTTCTCCTTGGATCAATAAGCACTAAATATTAATGTTGATATTGTTATTTATAGCATTACATATTCTGCTTTTCTAAAATAACATCCAGACCTTTTTTGAAGGCATCTATTGCAGTTGATAGCACCACCTCTCTGGGCAGTGAATTCCATATCTTTATTGTCCTTACCGTAAATAATCCCTTCCTTTGTCAATTAAATCATTGAAATGAGTAATGTATCAGGAAGGAGTAAAACTAAACTTACCTGGGTCATAAAAAAACGCTTACAAAGTCCTGAAGTAATTGTATTTTAGTTTTCTTGTACTTTGCTCTAACCTCTTTCCCTCGTACTGGATGAACTCATACTCTCACCAGTTATCAGAAGGAAGTGAGGGATGAAGAGGTTTGTGGTCTATTTTACAAACACAATGAAATGACGCTTGGATTATTCAGTCTTGTTAAAGCCCAAGGTGAGGCTTGGAAACAGTAACGTTATGAGGATGTTAAATGATAAGGATGTCTTTCGTTTGGAAATTAATAGGGAATTTGAAACGTCCAATGTAGCCGAGTTGTATAAATTCAGCTGCATAAAAAAGTCAGGCATTATAATCCCTCCAGCCCTAAAGACCTCATAAATCGCATCCCAAATTCCTTACACTTACCCCTAACAACAAACTTAACCATAACCCTTAATTCTAATGCTAAACCCTAACTCTAGACCAAATTGTAACCTGCACTCTTACCGTAATACCCAACTCTATCTGTAACCATAATAACCAACTGTGTCCCTAACCCCAACTCTATCTGTAACCATAATACCCAACGCTGTCCCTAACCCCAACTCTATATCTAACCCTAATACCCAACTCTATCTGTAACCATAATACCCAACTGTGTCCCTAACCCCAACTCTATCTGTAACCCTAATACCCAACTCTGTCTCTAACCCTAATACCCAATGTGTCTCTAACACTAATATCCAACCCTATATCTAACCCTAATACCCAACTCTATCTGTAACCATAATACCCAACTGTGTCCCTAACCCCAACTCTATCTGTAACCCTAATACCCAACTCTGTCTCTAACCCTAATACCCAATGTGTCTCTAACACTAATATCCAACCCTATATCTAACCTAATACCCAACTCTATCTGTAACCATAATACCCAACTGTGTCCCTAACCCCAACTCTATATCTAACCCTAATACCCAACTCTATCTGTAACCATAATACCCAACTGTGTCCCTAACCCCAACTCTATATCTAACCCTAATACCCAACTCTATCTGTAACCATAATACCCAACTGTGTCCCTAACCCCAACTCTATATCTAACCTTAATACCCAACGCTGTCGCTAACCCCAATACCCAACTCAATATCTAACCCTAATACCTAACTCTATCTCTAACCATAATACCCAATGTGTCTCTAACACTAATATCCAACCCTATCTCTAACCCTAAAACCCAACTCTGTCTCTAACCCTAATACCCAACTCTATCTCTAACCCTACTACCTAACTCTATATCTAACCCTACTACCTAACTCTATCTCTAACCCTAATACCCAACTCTGTCTCTAACCCTAATACCTAACTCTATATCTAACCCTAATACCCAACTCTGTCTCTAACCCTACTACCTAACTCAATATCAAACCCTAATGCCCAACTCAATATTTAACCCTAATACCTAACTCTATCTCTAACCATAATACCCAATGTGTCTCTAACACTAATATCGAACCCTATCTCTAACCCTAAAACCCAACTCTATCTCTAACCCTACTACCTAACTCTATATCTAACCCTACTACCTAACTCTATATCTAACCCTAATACCTAACTCTGTCTCTAACCCTACTACCTAACTCTATATCTAACCCTAATACCTAACTCTATATCTAACCCTAATACCCAACGCTGTCCCTAACCCCAATACCCAACTCAATATCTAACCCTAATACCTAACTCTATCTCCACCCTTATGGCCCCTCATGGGTGGTACTGCTGCTGCTGCTTTCTCATTGGCTGACGGTTGTTTCCCCTAATGGGAGAAGTGACACCAGGTTTTTTAATGGTGATGGAGCCCAGTAGCCAAGCAGTAACAGGTACCCTGGACTAAGGACAAACATTGGCTCCATTCCTCAGGAGTGGTAACATTGTGTATTCGCTCTGTCACGTCTCTCTCGTCACTTACTGCTTGATCTACACGTACAGTATGAAAGGCAGGCAGGTGACCTGAGTTAATGGTTTATATGGCAATCATTTGGTTTTGTTTCCTCTGCACGTGGGTGATTTACTGGGTAAGGAAAATAAATAAAAATCTATTTGAAATCTGAGATGTGTCACATGACAATAACCTATTCACTAGGGTTACAATGTGTGTGTTTTCTTATTCACACAGTTACTATCAGCTAACCACTTACTATGTCTACAGGAACCCTCTGTATTATACTCATATGTTACAGCTCCTTCCCATAATAACACCCAACCTCCTGATTGCATCATATATCCCCTTCCCTTATTATATGATAAAACCCCTCCTCTTACACTATAGACCCCTCCCCTTATTATATTGTATAGCTCCCTAGACTTATTACACTATACACACTCTCCCCTTATAATATTGTATAGCTCCCTAGACTTATTACACTATACACACTCTCCCCTTATTATATTGTATAGCTCCCTAGACTTATTACACTATACACACTCTCCCCTTATAATATTGTATAGCTCCCTAGACTTATTACACTATACACACTCTCCCCTTATTATATTGTATAGTTCCCTAGACTTATTACACTATACACACCCTCCCCTTATTATATTGTATAGCTCCCTACACTTATTACACTATACACACTCTCCCCTTATTATATTGTATAGCTCCCTAGACTTATTACACTATACACACTCTCCCCTTATAATATTGTATAGCTCCCTAGACTTATTACACTATACACACCCTCCCCTTATTATATTGTATAGCTCCCTAGACTTATTACACTATTCACACCCTCCCCTTATTATATTGTATAGCTCCCTAGACTGATTACACTATACATTCCCTCCCCTTATTATATTGTATAGCTCCCTAGACTTATTACACTATACACACTCTCCCCTTATTATATTGTATAGCTCCCTAGACTGATTACACTATACATTCCCTCCCCTTATTATATTGTATAGCTCCCTAGACTTATTACACTATACACACTCTCCCCTTATTATATTGTATAGCTCCCTAGACTTATTACACTATAACCCCTCCCCTTATTATATTGTATAGCTCCCTACACTTATTACACTATACAGACTCTCCCCTTATTATATTGTATAGCTCCCTAGACGTATTACACTATACACACTCTCCCCTTATTATATTGTATAGCTCCCTAGACTTATTACACTATAAACCCTCCCCTTATTATATTGTATAGCTCCCTACACTTATTACACTATACAGACTCTCCCCTTATTATATTGTATAGCTCCCTAGACGTATTACACTATACACACTCTCCCTTTATTATATTGTATAGCTTCCTTCCCTTATTACACTATACACACACTCTCCTTATTATATTGTATAGCTCCCTAGACTTATTACACTATACACCCCCCTTATTATATTGTATAGCTCCCTAGACTTATTACACTAAACACACTCTCCCCTCATTATATTGTATAGCTCCCTTCCCTAATTACACTATACACACACTCCCCTTATTATATTGTATAGCTCCCTAGACTTATTACACTATACACACTCTCCCCTTATTGTATTGTATAGCTACCTACACTTATTACACTATACACACACTCCCATTATTATAATGTATAGCTCCCTAGACTTATTACACTACAGACCCCTCTTCTTATTGTATTGTATAGCTCCCTAGACTTATTACACTATACACACCCTCACCTTATTATATTGTATAGCTCCCTAGACTTATTACACTATACACACTCTCCCCTTATAATATTGTATAGCTCCCTAGACTTATTACACTATACACACTCTCCCCTTATAATATTGTATAGCTCCCTAGACTTATTACACTATACACACTCTCCCCTTATTATATTGTATAGCTCCCTAGACTTATTACACTATACACACCCTCCCCTTATTATATTGTATAGCTCCCTACACTTATTACACTATACACACTCTCCCCTTATTATATTGTATAGCTCCCTAGACTTATTACACTATACACACTCTCCCCTTATAATATTGTATAGCTCCCTAGACTTATTACACTATACACACCCTCCCCTTATTATATTGTATAGCTCCCTAGACTTATTACACTATACACACCCTCCCCTTATTATATTGTATAGCTCCCTAGACTGATTACACTATACATTCCCTCCCCTTATTATATTGTACAGCTCCCTAGACTTATTACACTATACACACTCTCCCCTTATTATATTGTATAGCTCCCTAGACTGATTACACTATACATTCCCTCCCCTTATTATATTGTATAGCTCCCTAGACTTATTACACTATACACACTCTCCCCTTATTATATTGTATAGCTCCCTAGACTTATTACACTATAAACCCTCCCCTTATTATATTGTATAGCTCCCTACACTTATTACACTATACAGACTCTCCCCTTATTATATTGTATAGCTCCCTAGACGTATTACACTATACACACTCTCCCTTTATTATATTGTATAGCTTCCTTCCCTTATTACACTATACACACACTCTCCTTATTATATTGTATAGCTCCCTAGACTTATTACACTATACACCCCCCTTATTATATTGTATAGCTCCCTAGACTTATTACACTAAACACACTCTCCCCTCATTATATTGTATAGCTCCCTTCCCTAATTACACAATACACACACTCCCCTTATTATATTGTATAGCTCCCTAGACTTATTACACTATACACACTCTCCCCTTATTGTATTGTATAGCTACCTACACTTATTACACTATACACACACTCCCATTATTATAATGTATAGCTCCCTAGACTTATTACACTACAGACCCCTCTTCTTATTGTATTGTATAGCTCCCTAGACTTATTACACTATACACACCCTCACCTTATTATATTGTATAGCTCCCTAGACTTAATACACTATACACACTCTCCCCTTATTATATTGTATAGCTCCCTAGACTTATTACACTATAGACCCCTCCTCTTATTGCATTGTATAGCTCCCTAGACTTATTACACTACACACAATCTCCCCTTATTATATTGTACAGCTCCCTAGACTTATTACACTATAGACCCCTCCTCTTATTGTATTGTATAGCTCCCTAGACTTATTACACTACACACAATCTCCCCTTATTATTTTGTATAGCTCCCTAGACGTATTACACTATACACACTCTCCCCTTATTATATTGTATAGCTCCCTAAACCTATTACATTATACACCCCCTCCACTTATCATATTGTTTGGCTCCATAGTGTTATTACACTATACACACTCTCCCCTTATAATATTGTATAGCTCCCTAAACTTTTTACACTATACACACTCTCCCCTTATTCTATTGTATAGCTCCCTAGACTGATTACAATATACACACCCTCCCCTTATTATATTGTATAGCTCCCTAGACTTATTACACTATACACACTCTCCCCTTATTATATTACATAGCTACATAGTGTTATTACACTATACACCCCGCCCCCTATTATATTATATAACTACCTCCCCTTATTACACTATACATACCCTCCCCTTATTATATTGTATAACTCCCAAGACTTATTACACTATACACACACTCCCCTTATTATATTGCATAGCTCACAGGACTTATTACACTATACACCCTACCCTTATTATATTGTATAGCTCCCTAGACTTATTGCACTATACACACACTCCCCGTATTATATTGTATAGCTACATAGAGTTATTACACTATCCACCCCTGCCCCTTATTATATTTAATAAGCACCTCACCTTATTACACTATACATTTCCTCCCCTTATTATATTGTAAAGCTCCCTTGACTTATTACACTATACACCCCCCCCTGATTATATTGTATAGCTCCCTAGACTTATTACATTATACACCCCCTCCCTTTATTATATTGTATAACTCCCCAGACTTATTACATTATACACCCCCTCCTCTTATTATATTGTATAGCTCCCTAGACGTATTACATTATACACCCCCTCCATTTATTATATTGTATAGCTCCATAGTGTCATTACACTATACACCCCCTCCTCTTCTTATATTCTATAGCTCCCTAGACTTATTACACAATACACCCCCTCCCCTTATTATATTGTATAGCTCCCTAGACTTATTACACTATACACCCCCTCCCGTTATTATATTGTATATCTCCCTAGACTTGTTACACTATACACACCCTCCCCTTATTATATTGTATACCACCCTAGACTTATTACACTATACACCCCCTCCCCTTATTTTTTGTATAGCCCTGTACTCTTATTACACTATACACCCCTCCCCCTTTTATATTGTATAGCCCTGTATTACTTATTACACTACACATCCCCTCCCCTTATTATATTGTATAGCCCTGTACACTTATTACACTACACATCCCCTCTCCTTATTATATTGTATAGCCCTGTACACTTATTACACTACACATCCCCTCCCCTAATTTTATTGTATAGCCCTGTACTCTTATTACATTATACACCGCCCCCTATAATATTGTATAGCCCTGTATTACTTATTACACTACACATTCCCTCCCCTTATTATATTGTATAGCCCTGTACTCTTATTACACTACACATCCCCCTCCCTTTATTATATTGTATAGCCCCCTAGTCTTATTACACTATACACCCCTCTCCTTAATATATTGTATATCCCTGTAGTCTTATTACACTACACACACCCTCCCTTTCTTATATTGTATAGCCCCCTAGTCTTATTACACTATACACCCCTCTCCTTAATATATTGTATATCCCTGTACTCTTATAACACTATACACCCCCTTCCTTTATTATATTGTATAAACCTGTACTCTTATTACACTACACATCCCCTCCCCTTCTTATATTGTATAGCCCTGTACTCTTATTACACTACACACACCCTCTCCTTATTATATTGTATAGCCCTGTACTCTTATTACACTACACACACCCTCTCCTTATTATATTGTATAGCCCTGTACTCTTATTACACTACACACCCCCTCCCATTATTATATTGTATAGCCCCCTAGTCTTATTACACTATACACCCCCTCTCCTTCTTATATTATATAGCCCTGTACTCTTATTACACTACACACACCCTCCCCTTATTATATTGTATAACCCCCTAGTCTTATTACACTATACACCCCCTCTCCTTATTATATTGTATAGCCCTGTACTCTTATTACACTATACACCCCCTCTCCTTATTATATTGTATAGCCCCCTTGTCTTATTACACTATACACCCCCTCCCTTTATTATATTGTATAGCCCCCTAGTCTTATTACACTACACACCCCCTCTCCTTATTATATTGTATAGCCCTGTACTCTTATTACACTACACACACCCTCCCCTTATTATATTGTATAGCCCCCTAGTCTTATTACACTATACACCCCCTCCCCTTATTATATTGTATAGCCCCCTAGTCTTATTACACTACACACACCCTCCCCTTATTATATTTCATAGCCCCCTAGTCCTATTACACTACACATCCCTTCCCCTTCTTATATTGTATTGCCCTGTACTCTTATTACACTACACACACCCTCCCCTTATTATATTGTATAGCCCCCTAGTCTTATTACACTATACACCCCCTCTCCTTATTATATTGTATAGCCCTGTTCTCTTATTACACTATACACCCCCTCTCCTTATTATATTGTATAGCCCTGTACTCTTATTACACTATACACCCCCTCTCCTTATTATATTGTATAGCCCCCTAGTCCTATTACACTATACAGCCCCTCTCCTTATTATATTGTATAGCCCTGTACTCTTATTACACTATACACCCCCTCTCCTTATTATATTGTATAGCCCCCTAGTCCTATTACACTATACACCCCCTCTCCTTATTATATTGTATAGCCCCCTAGTCCTATTACACTATACATTCCCTCCCCTTATTATATTGTATAGCCCTGTACTCTTATTACACTATACACCCCCTCTCCTTATTATATTGTATAGCCCCCTAGTCTTATTACACTATACACCCCCTCTCCTTATTATATTTTATAGCCCTGTACTCTTATTACACTATACACCCCCTCTCCTTATTATATTGTATAGCCCTGTACTCTTATTACACTACACACACCCTCCCCTTATTATATTGTATAGCCCCCTAGTCTTATTACACTATACACCCCCTCTCCTTATTATATTGTATAGCCCTGTACTCTTATTACACTATACACCCCCTCTCCTTATTATATTGTATAGCCCCCTAGTCTTATTACACTATACACCCCCTCCCCTTATTATATTGTATAGCCCCCTAGTCTTATTACACTATACACCCCCTCCACTTATTATATTGTATAGCCCTGTACTCTTATTACACTACACACACCCTCCCCTTATTATATTGTATAGCCCCCTAGTCTTATTACACTATACACCCCCTCTCCTTATTATATTGTATAGCCCTGTACTCTTATTACACTATACACCCCCTCTCCTTATTATATTGTATAGCCCCCTAGTCTTATTACACTATACACCCCCTCTCCTTATTATATTGTATAGCCCCCTAGTCTTATTACACTATTCACCCCCTCTCCTTATTATATTGTATAGCCCTGTACTCTTATTACTCTACACACACCCTCCCCTTATTATATTGTATAGCCCCCTAGTCTTATTACACTATACACCCCCTCTCCTTATTATATTGTATAGCCCTGTACTCTTATTACACTATACACCCCCTCTCCTTATTATATTGTATAGCCCCCTAGTCTTATTACACTATACACCCCCTCTCCTTATTATATTGTATAGCCCTGTACTCTTATTACACTATACACCCCCTCTCCTTATTATATTGTATAGCCCCCTAGTCTTATTACACTATACACCCCCTCCACTTATTATATTGTATAGCCCTGTACTCTTATTACACTACACACACCCTCCCCTTATTATATTGTATAGCCCCCTAGTCTTATTACACTATACACCCCCTCTCCTTATTATATTGTATAGCCCTGTACTCTTATTACACTATACACCCCCTCTCCTTATTATATTGTAAAGCCCCCTAGTCTTATTACACTATACACCCCCTCTCCTTATTATATTGTATAGCCCCCTAGTCTTATTACACTATACACCCCCTCTCCTTATTATATTGTATAGCCCTGTACTCTTATTACACTATACACCCCCTCTCCTTATTATATTGTATAGCCCCCTAGTCTTATTACACTATACACCCCCTCCCCTTATTATATTGTATAGCCCCCTAGTCTTATTACACTATACACCCCCTCCACTTATTATATTGTATAGCCCTGTACTCTTATTACACTACACACACCCTCCCCTTATTATATTGTATAGCCCGCTAGTCTTATTACACTATACACCCCCTCTCCTTATTATATTGTATAGCCCTGTACTCTTATTACACTATACACCCCCTCTCCTTATTATATTGTATAGCCCCCTAGTCTTATTACACTATACACCCCCTCTCCTTATTATATTGTATAGCCCCCTAGTCTTATTACACTATACACCCCCTCCCCTTATTATATTGTATAGCCCTGTACTCTTATTACACTACACACACCCTCCCCTTATTATATACAGGCAGTTCCCCCAGCCAGTATGTTACCAGCAGACTGTTTTTTAATAAAAGGTGACATGTTTTTATTGATGCTGCCCGGCTCATACTTCATTCTGGTGACAGTATATTTACATCATTCTATACCTTGCAATCTTGGTTTTATAGTAACATTATACTGTGTTTGGTTAAACATTCTGCTTTGTCTTTGTGTATTGTCTCAGTAAAGAAGACACTGGCTTACATGGCAGCTGCACAGGCTCCTGTGTGATCCAAGTATACTTATCACTTGGAAGACTTTACTGTTTTGATTTCCTGAAAAACTTTACTTTTTTTCCTCTCTAGCCAAATGCCGAGAGCTGAGTGGGAGGATCAGTAGAAGCTGCAAACCTGATATTAAACATGTTTAGATAGAGATATTGTCATTTTTATAATTATATCATTTCTTTATAATGCATGAGAAAAGTTACCCAGGGATCCGATGACCATTTCTCACTGTGTCTGTAACTAAAAAAGGTAATATTCAATAAAAGAAGGAATCCTAACCACCTTATCTGTAAAGGTCTAACATGAGTCCTGGCCAGGCAGCGGACCTGTAGTAATGGACAGACAGGTTCGATATGATGTGCATCTTCTTCCTTCTACTGGGCACGATGTAGCAGTATCATGCCCCTGATTCTGTTCAAGCAGCAGATAACGTCATGTGGACCTCCACTCTGCAGAACACTTTCCACAGAACTTTTTAAAAAACCATGTTTTTTTGGCTGTAACTTCCAACATAAAAAGGATACAAAACTTCCCTCTTCAATTTAAAATAAATCATTCTCCACTAGGTTTTTGTTTTAAAGCCTGACTTGTTTGAAATTTATGAGGGGTGTGATTCCTGTCTCTTATATGTTATAATTCAGAGCCAAAAAAAGTGATTGTTTATTTTCTCTTGAGTCCTTTCCAGAGAACTGTTTCATGATCCAAGAGTGTGATCTCCTGTGATAAATGCTTTTAGCCAAACATTGGCTCTGGCACATCTCTGGTGTCTGTCAAACAAATGTCTTTTTTGCATGTTTTTTTCATGCACGCTGCATGTATCTGCTCGTATAATGGTGTTGTGTAAATAGTAAATAGTTTTACCATGTTAAGTGCAGATCCACTTTGGTTAATAATAAACACAAGTAATTTCTAAATATTTCACCCTGGACCTTTGTCATCTCTCTTATATGTCTAACATGGGAGATATGAGTATCCACAGTAAAAATATCCATATATCCCACTCACAAGAAACATGCCTATAAGACTTGGGATGCTTTGATGGTACAATAGTCCAGTTAAACTTGCTTGTATCTCTCCATCGTCTAGAAGGGCCCTGGACCAATGTTGGAATCTGCTTCCTCCAATAACCAAAGTTGGATGAAGTCACCGATATGGATGAACATCATGCCCAAACGACACTCCCAAGAAATTGCACAAGCTTTGGCCCCCCTGAAAATCCTGCTTCCCCTGAGATGACCTCTGATTTCAATCCTGTGATAAACAAATATCTGTATTGTTCAACTAGCTCAAACAGTATAGAGACAGCAATAAACATCTCTGCAATCTCCCACCCACCCCCATCTCTCCTTCCCATTCTTCTCTGGAGTATCCCCCATTGGATTTCTTTATATATTTATTTGTTACCTTTCTCGGGGGGTAATCCCTTGTGACCTGAACCTTTCAATAAGGTTTTTTTTTATTTATCGCTTCACCTTGTTAGATGACTGTACGTCCCATTCCATTTAACTCACAATTAGATTTAGCATTTATACCTACAGTTATCAGAAGCTTTGACTGTATTCCAGAAGGTTTGAGGCATCCATTTCTTAGTGTAAGTGTGGTGCCAGAAACACCTGTAAGATGGTATGGCATGGTCATTTAGGTTTCAAAAAAGACTTAAGTCCAACCTGTCGCCTTTCGTTGTTCCTGCTGTTGATCCAAAAGATATCCCCAAAAAAAACCTCTAATTAATTGATTTCAAACCCAAACAGCAGTCAGATTTCTCCTTGGATCAATAAGCACTAAATATTAATGTTGATATTGTTATTTATAGCATTACATATTCTGCTTTTCTAAAATAACATCCAGACCTTTTTTGAAGGCATCTATTGCAGTTGATAGCACCACCTCTCTGGGCAGTGAATTCCATATCTTTATTGTCCTTACCGTAAATAATCCCTTCCTTTGTCAATTAAATCATTGAAATGAGTAATGTATCAGGAAGGAGTAAAACTAAACTTACCTGGGTCATAAAAAAACGGTTACAAAGTCCTGAAGTAATTGTATTTTAGTTTTCTTGTACTTTGCTCTAACCTCTTTCCCTCGTACTGGATGAACTCATACTCTCACCAGTTATCAGAAGGAAGTGAGGGATGAAGAGGTTTGTGGTCTATTTTACAAACACAATGAAATGACGCTTGGATTATTCAGTCTTGTTAAAGCCCAAGGTGAGGCTTGGAAACAGTAACGTTATGAGGATGTTAAATGATAAGGATGTCTTTCGTTTGGAAATTAATAGGGAATTTGAAACGTCCAATGTAGCCGAGTTGTATAAATTCAGCTGCATAAAAAAGTCAGGCATTATAATCCCTCCAGCCCTAAAGACCTCATAGATCGCATCCCAAATTCCTTACACTTACCCCTAACAACAAACTTAACCATAACCCTTAATTCTAATGCTAAACCCTAACTCTAGACCAAATTGTAACCTGCACTCATACCGTAATACCCAACTCTATCTGTAACCATAATAACCAACTGTGTCCCTAACCCCAACTCTATATCTAACCTTAATACCCAACGCTGTCCCTAACCCCAACTCTATATCTAACCCTAATACCCAACTCTATCTGTAACCATAATACCCAACTGTGTCCCTAACCCCAACTCTATCTGTAACCCAAATACCCAACTCTGTCTCTAACCCTAATACCCAATGTGTCTCTAACACTAATATCCAACCCTATATCTAACCTAATACCCAACTCTATCTGTAACCATAATACCCAACTGTGTCCCTAACCCCAACTCTATCTGTAACCCAAATACCCAACTCTGTCTCTAACCCTAATACCCAATGTGTCTCTAACACTAATATCCAACCCTATATCTAACCTAATACCCAACTCTATCTGTAACCATAATACCCAACTGTGTCCCTAACCCCAACTCTATATCTAACCCTAATACCCAACTCTATCTGTAACCATAATACCCAACTGTGTCCCTAACCCCAACTCTATATCTAACCTTAATACCCAACTCTATCTGTAACCATAATACCCAACTGTGTCCCTAACCCCAACTCTATATCTAACCTAATACCCAACTCTATCTGTAACCATAATACCCAACTGTGTCCCTAACCCCAACTCTATATCTAACCTTAATACCCAACGCTGTCGCTAACCCCAATACCCAACTCAATATCTAACCCTAATACCTAACTCTATCTCTAACCATAATACCCAATGTGTCTCTAACACTAATATCCAACCCTATCTCTAACCCTAAAACCCAACTCTGTCTCTAACCCTAATACCCAACTCTATATCTAACCCTACTACCTAACTCTATCTCTAACCCTAATACCCAACTCTGTCTCTAACCCTAATACCTAACTCTATATCTAACCCTAATACCCAACTCTGTCTCTAACCCTACTACCTAACTCAATATCTAACCCTAATGCCCAACTCAATATCTAACCCTAATACCTAACTCTATCTCTAACCATAATACCCAATGTGTCTCTAACACTAATATCGAACCCTATCTCTAACCCTAAAACCCAACTCTATCTCTAACCCTACTACCTAACTCTATATCTAACCCTACTACCTAACTCTATATCTAACCCTAATACCTAACTCTATATCTAACCCTAATATCCAACGCTGTCCCTAACCCCAATACCCAACTCAATATCTAACCTTAATACCTAACTCTATCTCTAACCCTAATACCTAACTCTATCTCTAACCCTAATACCCAACTCTGTCTCTAACCCTAATACCTAACTCTATATCTAACCCTAATACCCAACTCTGTCTCTAACCCTACTACCTAACTCAATATCTAACCCTAATGCCCAACTCAATATCTAACCCTAATACCTAACTCTATCTCTAACCATAATACCCAATGTGTCTCTAACACTAATATCGAACCCTATCGCTAACCCTAAAACCCAACTCTATCTCTAACCCTAATACCTAACTCTGTCTCTAACCCTACTACCTAACTCTATATCTAACCCTAATACCTAACTCTATATCTAACCCTAATATCCAACGCTGTCCCTAACCCCAATACCCAACTCAATATCTAACCTTAATACCTAACTCTATCTCTAACCCTAATACCTAACTCTATCTCTAACCATAATACCCAATGTGTCTCTAACACTAATATCCAACCCTATCTCTAACCCTAATACCCAACTTAGTCTCTAACCCTAATACCTAACTCTATATCTAACCCTAATACCGAACTCTGTCTCTAACCCTAATACCTAACTCTATCTCTAACCCTAATACCGAACTCTGTCTCTAACCCTAATACCCAACTCAATATCTAACCCTAATACCTAACTCTATCCCTAACCATAATACCCAATGTGTCTCTAACACTAATATCCAACCCTATCTCTAACCCTAATACCCAACTTTGTCTCTAACCCTAATACCTAACTCTATATCTAACCCTAATACCGAACTCTGTCTCTAACCCTAATACCGAACTCTATCTCTAACCCTAATACCTAACTCTGTCTCTAACCCTAATACCCAACTCAATATCTAACCCTAATACCTAACTCTATCTCTAACCATAATACCCAATGTGTCTCTAACACTAATATCCAACCCTATCTCTAACCCTAATACCCAACTTTGTCTCTAACCCTACTACCTAACTCTATATCTAACCCTACTAACAACTCTATCTCTAACCCTAATACCCAACTCTATCTCTAACCCTAATACCCAACTCTATCTCTAACCCTAATACCCAACTCTGTCTCTAACCCTACTACCTAACTCTATCTCTAACCCTAATACCCAACTCTATCTCTAACCCTAATACCCAACTCTGTCTCTAACGCTAATACCTAACTCTATCTCTAACCCTAATACCTAACTCTATATCTAACCCTAATACCGAACTCTGTCTCTAACCCTAATACCGAACTCTGTCTCTAAACCTAATACCTAACTCTATATCTAACCCTAATACCGAACTCTGTCTCTAACCCTAATACATAACTCTGTCTCTAACCCTAATACCGAACTCTATATTTAACCCTAATACCGAACTCTATATCTAACCCTAATACCCAAATCTATATCTAACCCTAATACCTAACTCTGTATCTAACCCTAATACCTAACTCTATATCTAACCCTAATACCTAACTCAATATCTAACCCTAATACCCAAATCTATATCTAACCCTAATACCTAACTCTGTATCTAACCCTACTACCTAACTCTATATCTAACCCTAATACCTAAATCTATATCTAACCCTAATACCTAACTCTATATCTAACCCTAATACCTAACTCTATATCTAACCCTACTACCTAACTCAATATCTAACCCTAATACCCAAATCTATATCTAACCCTAATACCCAAATCTATATCTAACCCTAATACCTAACTCTATATCTAAACCCTACTACCTAACTCAATATCTAACCCTAATACCTAACTCTATATCTAACCCTAATACCTAACTCTAATTCCCAACTGTATCTCTAACCCTCACACCTAACTGTGTCTCTAACCATAATATCCAACCCCATCTCTATCCTACTACCTAACTCTATATCTAACCCTACTACCTAACTCTATCTCTAACCCTAATACCTAACTCTATATCTAACCCTAATACCTAACTCTATATCTAACCCTAATACCTAACTCTATATCTAACCCTAATACCCAAATCTATATCTAACCCTAATACCCAAATCTATAAATAACCCTAATACCCAACTCTGTCTCTAACCCTGATGCCCAACTCTGTATCTAACCCTAATGCCGAAATCTATATATAACGCTAATATCCAACTCTATTGCTAACCCTAAAACCCAATTCTTTCTTTTTAGTGATACACAGTATAAACTTTGTTTAAATCATCTATCTGGTGACAGCTGGGCACACGCAGCTATATGGTGACAGCTATATACACCTGGTTATCTGGTGACAGCTATATACACCCGGCTATATGGTGACAGCTATATACACCTGGTTATATGGTGACAGCTGGGCACACGCAGCTATATGGTGACAGCTATATACACCTGGTTATCTGGTGACAGCTGGGCACACGCAGCTATATGGTGACAGCTATGTACAACTGGTTATCTGGTGACAGCTGGGCACACGCAGCTATATGGTGACAGCTATATACACCTGGTTATCTGGTGACAGCTATATACACCTGGTTATCTGGTGACAGCTATATACACCTGGTTATCTGGTGACAGCTGGGCACACGCAGCTATATGGTGACAGCTATATACACCTGGTTATATGGTGACAGCTGGGCACACGCAGCTATATGGTGACAGCTATATACACCTGGCTATCTGGTGACAGCTGGGCACACGCAGCTATATGGTGACAGCTACATACACCTGGTTATCTGGTGACAGCTGGGCACACGCAGCTATATGGTGACAGCTACATACACCTGGTTATCTGGTGACAGCTGGGCACACGCAGCTATATGGTGACAGCTACATACACCTGGTTATCTGGTGACAGCTGGGCACACGCAGCTATATGGTGACAGCTATATACACCTGGTTATCTGGTGACAGCTATATACACCTGGTTATCTGGTGACAGCTATTTACACCTGGTTATCTGGTGACAGCTGGGCACACGCAGCTATATGGTGACAGCTATATACACCTGGTTATCTGTTGACAGCTGGGCACACGCAGCTATATGGTGACAGCTATATACACCTGGTTATCTGGTGACAGCTGGGCACACGCAGCTATATGGTGACAGCTATATACACCTGGTTATCTGGTGACAGCTATAAACACCTGGTTATCTGGTGACAGCTATTTACACCTGGTTATCTGGTGACAGCTGGGCACACGCAGCTATATGGTGACAGCTATATACACCTGGTTATCTGGTGACAGCTATATACACCTGGTTATCTGGTGACAGCTGGGCACACACAGCTATATGGTGACAGCTATATACACCTGGTTATCTGGTGACAGCTGGGCACACGCAGCTATATGGTGACAGCTATATACACCTGGTTATCTGGTGACAGCTATTTACACCTGGCTATCTAGTGATAGTTGGAGACAACCAACTGTTTTGTGACAGAGGGATACACCCGGCTATCTGTTGACAGCTGAATAAAAATGATATTAATTTTCACCCGTGGATTTATTTTTTTTTGCGCTCGTTTTTTTTTTTTTTGCGCGCGTATTATGGTTTTTTATTTGGCATTTTTTGGGGCTGAAGAAAGAAAAAAGAAGACATCAAATGGTAAGTATGAAATTGTTATTTTTTACAGGTTAGTTTATTGCCCACCCCCTCACTATTATTAGGGTGAGGGGGCTAGGTAGGCATTTTTTTATTGGGGGGGGAGTGAATAGGGTCTGGCAACCCCTAGTCACTTTATTTGTGGTCCCCACCCGCCCGCCGCTCATGGGTGGAGACTGGGGGGGGGGGGCTCTAGGTCCCCCTCATTATTATTTTAAGGTCCCCACCCGCAGGCAATGGGTGGGGACCTGGGGGGGGGGGATTTCGGTTCCCCCCTCATTATTATTATGGGGTTCGGGTTCGGGGTTTGTGTTCGGGCTCAAGTTCGAGCCTGAACCCGGACTTTTATAAAAAAAAAAGGACAGAGGATTCTGTTTGCTGTAGTGTTTGTCTGGGAAGCTGTGTAATTTATCAGCTTTGAAACCAGATACATGTCATGCAAGTTTCCTGGTAAAATATGTTGTCTTAAAAATAACTGAGCAGGAGGTTTGAGAAGCTCATTTATATCATTTAGGAAGGACTTTCATGTTAGCTCAATAAATCTTAATTCTTGAATCAAATGTGAGTACTACATTCAGCTGAACTGTGCATGCAAGCCCCCCCCCCATCCCCTCGCCCCTGCACCCCCACCGTCCCCTCGCCCCCGCACCCCCACCGTCCCCTCGCCCCCCTCGCACCTGCTTCTGTTTCCTCCCATCTCCCTACTCCCGCACATGATCCAATCATTTATCAGGCTGTGCTGGGGAAGATTATTGTGAAAATTGATATTAATTCATTAAATTGGGAAGCAGATTGTAAGGGAAAATGCTTCAAAGAAAGCCAGGGGCTGGAATCTGGGATACATTTCCTGGGCTCTTTCAAAATGATAAACTTGGATTAGCTGACACATCACTGTGTGACATTGGAATGCAGGAGTGATTCTGCTGATAATGGGCCTCTGTCCATTGGAATGCAGGAGTGATGCTGCTGATCATGGGCCTCTGTCCATTGGAATGCAGGAGTGATGCTGCTGATCATGGGCCTCTGTCCATTGGAATTCAGGAGTGATGCTGCTGATAATGGGCCTCTGTCCATTGGAATGCAGGAGTGATGCTGCTGATAATGGGTCTCTGTCCATTGGAATGCAGGAGTGATGCTGCTGATCATGGGTCTCTGTCCATTGGAATGCAGGAGTGATGCTGCTGATAATGGGCCTCTGTCCATTGGAATGCAGGAGTGATGCTGCTGATAATGGGCCTCTGTCCATTGGAATGCAGGAGTGATGCTGCTGATAATGGGTCTCTGTCCATTGGAATGCAGGAGTGATTCAGGAGTGATGCTGCTGATCATGGGCCTCTGTCCATTGGAATGCAGGAGTGATGCTGCTGATCATGGGCCTCTGTCCATTGGAATGCAGGAGTGATGCTGCTGATCATGGGCCTCTGTCCATTGGAATGCAGGAGTGATGCTGCTGATCATGGGCCTTTGTCCATTGGAATGCAGGAGTGATCCTGCTGATAATGGGCCTCTGTCCATTGGAATGCAGGAGTGATGCTGCTGATAATTATTCTCTGGCCATTGGAACACAGGAGTGATCCTGCTGATAATGGGCCTCTGTCCATTGGAATGCAGGAGTGATGCTGCTGATAATGGGCCTCTGTCCATTGGAATGCAGGAGTGATGCTGCTGATAATTATTCTCTGGCCATTGGAACGCAGGAGTGATTCTGCTGATAATGGGTCTCTGTTCATTGGAACACAGGAGTGATGCTGCTGATAATGGGTCTCTGCCAATTTCAACACAGGAGTGATGCTGCTGATAATGGGTCTCTGCCAATTGGAATACAGGAGAGAATCCTGGTTGGGATGCGCAGCTTAGCGGACAGGACATGTATGAGGGTGGGGGAGTGGATCAGGTCATGGCTGGGGCAGGGGATGGATCTGGGATGTAGGATATATATAGCTGGGATATCCTCTCCCTTCCAGCAGCCATTTTAAAAATCCATATTCACTCTCAAAGTCTGAAGCATTGGTGGATGGTACAGGCAGTTGCTGTCACAACTTGCCCGGTTGCAGGCTGCCCCAACGTTGGTTCCCGCTTCTGAGGGCCACGGATCTGTCAAGCGCGTCTCCCGCCCGCCCGTCTGAGCCCCGAAGTGGACACACCTTGCCTCTCGAGACGTCGAGCCTCCGGTAGCGCGGTGAGTACTCCCGGAGTACCACAACTCCCGTGGTATCTCGCGAGATCCCCCGATCTGCACCAGCTGCTGTACATGACATATGCAACACTCGGAGGTCCGCGACGGGGGGATCTTCGGTTCCCGGGGCTGCCACGAGGCTTCAGGCAGCCCCGCTACTGCTGCCGACTCGGTACACAGCCGTACGTTCCTCCAGGGGAGGGAATGGCAAACGGGCGCCCAGACCAGTAAGTGGGCCTAGGGCCCAAAAACGGAGTGCTGTGGGCTTGCCTCCGGGTGGCAGGGGGCGGGATGGGTCCCCTTCTCTGTCCTCTGGGGGGTCCTCTGGGGATGAGGTTCCCCCTGTTAACCCCGCTGCGCCCTGGGTCACGCACGCTGGGCTACTTCACGTGGGGTCTGTGGTTGGGCCTTCGGCTGGGGGTCCTAGGAGTTGCACTGCCTCAATTTTTCCTGCTTTACAGGTTGCTCCTGCGCTGGATCTGGCCCATGCTCCTGCCGCTGCAGCGGTGCCGAGTGCAGGTGACCTGGTGGTTCAACAACTTTCACCGGCTCCAAGTGTCTTGCCTGCTCCTGTCGGTCCTGCTGCCAGCTCTTCGGGTGAGTGTAGCCTACCTTTTACTAATGTTCCATTTGGGGGGCTGGGGGCTCAGGGCTCTCAGGATCAGGCATATGCTGTTTTTTTGCAGGGTTTGCGTGGGCTTTGGGATCAGGCACAGGCTCAGGCAGGGTTGCAGGGTGCACGCGCAGGCGTATTGGATTCACAAGTCAGTGGGGTTTGGGGGGCCCCTGTGGGTCTTGGGGGTGTGGGATTCCCTTCGGGGGGAGGATCGGCGGGTGGGTCGGCGTTGCCTCCCCGACTCAGTTGGCTACACCTCTTGTAGTAGCGACCCAGGGTTCTGGTGCTCCTCTACCTGCGACAGTGGTGCAGGTGTCTTCAGTTATCCTTCCCGATCCTTTGGTGGATGTGGCACCCGTGGCCCCAATGGCCCACAGGGTGACATACATGTGCTGGTCCAGCCCTCTAGGCTTACATCTCAAGCAGTGCGTGAGCGCATATGGAAAGGGGAATATTTGGAGATATATTCACTCCTTCCTCTGGAGGAGGTTCCTCCCCCTGACAAGGATTTAAAGGAGTCAGAGTGGGAAAAAGAAAAGTACGGGTATCGTAAGATTCCAAAGAATTTTGGAAACTGGATTCGGGCTTTTTCAATCCTGGCTAGTGTGTTGGGGAAAAATTCCCGCATAAGTGTTTGTTTTTTTTTGCTACCAAGATATGATCTGGACGCCTTGTAGGGTGTATGGTGGAAGTACGACGAGCAATTCCGCCAGTGGATTGCGGTACGTCCATCGTTGTCATGGGACCAAATGGATATCGGCTTATGGCTCGCTATCATGACACTCCTAGCCACGCAACAGGGCGGCATGACGTCCTTTCTCGGGGGGGGGGGCGGTGGGATGGGTACACCCACCCCTCCGGCCACCCAGCGACGCAACGGGGGCTGTTGGAAATACAACGAGGGCCAGAGCAAGTTCGGCGCTGGCTGTCGTTTCCGGCATGAGTGCTCCGGTTGTGGCGGGTCCCATCCGGCCACAAGGTGTTTTAAGAGGGGTAAGGGAGGTGATAAGTCAGACATGGGAGAAAAAGGGGAGGACGCCGGTGGACGTCGCTGCGATGGGACCCTGGCTAAATAGATACCATAATCGCAGGGCAGCAGAGATTCTCTTGGTGGGTTTTGAAGAGGGTTTTCGAATTCCTTTCCAGGAGCGGGTGGTCCCGTTGTCTTTACGTAACCTTAAGTCGGTATTAGATCACCCCGGGGTGGTTAGGGAAAAGTTGGGAAAAGAGGTGGCTCTCGGGCGCATGGCTGGTCCGTTTGAGTCCCTTCCGCTCCATGACTTACAGGTTTATCCTCTTGGGGTAGTTCCAAAGAAGGAACCGGGTAAATTTCGTCTAATTTAACATTTATCATTCCCGTATGGGGATTCGGTGAATGATGATATCAGTACGGAGTTGTCCAGGGTGTCTTACGTGTCTTTTGATTCCGCGGTTCAGATGGTCTGGAAGGCGGGGCACGGTGCATTGATGGCAAAAACAGACGTGGAAGCGGCATTCCGTCTACTGCCAGTGCATCCAGATTGTCATCACCTACTGGGGTGCTATTTCGAGTGTCGGTTCTACGTGGACATGTGCCTCCCGATGGGATGCTCTGTATTATGTTTTCATTTTGAGTGCTTTAGCACTTTCATGGATTGGGTGGTGCGGGAGGAGTCGGGTTTCGACTCTGTCCTACACTACTTGGACAATTTTCCTTGGGATTCACACGTCTGTAGCCATTTGCTCTCCATGATGCATGCGGTTTCGCAGAGGTTTGGTGTACCTTTAGCTTCAGATAAGACATAGGGTCCCACGACTTGCTTGAGTTTTCTGGGTATTGAGCTGGATTCGGTGGCAGGGGAATGTAGGTTGCCTCAGGTAGGTTTGCGTGCTGATATTGCAACAGCTAAAGGGCTAAAAAAAGATTCGGCTACAACAGCTCCAGTCCCTTTTGGGGAAGCTTAATTTTGCCTGCAAAATAATGCCGATGGGTAGGGTTTTCAACAGGCGCTTGGCAGGGGCGACAGCTGGGGTGGGGCATCCTCGCCATTTCATTCGGCTGACTCGTCCTCTGTTGGCAGATCTAGCAGTGTGAGAGATGTTCTTAGCCTCTTATAACGGTAGGACATCGTGGCAGGCCCTCAAGTATCCAACAGTGATCTTCACCTGTATACGGATGCAGCCGGGTCCGTGGGCTTCGGGGCGGTGCTGGGTGCACATTGGTGCACTGACATTTGGCTGCTTTCTTGGGTGGAGGCGGGGCTGACTAGGAATTTAACTTTCTTAGAGCTCTTCCCTATCGTGGTGGCCGTGGTCCTGTGGGGGCATATTTTCATGGATAGGAAGGTAGTGTTCCACTGCGACAACATGGGGGTGGTGATGGCAATCAATAATCTGACTTCCTCGTCCCCCCCGGTGATCCGTCTTTTGCGCCTGCTCGTGTTGCATTGTTTGAATTTTAACATATCATGCAGAGCGGTTCACATACCGGGGGTTTCTAACGTCATGGCGGACGCTCTCGTTTTCAGTGGGAGGCGTTCAGGGTGGCGGCCCCGGGGGCGGATTTGGAAGGGGCGCCTTGCCCTCCGGTCCTGTGGAGCCTTGGGTTGGACAAATAGCCCACTGGATTGGTCGTTCAGTCTCTCAGTCAACGTGGACTAAATATGGTAAGGTCTGGAGTGACTGGCTGGCTTTCGAACAATCCCGTGGGGGTTTTAGTTCTGATGCGGATAGGCTCCAGGGCTTACTTTGGCTGCTGTGGTCTTGGAAGGGTTCAGGAGTTTCTGTCAATGTGGTGGGTTCAAAGCTAGAGGGTCTTAGTTTCTGGTTTAAAATCTCAGGGTCTCGGGATGTCACAAGAGAGTTTTTGGTCCTCCAGTCTCTGAGAGGGTGGAGACAGAGTGTAACAACAATAGAGGTAAACGTACCGTGGTTCGTACGGAGAGGTAGGGACCCCAATAGCAGATAGACTGTTCTTGCCTGGCACCACCGATACCGAGGACTACAGGGCAAGCAGACTTCAATTGATGGCCACAGGCACGAACGTCCGCGGATCGGGTCTGGATGTGCTGCAGCCGTAGAGAATAGTCGAGGGATAAGCCGAGTCGGGGAGCCAGAATCGAAGCAATGTCAGAAGTACAAGCCGGGGTCAGGGGTTCCAGAGTTCAGGATAGTCAGAATATCGTAGCCGGGTCAGGGATTCCAGAGGGCAGCAGAGTCCAGGTGAGAGCCAAAATATAAGGGCAAAAGCAGAGGGATAATCCAAAAAACACGCCAGGTCAGAAGTCCAGTAAAGCAGAGTAACACAAAATCACAGAAAAATCAACTACGGAAAAGCTGGGAGCAATCCACGCAGATATAGCTTGTATATTCAGCAAGCAAGTTTGAATTGCGCGCGCTATGGATTTAAAGGGCTTAGCTCCGCCCCCTTGACCTACGTGACGCACGTCTCTCTGCCCGTCGCCATAGTGACGACCGGGATAGCAGCAAACGAGTATTTCTTAGTGCACGCGCCTGTCTCCATTGACGGGTGCGTGCTGAAGAGGATCTCCGGCAGTGAGAGGAGTTGAGAGCCACGCTGCGAGGGACCCGTCGTGGGACAGAAATACCGACCTTACACAGAGTCCTAGAGAGTCAGATCAGAGGTTCCTTGTGTCTTGAGCTCTTCTGGCACAGATTTTTTAGGTTCTTCCTGAGGTTTGCACTAATGTGTTTGAGATGGGGCTGTTCCGTTTCGCTTTTGCGTTGGCTTTTTACGGGGCTATGAGGAAAGGGGAATTGGTCAGCCCGTCCAAGCGTATTTCTGGGGGGCTGATGGTCGAGGATGTCTTGTGGAAAACGGGGGGGTTACGGTTTCGAATTTGCCGTTCTAAGACTGACGTCTTGGCTAGGGGGGCTTGGGTCCTCCTTCAGGAAGTCCAGGGGTCCTTGGTGTGTCCGGTGGCTTGCTTTGATTCAGATTACAGTGTTAGGCCATCTGCTGTGGGCCCCGTTCTAATTCATGGGGATGGGGCTTTCTTATCACGATACCAATTTGTGAGGGTTTTCAAGTTGGCATTAGCTAGACTGGGCTTTGATAGCTCTCAATTTGGTGGTCATTCATTTTGTATAGGCGCTGCAACCGAAGCTTCCAGGCTAGGTTTTGCGGACAGGGCTATACAGCGCATTGGCAGATGGGGGTTGCAGCGTTTTGTATCCTATATTCGACCTGTGGGACTCATGGCTGTTTCATCCATCCTGTCTTCCCAGGACCCGCAGTCAGGAAGGTTTGGCTTTTAGGCCACTCCTACATTTTCTGGGCCCGGCAACGTGCTGCCATCTGACCTGGGGGGGGGACACCTGGGATTCCCACCCGCGGTAGCCGAGGTCCGTTGGATAGGGATCAGGGGAATGAGGTGGGTGCGTCTCCTTCAGGAACTAGTGCAGCTGTCCAGGCTCTTGGGTCCTCCGGATGTGTTACTGATTCATTTAGGTGGAAATGATTTAGAGTCTATTCCGGTGTGGGGTTTGTGTGACCTCATTCGGCAAGATTTAGCTAGATTATTAGTGCTGTTTCCGGATGTTAAATTGGTTTGGTCCGAGCTGGTTCCCCGTAACTATTGGCGCGCGGCTCGTAACCAGAGAGCGATGGAGAAGTGCAGGGTGAAAGTGAACAAGCATATTTCCAAGTTCGTTCTCAATGTCGGGGGAATTGCTATTCGCCATCGAGTGTTCGAGCGGGACGCAGCAATATATTTTAGGAGTGACGGGGTGCACCTCACTGAGGTGGGTTTAGATATTTTCAATTTGGCGCTACAGGAAGGGGTAGAACAGGCCATGGCATTGGGGGTGGGTGGCTCCCGCTGATTTTAGGCTTAAAACAGCGGTGCCGGTGGCAGGGGGGCATGTCCTTGCCGGTCAGGTTTTGGTTAATGGGAAAGGAGGAGTCTGACCCATTGATTGAAGTGTTGGGCTCAGCCCCCCCCCCCCTACCCTCTATGGTAAGGTGAGCAGTCACCAATTTTTCGTGCCCACCGAGCGAGGAGTCGGCTGGTGGTCAGCATTGGTAAGGTAAAGGGGTAAGAGACCCTCAGACGAGGGGGGAGGGGAGTACTCACTTCAGGTTGGTTTAATGTTGCTAGTTACAGTCCTAACGTAATTTTCTATTCATGTTTAATAAAATCGCTGTGGCCTTGTTTTCACCATATATTATGTGTTGCGTCTTTATTTCCTGGGGTAGGGGGGTACCAGCCTCACCTGCACTATCCATACTCTATCATACATGATGCTGCTGATAATGGGCCTTTGTCGGCTATGTAGATATTCCATTAAAAATCAGAATAGTATGGAGTATAGCTGGTGCTAAAATAACAACCTTCTCCATGAACCTCCTAAAAGCCTTGTATCGGGTTCTGGGACTAATAAGGGGAATGGAAAGTTTTAGTTATAAAGAATGGGGGAAAGAGAGGGGATATGATAATTACATCACATTACCATGTATTTATATAGCACCAACAAACTGACGCAGCGCTTGGTACAGAGCATAAGAAGCGAGTTACAAACACAATTACACAAAACATCTTCAGACTAAAACATGAGGTAGAGGGTCCGGCTCTAGAGGGGACGGGGAACATGAGATACAAGGAGGGTGTGAGGCAGAAATAAAAGAGGATTATGATAATAGAAGGTGTGTGTGTGTGTGTGGGGGGGGGCGACTGTGAGAGCTGAGTCACATCAGAAGTTACTTAATAGGTGACTAGTTGGGGGCACTGTCAGCCTGGTAACTGCAGCCACGTCTTTGGAGACTGGAGGTGAGCGAGGTGTGTGAGGTGGTTATACATTGCTAGTAATTATGTGCAGAAGGGGAAGAGTAACAGGTGGGTGATTAGAGGTCAAGTCCCATCATTAACCAGACCTATGGAAGAGATTAAGCTGGGGGTGGGAGGACATGACACAGTCTGGTCTAGTTACAGAGGGATGATGTGAGTGTACGTGGGTCCAAGAGAAGTCTGATTGAAAGAGAGAGGGAAAAAATGTAAGAGCAATAAAAACACATGGAAGAATGTGAGAGGAGATTGAAATCAACTGGAGGGTGACCAGAGATAGCGAGGAGGTCATTTAGACTGAAACAGATCAATGGAAAATTCAAAGTTGCATAAAATAGGGCATAGTATACAGATATTGCAGAGTATAGAGTCCAAATCTAGATGTGTTCTGGCTGTATACCTCAGGGACGTGTATGGGACAGTCTGGTCTTGTTGGATATGTATGATGTGAGTGTGTGTGCGTCCAAGAGAGTCCTAATATGATAATGTTATATAAATATGTTCAGGGCCCATACAGAGGGCTTTCTAATGACCGGATCATTAACAGAGCAGTACAAAGGACAAGAGGTCACCAGCTAAGACTGGAAGAAAGGACAAGAGGTCACCTGCTAAGACTGGAAGAAAGGACAAGAGGTCACCTGCTAAGACTGGAAGAAAGGACAAGAGGTCACCTGCTAAGACTGGAAGAAAGGACAAGAGGTCACCTGCTAAGACTGGAAGAAAGGACAAGAGGTCACCTGCTAAGACTGGAAGAAAGGACAAGAGGTCACCTGCTAAGACTGGAAGAAAGGACAAGAGGTCACCCACTAAGACTGGAAGAACTTGTAACTCAGCACTCAGAGAGAGTGTCTGCTCTCTATAGAGAGGTGTCTTTCTCCTTACTACGCCTCAGTAATTGGCTCGGGAGGCTGTATATCTGTTTACAGGTCTGAGAGTCCAGGGTTCGAGAATACACGGAAAGCTGCAGAGCAGTGAGAGCGTGCCGGGCGATGTGGCCCCGTGGTTGGCTGCTCATGTGTTTTGGCAGCCACAGGCAGTCACGTGTAAGATGCCAGTCAGAGTGCGAGTGAGGACAGCTGACCCTCCGTGACATGGAGAGTACAGGGATATCATCTCTCCACCACCTTCCTACACCCACCATCCTGCTCCTCATCAGCCTCTCCATATTCTACCTGATCTCTCCTTCCACGGACTCCTTACAGGGACTGTCTCACCTAAACACTATACTCTGCATGCAATAAAAGTGTGTTAGCATGATTGCTGCAAATGCAAAAAAATAAGAGCAAATGATGTATTACATGGTCTGGGGTATCTCCTGCTTCTCTCTAGTTTGATATGCAAAGGAACAACGTTTCAATGGAAAATGTACAATTTGCAAATCAAGCCCGGTGATGTCATAAGTCTGAGACACCATACCATAGTCACATTTAAAACCTATTTTCGTGTTATTTTATGCATTTGCTACAAATCTGCTAGGCAATGTATAGATCATGTTGTATTCTCTACAGTCACAGTATAAGTGATGTTTAGCTTATCAGTTAGTGAGTAGGGTTGCCACCCAGCCAGTATTTTGGAGGCACCAGCAAGGCCGGTATTTCATTTAGAAAAGGTGGCAACCCTATTTGGCAGTAACTTGGCTATTATGGAAATAGCCACAATCCTCCCAAAGAACTCAATGAGAACTGATCTGCCCCCACCCTGTCTGAACTGCCCCCACCCTGTCTGAACTACCCCCACCCTGTCTGAGCTGCCCCCACCCTGTCTGAACTTCCCCCACGCTGTCTGAGCTGCCCCCACGCTGTCTGAATTGCCCCCACCCTGTCTGAACTGCCCCCACCCTGTCTGAGCTGCCCCCACCCTGTCTGAACTTCCCCCACGCTGTCTGAGCTGCCCCCACGCTGTCTGAACTGCCCCCACCCTGTCTGAGCTACCCCCACCCTGTCTGAACTTCCCCCACGCTGTCTGAACTTCCCCCACGCTGTCTGAGCTGCCCCCACGCTGTCTGAACTGCCCCCACCCTGTCTGAGCTGCCCCCACCCTGTCTGAACTTCCCCCACGCTGTCTGAGCTGCCCCCACGCTGTCTGAACTGCCCCCACCCTGTCTGAGCTGCCCCCACCCTGTCTGAACTTCCCCCACGCTGTCTGAGCTGCCCCCACGCTGTCTGAACTGCCCCCACCCTGTCTGAACTTCCCCCACGCTGTCTGAACTGCCCCCACCCTGTCTGATCTGCCCCCACCCTGTCTGAACTGCCCCCACCCTGTCTGAACTTCCCCCATGCTGTATGAGTTGCCCCATGCTGTATGAGCTGCCCCAGGCTGTATGAGCTGCCCCATGCTGTATGAGCTGCCCCCATGCTGTATGAGCTGCCCCCATGCTGTATGAGCTGCCCCCATGCTGTATGAGCTGCCCCAGGCTGTATGAGCTGCCCCATGCTGTATGAGCTGCCCCCATGCTGTATGAGCTGCCCCATGCTGTATGAGCTGCCCCCATGCTGTATGAGCTGCCCCATGCTGTATGAGCTGCCCCCATGCTGTCTGAGCTGCCCCCATGCTGTATGAGCTGCCCCATGCTGCATTAGCTGCCCCCATGCTGTATGAGCTGCCCCATGCAGTATGAGCTGCCCCCATGCTGTATGAGCTGCCCCCATGCTGTATGAGCTGCCCCATGCTGCATTAGCTGCCCCCATGCTGTGTGAGCTGCCCCCACCCTGTCTGAACTTCCCCCACGCTGTCTGAGCTGCCCCCACGCTGTCTGAACTGCCCCCACCCTGTCTGAACTGCCCCCACCCTGTCTGAGCTACCCCCACCCTGTCTGAGCTGCCCCCATGCTGTCTGAGCTGCCCCCATGCTGTATGAGCTGCCCCATGCTGCATTAGCTGCCCCCATGCTGTATGAGCTGCCCCATGCAGTATGAGCTGCCCCCATGCTGTATGAGCTGCCCCATGCTGTATGAGCTGCCCCATGCTGTATGAGCTGCCCCATGCTGCATTAGCTGCCCCATGCTGCATTAGCTGCCCCCATGCTGTATGAGCTGCCCCATGCTGTATGAGTTGCCCCATGCTGTATGAGCTGCCCCAGGCTGTATGAGCTGCCCCAGGCTGTATGAGTTGCCCCAGGCTGTATGAGCTGCCCCAGGCTGTATGAGCTGCCCCCATGCTGTATGAGCTGCCCCCATGCTGTATGAGCTGCCCCATGCTGTATGAGCTGCCCCCATGCTGTATGAGCTGCCCCCATGCTGTATGAGCTGCCCCCATGCTGTATGAGCTGCCCCATGCTGTAAGTTCCCCGGGAAACAGGCAAAGCCTAGGTGGGAGGGGCATGTATGAGTGAGGGGTGTGAGTGGCACCTATGACAGTGCTGGGGGGGGGAGTGGCTGTGGGTTGGGGTATTTAAGGACCCCTCCATCTTGGATTCAGCAGCCATTTTAATTTCAAACGGACACAGCAGGGAAAATCTCTCTCTCTGCTCGTGTCTTTAGTAAAACGGCCTAAGGTATGGATGTGGAGCACATCCTGGCGGCCCTTAGGGCTGAAGCGTAGCTGGATGGTGGCGTGCACCTCCAGCAGCAGATGGCTCGGCTGAGGGGGACTCCGTCTGGAGCCCCCGTTCCTGAGGCTGGTCGCGGGTCGGGCAGGCGCGTCTCGCGCCCCCCCGCCCGCCTGAGTCCTGTTGCAGGCCCCAGCGGTGAGTACCGGAGTCGGAGCCCCGGAGATCAGGAGGGACGGCGGCGCTCGTTTCCCGCGAGGCTGGTGAGTACGCCTGGAAGGCCCCGGCCATCTCCCTCCCTGCCCCGTAGTGCTCGCTTGCAGGCCGCCAGGCCTACTGCCTCTCCGGAGGTCTCCCCGCTCCCACCCCTTATCCAGGACGGGCCGTCGCCGGCCGCGAGGCCCGCCCGTCGGGCTTCAGGCCCGCGCCAAAGTGCTTCCCTTACTTACTTCCACACCGGCCAGGACTCTCCGGTCCGGCGGCGTTGGCTCCCCATGAGGTCAGGCGGTAGCTACCGCGCCTCCGGTAAGGCCCCCGGTGGTGCCCACGCCTCCAGGTCCCCCCAGCGGGGGGAGGAGGCCCCGTGCACCTCAGGCACGTGGCAGACGGGCGAGAGAACGGAGGGCATCCCGCTTACCTCCAATGCTGCCCGGCCCAGCTCCTCCTTCGGAGGGGTCCCTGTTGGGCTATTCAGAAGGGGAGGATGAGGTGTGGACCCCCTCCCCTGTCCCCCATTCCTCGATATCAGCCCGTGCTGCCTTGGCTGAGGGTCATGGGCCCACTGGGCCCCAGTTAGGGGGGAGGGTCTCTGATGGCACTGTCTCTTATCCTCAGGCTGTACACTATTCTCATGCTCCGGTGGGGCAACAGGTGCCCCCTCCGGTGATGCAGTCAGTAGCGGGTGCCCTTCTAACGGTCCCCGCTGCGGGTCTGGCGCCTTCCGGCCTAGCAGCGCCCGGGCTGCTACTTCCAACCGGTGAGTGTGGTCTTTTACCGGGGTCTGGTTTGGCGCCTGCGTGGGAGGGTTTGATGCGGGGTTTGCAAGGGGTATTGCTGCATTTGTCTGCGCCCGGGGTTCCAGTGACTCCTTCTGTACCACAGCAGCTGGACGCGCAGCTGCGGAGGGTGTGGGAGGCCGGTGGGTTGGCTGGTACGGGCGGGATGGGTACTGGGCCGGTGACGGTTCCTGAACAGGCCCCACTGCAGGCTTTATCTCCCCCGGTGGTAGCTACGGCAGGGGATGCGACGGTCTCTGGGGTAGAGTCTGGGGCTAGTATGCTTGAGGCTCCTGTTACGCTTGTGGCCCCGGTGGCTAACGGGGCTTCTTATATGTGCTGGTCGGGCCCGTTGGGCCTGCACCTGAAGCAGGAGGTTAAGGAAAAAATCTGGAAAGGGGAATTCCTGGAGATATTCTCCTTGATTCCCCTGGAGGATGTTCCTCCTCCTGATAAGGAGTTAAAAGAGTCCGAAAAAGAAAACGAAAAATACAAGTACCGTAAGATCCCTAAGACCTACGGTAACTGGATTAGGGCCTTTTCTGTTTTGGCTAGTGTGATGGGGGAAAAATATCCTGAGCGATGCTCGTCGCTTTTCTGCTATCAGGATCAGATTTGGACGGTGTGTAGGGTTTATGGGGGACTGAGTTGGTGGCGATACGATGAACAGTTTCGCCGTGCGTCCACGCTCTCCTGGGATCAAATGGACATCAGGCTGTGGCTGTCTATCATGACGCGGCCCGCATCGGCCCAGGGGGGTCTATCTTCCTTTCTCGGGGGGGCCGGCGGGATGGGAGGAACCACCCCCACCCCCATCCCTTTTCAGGATCGGCCTACGGTGATGTCTTTTCGTAACTTGCGCTCAGTGGCGTCATATCCGGCAGTGGTGAGGGAGAAGTTGGCAATGGAGATTGCTATGGGGAGAATGGCGGGTCCCTTTCGGGACCCTCCACTGCATAACTTGAGGGTGTCTCCCTTGGGGGTGGTACCCAAGAAGGAGCCTGGCAAATTCTGTCTCATACACCATTTATCGCATCCCCACGGGGGTTCGGTGAATGACGACATTGACGCGGAATTGTGTCGGGTGTCTTACGTTTCTTTTGACGCTGCGGTACGGATGGTTAGGGCCGCGGGAGTGGGGGCCCTTATGGCCAAAACGGATGTTGAGTCGGCTTTTCGGTTGCTGCCTGTGCACCCGGAATGTCATCATCTATTAGGATGTTTCTTTGAAGGGGAATTTTACGTGGGTTTGAGCTTGCCCATGGGGTGCTCAATTTCCTGTTTTTATTTCGAATGCTTCAGCACGTTCTTGGAGTAGGTGGTGCGCACGGAATCGGGTTGCGACTCTGTGCTGCACTATCTTGATGATTTCCTGTGTGTTGGCCCTCCCCGATCTAATGTGTGTGCTCACCTACTGAGATCGGTGGAAATGGTTTCGAGCTGGTTTGGGGTTCCATTGGCTCCTAGTAAAACGGAGGGCCCAGCGACGTGCCTTAGCTTCCTGGGCATCGAAATTGACTCGGTGGCCGGGGAGTGCCGTCTGCTGTCTGATAAAGTGTTGGGTCTCCGGGTGGCGGTGGCTGAGGCGCGGCGGGTGCGGAAGATACAGCTTCGCCCGTTGCAGTCCTTGTTGGGTAAATTGAATTTTGCCTGTCGGATTATTCCGATGGGCCGGGTTTTCAATAGGCGTTTGGCTGGTGCCATGGCTGGTGTTGCTCATGCTCACCATTTTATCCGTTTAACGAGGCCCTTGCAGGAGGATTTGGGGGTTTGGGATTCCTTTTTAGAGAATTTCAATGGGAAAGCCCTGTGGCAGGCCCCTGAAGTGTCTAACCGGGATCTCCATTTATATACCGACGCGGCAGGGTCTGTGGGTTTTGGGGCTATCCTGGGGACGCAATGGTCCTCAGGGGTGTGGCCGTCGGAATGGCGGTACTCTGGCTTGACGCGGAATTTGGCATTTCTGGAATTGTTCCCTATATTGGTGGCTTTGGAACTTTGGGGGTCGGCCCTGCGGGATCGCAGGGTCTTTTTCCACTGTGATAATATGGGTGTGGTTATGGCAATCAACAACTTGACGGCCTCCTCCCCTCCGGGACTAGGCTCTTGCGGCGCCTGGTGCTGCGGTGTCTTTGTCTTAACGTGACTTGTAGGGCTGTGCATATCCCTAGAGTGCAGAATGTCATAGCCGATGCCATTTCTCGTTCGCAGTGGCCGGATTTCAGGGCTGCGGCCACTTGGGCGGACGAGGATGGATCCCCCTGCCCTCAGGACCTGTGGGACCTTGGGCAGGAAGAGTAGCGGAATGGGTTCAGGGGTCGGTATGTCATGCAACTTGGGAGAGGTATGGGAAGGCCTGGGCGGAATGGGAGAACTTGGAAAGTCCCATGGGGGTTTTCGGACCCTGGAGGATAGTATTCAAGGTCTGTTGTGGTTGTTATGGCATTGGGAGGCATCGGGGATATCTCCTGGGGCGGTTTCGGGCAAACTTGCAGGTTTGGCCTTTGGGTTTAAACTCCGCAGGGCCCCGGACATCACGAAGGACTTCGTGGTGCGCCAGGCCCTTAAGGGGTGGCGCAGGGGTAGGGTGAGTAGGGACTCACGTAGGCCTGTGTCTGGGGCTCTTCTTTTGGGGCTCTTTCATACGTTGCCATCTGTTTGTTCATCTCCTGGTGAAGTTTCACTGTTTAGGGTTGCCTTGGCTTTTGCCTTTTTTGGTGCTTTGCGGATTGGGGAATTGGTGAGCCCCTCAAAGACTAGACAAGGGGGACTCTTACGGCAGGACGTGATGCGGGAGCCGGGGTCCCTGCGGTTTTTGATACGTCGTTCAAAGACCGATATGGTGGGGAAGGGTGCTTGGGTTGTTTTACAGGAGGTTAGGGGTTCGGTGGTATGCCCTGTGGCATGCTTGGATTCGTACCTTCTTATTCGCCCAGAGGCCCCCGGCTCTCTGCTACTGCATTTAGATGGGTCCCCATTGTCACACTTTCAGTTTTTGCGGGTATTTAAAAAATCTTTGGATGCTATGGGGATTTCTAGTTCCGAATTTGGGGAGCACTCCTTTCGGATAGGGGCGGCTACAGAGGCCTCCAGAGTGGGTTTTTCGGCATGGGCAGTGCAGCGCATAGGGCGTTGGGAATCGCGCAGCTTTCAATCGTATGTTCGCCCGGCTGGACTAATTGATTCTTCACCTTTCTTGCCCGTTTAGATCATGGCCCATATAAGATTTGGCTGATCGGCCATTCTTATATCTACTGGGCTCGAGGGCGTGCAGCTGTCCGCCCTGGAGGGGAACATATGGGTTTCTCTCCTTTCCAAGCTGAGGTTCGATGGCTGGGGGCAAGTGGGATGAGGTGGATCCAATTCCTGCCTGAGGTGGTTCAGTTGGCTCGGCTGGTGGGTCCCCCGGATATAATAGTTATTCACCTAGGGGGTAATGATTTGGGCACGGCTCCGGTATTGGCATTAGGGGACGCTAGCAGGCGGGATTTGGCCAGGTTGCAGGTCTTATTCCCAGATGTGGGTTTGGTTTGGTCTGAGGTCGTCCCTAGGAATTACTGGAGGTGTGCCCAAAATCAGAGGGCCCTGGAGCGTTCTCGGATTAAGTTAAATAAGAGGGTCTCCAAATTTGTATTTGGTATAGGAGGGATTACGGTTTGTCATAGGGTGTTTGAGAGGAATGCGGCTGTTTTCTTCCGCAGTGATGGGGTTCACCTGACTGATGTAGGTTTGGATCTTTTCAATTTGGCCTTGCAGGAGGCTCTGGAACAGGCCATGGCGTTGGTGGGTGGTCACCGCTGATTTAAGGGGGGTTAAACAGCGGTGTCTGTGGCGGGGTGGTCCTTGCCAATACTGTTATGAATGGAGGATCGAGTCAAAGGATGGACAGGGTGGCCCCTCTCCTAACCTCTCAGATATTAGAAGGATGGCTAATGGTCGTGCCCACTGAGCTAAATGTCGGCTGGTGGTTAGCATCAGGTTTGAAATAATGCTGGAATTAGTATGGACGAGGGGAGAGGGGTGTCCCTCTAGGGACTCCAGTTTAAAGGATGGTGATTTAATGTTTACAATTGGCAAGGACTATTTGGAGCTGTATGTTAATTATGTTTAGGTGTGTTATTAAAGTATTTATATTTTACAGAGTTAATAAGTTATAAGAAATAGATGAATAAAGTGGAGAAGGTTTGGCATACAGTTCCTTTCGGTTTGTTAAATAAAGAAAGCTGTGGCCTATTTAACTCCATACATGTCTCGTGTCATTATTGGGAGAGGGTATGGGGTTTATAAGTAAGTAAGGAACATTCCCCTTTACATCATACATGAGCTGCCCCCATGCTGTATGAGCTGCCCCATGCTGTATGAGTTGCCCCATGCTGTATGAGCTGCCCCCAGGCTGTATGAGCTGCCCCCATGCTGTATGAGCTGCCCCATGCTGTATGAGCTGCCCCCATGCTGTATGAGCTGCCCCATGCTGTATGAGCTGCCCCCATGCTGTATGAGCTGCCCCATGCTGTGTGAGCTGCCCCCATGCTGTATGAGCTGCCCCCATGCTGTATGAGCTGCCCCCATGCTGTATGAGTTGCCCCAGGCTGTATGAGTTGCCCCATGCTGTATGAGCTGCCCCCATGCTGTATGAGCTGCCCCCATGCTGTATGAGCTGCCCCCATGCTGTATGAGTTGCCCCAGGCTGTATGAGTTGCCCCAGGCTGTATGAGTTGCCCCATGCTGTATGAGCTGCCCCCATGCTGTATGAGCTGCCCCCATGCTGTATGAGCTGCCCCAGGCTGTATGAGCTGCCCCATGCTGTATGAGCTGCCCCATGCTGTATGAGCTGCCCCCATGCTGTATGAGCTGCCCCCATGCTGTATGAGCTGCTCCATGCTGTATGAGCTGCCCCAGGCTGTATGAGTTGCCCCATGCTGTATGAGCTGCCCCATGCTGTATGAGCTGCCCCCATGCTGTATGAGCTGCCCCATGCTGTATGAGCTGCCCCCATGCTGTATGAGCTGCCCCCATGCTGTATGAGCTGCCCCCATGCTGTATGAGCTGCTCCATGCTGTATGAGCTGCCCCCATGCTGTATGAGCTGCCCATGCTGTATGAGCTGCCCCCATGCTGTATGAGCTGCCCCCATGCTGTATGAGCTGCCCCCATGCTGTATGAGCTGCCCCTGGCTGTATGAGCTGCCCCAGGCTGTATGAGCTGCCCCCATGCTGTATGAGCTGCCCCCATGCTGTATGAGCTGCTCCATGCTGTATGAGCTGCCCCCATGCTGTATGAGCTGCCCATGCTGTATGAGCTGCCCCAGGCTGTATGAGTTGCCCCATGCTGTATGAGCTGCCCCCATGCTGTATGAGCTGCCCCCATGCTGTATGAGCTGCCCCCATGCTGTATGAGCTGCCCCTGGCTGTATGAGCTGCCCCAGGCTGTATGAGCTGCCCCCATGCTGTATGAGCTGCCCCATGCTGTATGAGCTGCCCCCATGCTGTATGAGCTGCCCCCATGCTGTATGAGCTGCCCCCATGCTGTATGAGCTGCCCCCATGCTGTATGAGCTGCCCCATGCTGTATGAGCTGCCCCCATGCTGTATGAGCTGCCCCATGCTGTATGAGCTGCCCCCATGCTGTATGAGCTGCCCCCATGCTGTATGAGCTGCCCCTGGCTGTATGAGCTGCCCCAGGCTGTATGAGCTGCCCCCATGCTGTATGAGCTGCCCCCATGCTGTATGAGCTGCCCCCATGCTGTATGAGCTGCCCCTGGCTGTATGAGCTGCCCCCATGCTGTATGAGCTGCCCCATGCTGTATGAGCTGCCCCCATGCTGTATGAGCTGCCCCCATGCTGTATGAGCTGCCCCCATGCTGTATGAGTTGCCCCCACACACTCATTCCTTTCTTGTAATGCTTTCCTGTTTTATAGACCTTTCTGCCCTGACTGTAGCATGATAGCAGGTACACTGCAGATAAGGAGATCATAAGATAAAACCTGCCTCTCAGATCAAATAACCCAAACCTGGGTGTATTAACCTGGAGAATCTTATCACAGGCGCTCATTGTTTAAAGTTCAGGGATTGGTGGAGGACCCCGGATGTCCCCAGTCACACGAGCCCGAGCGAGGCCCCTAGAGCTGTGAGATATCTGATATTCATTTCTTTAAATGTCAATCCTTAAAGTAAACGTCCTGCTGTGTCAAGATATGCAGAGTGCCATCTTTCTCACTTTAGATTAGGCCCCTCCCCTTCTAGTAAAGTGATGGGAGGAGCTTGCATATGTTTAAACAGTGATTCTGGACTCGGATATTACACTTTTCACTTGAGGTTTTTCATTTGAACCATCTGAGTTGCTTAAAGTTATTCCATCTGCAAAGCATTTTCAGAAGAGAATTCACACCGTGATACAATACATATTTTAGCAATAATTGTTTTTATTTACCCCTTTTTGCCCCATGGGACCCATATGTATACAATTAACCACCTGGGGAAGAGGTTTTCATTAACCTGCTTAATGGCACACATTTATAGACCTCCAGAGGATGAAAGGTTGAATTGGCCCTGGTAGGATACAAACCTATTACCCTAAGATTTGAACAGGTCCTGTGTATTCAGTAACTGGACTATCTTACCAGCATGATTAATGAGAAATATGATATACATGCTTCCAAACTCTTCAAAGGAGCTTACACTTCATGTTAACTAAAACACCCATATATATTAATATAGAGCAGTGCTAGGGACAGCTAAGATCCTGCACAGAACCTCACACTCCCAGACCTCTGGTACAGGAGCCGAGGATATATATATATATATATATTAATATAGAGCAATGCTAGGGACAGCTAAGATCCTGCACAGAACCTCACACTCCCAGACCTCTGGTACAGGAGCCGAGGATATATATATATATATATTAATATAGAGCAGTGCTAGGGACAGCTAAGATCCTGCACAGAACCTCACACTCCCAGACCTCTGGTACAGGACCCGAGGATATATATATATATATATTAATATAGAGCAGTGCTAGGGACAGCTAAGATCCTGCACAGAACCTCACACTCCCAGACCTCTGGTACAGGACCCGAGGATAGATATATATTAATATAGAGCAGTGCTAGGAACAGCTAAGATCCTGCACAGAACCTCACACTGCCAGACCTCTGGTACAGGACCTGAGGATATATATATATTAATATAGAGCAGTGCTAGGAACAGCTAAGATCCTGCACAGAACCTCACACTGCCAGACCTCTGGTACAGGACCCGAGGATATATATATATATTAATATAGAGCAGTGCTAGGAACAGCTAAGATACTGCACAGAACCTCACACTCCCAGACCTCTGGTACAGGAGCCGAGGATATATATATATATTAATATAGAGCAGTGCTAGGAACAGCTAAGATACTGCACAGAACCTCACACTGCCAGACCTCTGGTACAGGAGCCGAGGATATATATATATTAATATAGAGCAGTGCTAGGGACAGCTAAGATCCTGCACAGAACCTCACACTCCCAGACCTCTGGTACAGGACCCGAGGATATATATATATATATTAATATAGAGCAGTGCTGGGAACAGCTAAGATCCTGCACAGAACCTCACACTCCCAGACCTCTGGTACAGGAGCCGAGGATATATATATATTAATATAGAGCAGTGCTAGGAACAGCTAATATACTGCACAGAACCTCACACTCCCAGACCTCTGGTACAGGAGCCGAGGATATATATATATATATATATTAATATAGAGCAGTGCTAGGGACAGCTAAGATCCTGCACAGAACCTCACACTGCCAGACCTCTGGTACAGGAGCCGAGGATATATATATATATATATATTAATATAGAGCAGTGCTAGGAACAGCTAAGATACTGCACAGAACCTCACACTCCCAGACCTCTGGTACAGGACCCGAGGATATATATATATATATTAATATAGAGCAGTGCTAGGAACAGCTAAGATCCTGCACAGAACCTCACACTCCCAGACCTCTGGTACAGGACCCGAGGATATATATATATATATTAATATAGAGCAGTGCTAGGAACAGCTAAGATACTGCACAGAACCTCACACTCCCAGACCTCTGGTACAGGACCCGAGGATATATATATATATATTAATATAGAGCAGTGCTAGGAACAGCTAAGATACTGCACAGAACCTCACACTCCCAGACCTCTGGTACAGGACCCGAGGATATATATATATATATATTAATATAGAGCAGTGCTAGGAACAGCTAAGATACTGCACAGAACCTCACACTCCCAGACCTCTGGTACAGGAGCCGAGGATATATATATATTAATATAGAGCAGTGCTAGGAACAGCTAAGATCCTGCACAGAACCTCACACTCCCAGACCTCTGGTACAGGAGCCGAGGATATATATATATTAATATAGAGCAGTGCTAGGAACAGCTAAGATACTGCACAGAACCTCACACTGCCAGACCTCTGGTACAGGAGCCGAGGATATATATATATATATATATATATATATATATATATATATATATATATATTAATATAGAGCAATGCTAGGAACAGCTAAGATCCTGCACAGAACCTCACACTCCCAGACCTCTGGTACAGGAGCCGAGGATATATATATATTAATATAGAGCAGTGCTAGGAACAGCTAAGATACTGCACAGAACCTCACACTCCCAGACCTCTGGTACAGGAGCCGAGGATATATATATATATTATTATAGAGCAGTGCTAGGAACAGCTAAGATACTGCACAGAACCTCACACTCCCAGACCTCTGGTACAGGACCCGAGGATATATATATATTAATATAGAGCAGTGCTAGGAACAGCTAAGATACTGCACAGAACCTCACACTCCCAGACCTCTGGTACAGGAGCCGAGGATATATATATATTAATATAGAGCAGTGCTAGGAACAGCTAAGATACTGCACAGAACCTCACACTCCCAGACCTCTGGTACAGGACCCGAGGATATATATATATTATTATAGAGCAGTGCTAGGAACAGCTAAGATACTGCACAGAACCTCACACTCCCAGACCTCTGGTACAGGACCCGAGGATATATATATATATTAATATAGAGCAGTGCTAGGAACAGCTAAGATACTGCACAGAACCTCACACTCCCAGACCTCTGGTACAGGAGCCGAGGATATATATATATATTAATATAGAGCAGTGCTAGGAACAGCTAAGATACTGCACAGAACCTCACACTGCCAGACCTCTGGTACAGGAGCCGAGGATATATATATATATATATATATATATATATATATATATATATATATATATTAATATAGAGCAATGCTAGGGACAGCTAAGATCCTGCACAGAACCTCACACTCCCAGACCTCTGGTACAGGAGCCGAGGATATATATATATTAATATAGAGCAGTGCTAGGAACAGCTAAGATACTGCACAGAACCTCACACTCCCAGACCTCTGGTACAGGAGCCGAGGATATATATATATTAATATAGAGCAGTGCTAGGGACAGCTAAGATCCTGCACAGAACCTCACACTCCCAGACCTCTGGTACAGGACCCGAGGATATATATATATTAATATAGAGCAGTGCTAGGAACAGCTAAGATACTGCACAGAACCTCACACTCCCAGACCTCTGGTACAGGACCCGAGGATATATATATATTAATATAGAGCAGTGCTAGGAACAGCTAAGATCCTGCACAGAACCTCACACTCCCAGACCTCTGGTACAGGACCCGAGGATATATATATATTAATATAGAGCAGTGCTAGGAACAGCTAAGATACTGCACAGAACCTCACACTCCCAGACCTCTGGTACAGGAGCCGAGGATATATATATATTAATATAGAGCAGTGCTAGGAACAGCTAAGATACTGCACAGAACCTCACACTGCCAGACCTCTGGTACAGGAGCCGAGGATATATATATATTAATATAGAGCAGTGCTAGGAACAGCTAAGATACTGCACAGAACCTCACACTGCCAGACCTCTGGTACAGGAGCCGAGGATATATATATATATATTAATATAGAGCAGTGCTAGGAACAGCTAAGATACTGCACAGAACCTCACACTGCCAGACCTCTGGTACAGGAGCCGAGGATATATATATATATATATATATATATATATATATATATTAATATATATTAATATAGAGCAGTGCTAGGAAAAGCTAAGATACTGCACAGAACCTCACACTGCCAGACCTCTGGTACAGGAGCCGAGGATATATATATATATATATATATATATTAATATAGAGCAGTGCTAGGAACAGCTAAGATACTGCACAGAACCTCACACTCCCAGACCTCTGGTACAGGAGCCGAGGATATATATATATATATATTAATATAGAGCAGTGCTAGGAACAGCTAAGATACTGCACAGAACCTCACACTCCCAGACCTCTGGTACAGGAGCCGAGGATATATATATATTAATATAGAGCAGTGCTAGGAACAGCTAATATACTGCACAGAACCTCACACTCCCAGACCTCTGGTACAGGACCCGAGGATATATATATATTAATATAGAGCAGTGCTAGGAACAGCTAAGATCCTGCACAGAACCTCACACTCCCAGACCTCTGGTACAGGACCCGAGGATATATATATATTAATATAGAGCAGTGCTAGGAACAGCTAAGATCCTGCACAGAACCTCACACTCCCAGACCTCTGGTACAGGAGCCGAGGATATATATCTATTAATATAGAGCAGTGCTAGGAACAGCTAATATACTGCACAGAACCTCACACTGCCAGACCTCTGGTACAGGAGCCGAGGATATATATCTATTAATATAGAGCAGTGCTAGGAACAGCTAAGATACTGCACAGAACCTCACACTCCCAGACCTCTGGTACAGGACCCGAGGATATACTGTATATATATATATATTTGTGTGAAGGGCTCATGATAGTACAGAAGATACAAACACTGGTAAGAGAGGGATGGTATTAAAAGAGCAAGTCGGTTGTGGTGTGCCGGAACCGACGATGAGGTAGGCCTGTAAATAAAGAGGGCCCACCAAGAGAAATGTAAGAGAAAAGGAGTTAATAATGAGGAGTGGGTGGGAGGGTGATGCAACGCTGACCTCGAACGGTATGGAGCCAGGTAAGGGGTGTCCCTTAAATAGGGAGAAGGTGAGTCATACGCCCCTCCCACAATTACAGGCCAAAAGGCCTTAATACTTGTGTGAAGGGCTCATGATAGTACAGAAGATACAAACACTGGTAAGAGAGGGATGGTATTAAAAGAGCAAGTCGGTTGTGGTGTGCCGGAACCGACGATGAGGTAGGCCTGTAAATAAAGAGGGCAAAAGTAGAAAATCAAATTTATTACGAAACGAGCAGAATACATATTTTAACCAGACATGTCTTGAAAGGCATTTCTATCTTCTTGTACCGGGTTAGGTATGTATCTAGCGTATGCAGAAGACTTCCAGCGCCCTAGTGACTTGATAACATGAACTGGAATGTTTGCACTGGACGCTGTGGAGGCCGCTCCTATGCGGAAGGAGTGGCCCGAATAGTTAGCTGATTTTAGGCCTAGTTGAGTGAGTAGAGACCTGACGTGGGTCATGAATATGGTGGTAGTGAGTACCGAACCTTGTAGACAGAAAAGTGGCTGAGAAGGTGATGCTTTGACAAGCTGGGTATATGTGTCCAGTAATGTGACGGGGCACCACTCGTTGTGGGTAGGATATTATCTAACCTCTACCGGAGGTGCGTGTTGATTGGTTTTGGAGTGATGCAGAGCCAAGATATAGTAATCCATGTGTTTCGTCAAGTGTGAGTGAAGCAGAATGTGAGTGGATTGGGTTGTGTTGATGGTGGTAAATTCTCTTGGTCTCAAAAACCCATAAAAAGCCACGTATATGGCGGTTTTAATAACAAGGTTTGTGTTGTTGGCAAAGGGATTTAAATCTAGTAGGCTGGATAAATCTTTGAAAATATTGAAGTCTATGGGAAGCCTTTGCGCAGTACGTGGGGGTTCAGATCTCTGAATACCCCTGAGGATGTTCTTGATCTGGTAGGAGGACATGAAACTTGTGTTGTTTGGTTGTAATGTAAGCATGTGATGTTTGAACGCCTGTCAGATATAGCTTGATTGTGTTGTATGATAATTTGAGTTTGAGGTGGCAAAAAGAAGCAAAACCCAACAAGGATGTCATGATGAAAGGTTGTGTGATGTCGTGTGCTGACAGGAATCTTTTAAATAGAAGGAAAGCCCTGTCATAGGTTCTCCGGGTATTGGCGGACAGTGCTAATTGTGACAATGTCCTGCTATATTGCATGATAACGTCTAGTCCATTACTAGCTGGTGGAAAGGTGGAGTGGCTGTGGCTGTGCGCGCGGCTGACGGAAGTATTTGCCGAAAAGCCTGTAAATTAAAACGAGATAAATTGTCAGCAGCCGTGTTACATACACCTGGGACATGAACACAAAACAAGAAGAAATTATGACACGCAGCCAGCCAGGTGAGTTTCCTCAAGAACCTCATAATGATTAGTGACTTGGATCGGCCTTTGTTTATGATGTGGCAGGTTGCTTGGTTGTCTGAGTAGCAAACGTACTGACGAACCTGCCCATAGATGTCCCCATGTCATGGCAGCTGCCACAATGGGATAGATCTCAAATAGAGCTGAGGTGGTGGAAAAACCCTCCAGGTCCTGGACCTCTGGAGGCCAGCTACCCCAAAGCCATTCATTCCCGTAAATTGCTGCAAAACCTGTGGTAGACGCCGCGTCTGACCAGATGGTAGGTGAGGAGTCAGATAATGTAGGGAGGAACATGCTTTTCCCATTCCAGGTGGTTAAAAAGTTTCACCACATAAGTAGGTCTGCCGTGGCCTGGGTATCCAGGGGCAACCTGTGTGCATCATGTCTAAACAGTGGAAACATGTATAGGAGCCGTGAGATGAAAGCCCGGCCTTGAGGTATAATGCGCATGGCAAAATTCAGTGACCCAAGTAGGGACTGCAATTCTTTGCGGTTGCAAGTACCGAGATGAATGTAGAGGTTAATGTTGGTAAGTATGTTCTCTATCTTGGTGCGTGGCAGGCTGGCTTGCATAGTGGCTGAGTCTAGCATGATTCCCAGAAAGGTGATGATTGTATCTGGTCCTTCAGTTTTGGTGGGGGAAACTGGAACACCTACTTGTTTAAAAAGACTGATGGTGTCTATGAGGCTACTGGGAGGGGAGTTATTCTTTTCGATCAGTAAGAAATCATCCAGGTAGTGTATGACTGTAGGGCATCTGGCTACATTTAATAGTAACCAGCATAGTGTTTCTGCGAATAAATCAAAAATGGCCGGACTACTTTTTGAACCAAACGTTAAGCGTGAGAAAAAGTAGTAGTGCCCGGCCCATTTAATGCCATGCAGGTGCCATAGTGTAGGGTGGATAGGCAATAATTTGAAGGCATTGGTTATGTCGGTCTTGCTGAGCCATGCACCGACCCCTGCCTGCATGATAGCCGTAATGGCGTGATCTATGGTGGAGTATTGGAGTGAACATTCCTCAGAGGGGATAAGGGAGTTCAGACTAGGTGTGGCAGAGGTGTGAGGTGCCGACAGATCGATGATGAGTCTTTGTTTGAGGGAAGATTTCCCCGTGACAATACCGATGGGATTTGTCCGCCATGTGGAAAAAGGAGGGGACTGAAAGGGACCCAATAGGAAGCCCTCTGCCACTTCTTTGGTTATGAGTGTACTAATCGCTGTAGGGTTTTGTTGTGCAGATTGTAAATTGGGGCATTCAAGGATCCCTGAAGGCATGTGTATGAGACCAGTATGGAATCCTTGTGATAGACCAGTGATGATGAAGTCTACCAAATGTCTAGATGGATGTTGTGATAGTAATGCTGTGAGTACAGAAATATTTATCTCCGTTAAGTATTGTTTAGGGTACATTTTATTCGGACACATAGTTTTCGCATGTGCCCTAAAACATTTTGAACATATATGCAATAACCGACATCCACTGTAATTACATGCACCGACATTGAAATTATTACATATTTGGGATTTCCCCAAAAACTTGATAGGTCGACCCAATTTGTCTTTGGGTGTTCTCTCTGTTGAAACAGTGGAACTAGCGCCCTGCGAGGTACTAGGTTCGTTCGCAGTGGTAGGACAAAAATTTGCAGTATGAGCCATGGAGGAGCAGTATGCACAGGCCGGTGCTCTTAGACCTGCAAAGTGCCTGCAGAAAATGATGGTATCTATCTTGCTCCAGTTGGACCTTGTCCCGTACTGTGAGAAGGCGCCAGACACTTTGGCAGAAAAAGATCTATGGTAGTCATAGAAAGCTGACCCACCGTATTTGTTGCCCAGGTCCACCAGCCTGTGCATATACAAATCAAACTCCTCACGTCTGTGGGGATATACCGTACAGATCACATCACGATAAATGCCAAAAGCTAATACAAATTCTGGAATAGTTAGCTTCCTATTCAATCGTGCATCCCTAGATTTGACCACCACAGAAATATCGTCGTAAGCGTACGTCTTATGTTCCACTATGTCCTGGGAGGCAATTAGAAGTGAGGCCAGATTGACATCTTTACCTTCTAGGATATCTTTTTTGAGGTGCTCAGGTATCATGTGGGCAGGGTAAACCTCTTGGTCATCCGGGGTGATGGCTGGAGAAACTGATTGCAATTCCACCACTGCTGGAGGGATTGCCGTGGCCGGCCCAGCCAAAGTGAGGGCTGTAGTGACCGATTCAAGTTTCTCCAGCCTAGAATTGACCTTGCTCATGGATGCCATGAGGGACGTGAGCATGCCATGTATGTCTCCTGGGTTAGACTGGCTAGACCCTTCCCCAGCGTCCCTGTTATCGGTTGAGGTGTGCAGTAACTTGTAAAGTTCCGCTTTCCTTGCTGTAGCAGGGAATGGGATTTGACGTCTCCTGAGTTCGCTAGTGATGCGAGGGATAGTCCATGACCTGAAAGATGCTGGACTGGCCGTATCTTCCACCTGTGATGGGGTGTTTGCTCTAGCCGGAGTACTTGGGAGGGAGAAATCCTCTACCCCGTCTTGAGACATACTAGATGACAAAATATATGGTTAGCGTGAAAAACCCCAGGGGATGTACTGGCAGGCTGATTATGCCGGATGAGGCGAAGAATTAATCTTGTTCTTTGGTGACAGGTGAGGCCCTACTAGTTGCCAAGTGGCTATGAGAGGCTCTATCTATGCGTTGGCGCGAGGGGTTATTGAGGCCACCCGACGTAGTGGCAGGAGTTCGTTGGCCTCTCGGTGACAATAAAAGAAAACAGGGGAAGGGAGTGACAGGTGAGGCCCTCTCTATAATTTGCGAGGCGACTAACTCACGTGTGGCCCGGGGGGCATTACCTCCGAAACGTTGAGGCGGGGTGTTGGCCTCGCGGACCACTAAACGATAGGCAGAATGCCTGGAGGGGAAGTACCTATTTGGGTCTATAAGCCCTAGAATTGCCAGTACTCTATGTCCTAGGTGGAGATGGAACCGTATGTTACATATGGCGTGAGCAGGCTTAACGTACCTGGTAGTATGTATGCGATAGATAAGAGGGAAAAATAGAAAAACCTGGAAAAACCTAAAGGGATAGAAAACCAGAAATGATAGTGTGAGAATTGGATCCTATGATACCAATATAGACTAACTAGCTGTGATGAGTATCTAGCGGTACATATGGAGGGGAAAAGTTTAATGAATGGTAGTGACGCGACTGGCCATGTTAAGTGGTATGGCCCTGGTAACCAGGTTTTTAGGGGTGTATATAATAAGTCTCTACGTGACGTATGAGTGGTTGAATCAAGACGTGTGATTCAACCCGAAAGTTGCGAGATTTGAGGCCGTGTTCTCGTGTACTTGGTATGTCGTTTGAGTACACAAAGAAAAAGTCAGAATTTATAACGTGCCATGTAAGAACGTGTGTACATGGAGTGATAGAAACGTAATTCTAAATGAATTAAAACATAGGTTATAACGCAGGCACTAACGTGAGATATCTATAATAATGTAACGTTTGTTCAAGCATAACTCCATATATATATAAACATGAAGAAATCCAATATTGTTAATAAGGCAATATCTGCTAAAAGTTGAAACCTGACCTAAAAAGTAATTAATGGGGGGGCTACAGTCATATGCAAGGATTCTGCAATCGCATGAAATAAATACCAATAGTGACATGAACAGCAACTACAGATACTGATATTGCAGAAAATCGAAAATAAGTCTGCTTACTAAAAGAATCAGTACATAGAGTATAACGCGATCAATGCCGGAAGCAAAAGGGGTTAATATGCCTGTGACTGGGCCGTGAAGCGTGCGGCCGTAAAGTAAGGCTGTTTAAAAATCGCGACGCCGTGGGAAATGATCCAGGCGACGGACTTACGATTTTGAAGTCCTGTGGACTTAATCTGCGGCGAAAAACCGGTAATGTGCGTGGCTGGACGGGCGGAAAACCTGTGAGGGCTCCTGGACACAGCTACACCAAACGAAATCGCGGGGTTTTTTGAAAAGCAAGATGGCGCCGAACGTGAACCGGAAGTGGATTCTCATGCAGTGCTGACCTCGAATGGTATGGAGCCAGGTAAGGGGTGTCCATTAAATAGGGAGAAGGTGAGTCATACGCCCCTCCCACAATTACAGGCCAAAAGGCCTTAATACATATATATATATATATATATATTAATATAGAGCAGTGCTAGGAACAACTAAGATACTGCACAGAACCTCACACTCCCAGACCTCTGGTACAGGAGCCGAGGATATATATATATATATTAATATAGAGCAGTGCTAGGAACAGCTAAGATACTGCACAGAACCTCACACTGCCAGACCTCTGGTACAGGAGCCGAGGATATATATATATTACACAGGAGCCTGTACAGAGCAGACATATAATAATACCAGGTGAATGATAACTGTACTTGAAGTGTGTGAATACATATATTACACAGGAGTCTGTACAGAGCACACATATAATAATACTAGGTGAATGATAACTATACTTGCAGAGTGTGCATACATATATTACACAGGAGTCTTTACAGAGCATGCATATAATAATACTAGGTGAATGATAACTATACTTGCAGAGTGTGCATACATATATTACACAGGAGTCTGTACACAGCATGCATATAATAATACCAGGTGAATGATATCTATACTTGTAATGTCTGCATACATATATTACACAGGAGTCTGTACAGAGCAGACATAAATTAATACCAGGTGAATGATAACTATACTTGCAGTGTGTGCATACATATATTACACAGGAGTCTGTACAGAGCAGACATATAATAATACCAGGTGAATGATAACTATACTTGTAATGTGTGCATCCAGATATTACACAGGAGTCTGTACAGAGCAGACATAAATGAATACCAGGTGAATGATAACTATACTTGCAGTGTGTGCATACATATATTACACAGGAGCCTGTACAGAGCAGACATATAATAATACTAGGTGAATGATAATTATACTTGCAGTGTGTGCATACATATATTACACAGGAGCCTGTACAGAGCACACATATAATACCAGGTGAATGATAACTATCCTTGCAGTGTGGGCATACATATATTACACAGGAGTCTGTACAGGGCAGACATATAATACCAGGTGAATGATAACTATACTTGCAGTGTGTGCATACATATATTACACAGGAGTCTGTACAGGGCAGACATATAATACCAGGTGAATGATAACTATACTTGCAGTGTGTGCATACATATATTACACAGGAGTCTGTACAGAGCAGACCTATAATAATACCAGGTGAATGATAACTATACTTGCAGTGTGTGCATACATATATTATACAGGAGTCTGTACAGAGCACACATATAATAATACCAGGTGAATGATAACTATACTTGCAGTGTGTGCATACATATATTACACAGGAGTCTGTACAGAGCAGACATATAATAATACCAGGTGATTGATAACTATACTTGCAGTGTGTGCATACATATATTACACAGGAGTCTGTACAGAGCAGACATATAATAATACCAGGTGAATGATAACTATACTTGCAATGTGTGCATACATATATTACACAGGAGTCTGTACAGAGCAAACATATAATAATACCAGGTGAATGATAATTATACTTGCAGTGTGTGCATACATATATTACACAGGAGCCTGTACAGAGCAGACATATAATAATACCAGGTGAATGATAACTATACTTGCAGTGTGTGCATACATATATTACACAGGAGCCTGTACAGAGCAGACATATAATAATACCAAACAAAAATATAGACTACTGCACCTATATGTGACGAGGTATGCAGCACCTGGACACAGCTAGTTTCTCACTTCTAGCAAAACAAAAACAATACAAAGAAAAACGTAACCGGTCCGCTCCAACCAACACTCACACACACTATATATTTACCCTTTTGGTAAGTACAAATCTTACAGTGTTGTGCAAAGGGAATATAAAAAAGAACAACATAAAACACAATATGGTGCAATAAGTCAAAAAATAATGAAACAAAGCAAATAAATAGTGCCAAATGACCACTCACATTAACCTGAGAAACTACTTGCTCAGGGGTCTCAGCATCAGGGATCCCGGGAGATGGGTTAGTGATGACTGGTCACCTCCTAAACGATAGCTCCAGGAATGTATCCACACATGAGGAAAAGAAGTCAGGGGTATCAATAAACATTGTTTAATACAAAGCTAAAATAATACATACAATTCTTACAGTTAAAATCAGAAGAGTCTTCAAGACCAATAAAAACAATATAACTCTTGAAAGAAAAAGTCCAGTGTTACAAGTCCTGTGTCTCCTGCAGCACAACGCGTTTCTCCTCTTAACGAGGCTGTGACAGATCCAGGCTATCTGGGGATATGTGATACGAATGGGAAATGTGCGACCATTATAAAGTTATGTGTTTTATGTGTTTTTTTTTGTGTTGAAATTAAAATGGCAATTCGCCTCTGTCCTGGAGATAATTGAATTACTTCCCAATTATCTCCAGGGCAGGGGGGGAGGAAATCATAATGCCTGCTGGGAATAATCTGTGTCTGTGGGTCCTAAATTGGCTTATGTCTGTCTATTGTTACAGTCTCCCATTGGTTCCCCTAGGGGAGTGTCCACCAAGTGGGAGACCTGGATAAATACGGGCGTGTAGCCCACAGTAAAAGCAGCTCATGTTTTACCCTCAACACAGAGCGTGGTCTCGTTATTGGGGGGGAAGATCTACTACACGGCGGTTTGTGCATCTGATGCTGAGGGTACCGTAACAGAGGCTTTTTCAAGTGTCCCCATGTGTTTCAGCTGAGTCCTTAAATATCCTGTGGCATTCTTTATCCCTCCTCCTCATCGTGTCTCTTGAACATTACGTCCCTTCGTTTCCATGGGGACGCGTCTTCTTCTCTCCGCCCCTCCTGGTCCTGATTGGTTGTTGGCAGCACACCCTCTACTCACTTCTATTCGTTCGTCGGGATTAACGTCTCGGCGAAAACGGAAAACGTTCAATGTGCGTACATATATTACACAGGAGCCTGTACAGAGCAGACATATATTAATACTAGGTGAATGATAACTATACTTGCAATGTGTGCATACATATATTACACAGGAGTCTGTACAGAGCAGACATATAATAATACCTGGTGAATGATAACTATACTTGCAGTGTGTGCATACATATATTACACAGGAGCCTGTACAGAGCAGACATATATTAATACCAGGTGAATGATAGCTATAATTGCAATGTGTGCATACATATATTACACAGGAGTCTGTACAGAGCAGACATATAATAATACCTGGTGAATGATAACTATACTTGCAGAGTGTGCATACATATATTACACAGGAGTCTGTACAGAGCACACATATAATAATACCAGGTGAATGATAACTATACTTGCAGTGTGTGCATACATATATTACACAGGATCCTGTACAGAGCAGACATATAATAATACCAGCTGAATGATAACTATACTTGCAGTGTGTGCATACATATATTACACAGGAGTCTGTACAGAGCAGACATATAATAATACCAGGTGAATGATAACTGTACTTGCAGTGTGTGCATACATAATATATTACACAGGAGTCTGTACAGAGCAGACATATAATAATACCAGGTGAATGATAACTGTACTTGCAGTGTGTGCATACATATATTACACAGGAGTCTGTACAGAGCAGACATATAATAATACCAGGTGAATGATGACTATACTTGCAGTGTGTGCATACATATATTACACAGGAGTCTGTACAGAGCAGACATATAATACCAGGTGAATGATAACTATACTTGCAGTGTGTGCATACATATATTACACAGGAGTCTGTACAGAGCAGACATATAATAATACCAGGTGAATGATAACTATACTTGCAGTGTGTGTATACATATTATACACAGGAGTCTGTACAGAGCAGACATATAATAATACCAGGTGAGTGATAACTATACTCGCAGTGTGTGCATACATATATTACACAGGAGTCTGTACAGAGCAGACATATAATACCAGGAGAATGATAACTATATTTGCAATGTGCGTATACATATATTACACAGGAGCCTGTACAGAGCAGACATATAATAATACGAGGTGAATGATAACTATACTTGCAATGTGTGCATACATATATTACACAGGAGCCTGTACAGAGCACACATATAATAATACTAGGTGAATGATGACTATACTTGCAGTGTGTGCATACATAAATTACACAGGAGCCAGTACAGAGCAGACATATACTAAAACCAGGTGAATGATAACTATACTTGCAATGTGTACATACATATATTACACAGGAGTCTGTACAGAGCAGACATATAATAATACCAGGTGAATGATAACTATACTTGCAGTGTGTGCATACATATATTACACAGGAGCATGTACAGAACAGACATATAATAATACCAGGTGAATGATAACTATACTTGCAATGTGTGCATACATATATTACACAGGTGTCTGTACAGAGCCCACATATAATAATACCAGGGGAATGATAATTATACTTGCAGTGTGTGCATACATATATTACACAGGAGTCTGTACAGAGCAGACATATAATAATACCAGGTGAATGATAACTATACTTGCAGTGTGTGCATACATATATTACACAGGAGTCTGTACAGAGCAGACATATAATAATACCAGGTGAATGATAACTATACTTGCAATGTGTGCATACATATATTACACAGGAGTCTGTGCAAAGCAGACATATAATAAGTAAAGACTATACACTGACTGTGCACTGCAGACATACACAGTAAAGACATGACAAAGGTATGGAGAATTAACGCACCCTCCCCCATTAAAAGACACGGACAACAAACTGGATATGAAAGTCACAGTATTTATTGAGAAATACTGCAACAAGGATTTTATATTTATATCAGTAACTTAAAAACATGAACGCATACTAAAAGCGTATAAAAACCATTCAACACGTATAACATGTAAACCCATGTACAAAACACCATCTTTTTAAGTACAGGCATGTATATGCCACTAAGCGGGAGCATATCTAGGATTGGGTATTCGAGGATCAGACGTTGGCATCACCAAAAACATCTGGCTACCGGCGTTGGTGCCCCGGCACGGTAGCCGCCTGATATTCACTCCCCAGGGACCAGCCCATGAGGAGCCCGTGCAGCTAGCTACCAGAGATACTGCTTCCTGGGTTGGTCATACCCAAGACAGCCAACCCCCTGCACCGACACCAGACCTCGGATACCCCCTGCCAACACGGCACCTGACATAGACAAAGACAAAGAGGGATGGGTGGGAGGGAACTGATTTCTTTAATGTAGAAAGATGCTGGGCAAAACCTCTGCCAGGGTTTATAAAGATTCTGCCCAGACTACCCCGGGGGAGGAACGGCCGCCCATGAAGGGCAATTACTGGCCGGAGGCCTCCGACTGACAGGCTTGTGATGAGGCTACATCACCAACCTGTTGTCATGCTGCCCTTTCATATATTTCTATATTACAGGCCATTTCTATACACTGACTGTACACTGCAGGCACACACAGTTACACTATACACTGACTGTACACTGCAGACACACACAGTTACACTATACACTGACTGTACACTGCAGACACACACAGTAACACTATACACTGACTGTACACTGCAGACACACACAGTAACACTATACACTGACTGTACACTGCAGACACACACAGTAACACTATACACTGACTGTACACTGCAGACACACACAGTAACACTATACACTGACTGTACACTGCAGACACACACAGTAACACTATACACTCACTGTACACTGCAGACACACACAGTAACACTATACACTGACTGTACACTGCAGACACACACAGTAACACTATACACTGACTGTACACTGCAGACACACACAGTAACACTATACACTGACTGTACACTGCAGACACACACAGTAACACTATACACTGACTGTACACTGAACACACACAGTAACACTATACACTGACTGTACACTGCAGACACACACAGTAACACTATACACTGACTGTACACTGCAGGCACACACAGTTACACTATACACTGACTGTACACTGCAGACACACACAGTTACACTATACACTGACTGTACACTGCAGACACACACAGTAACACTATACAATGACTGTACACTGCAGACACACACAGTAACACTATACACTGACTGTATAGTAAGGTCAGAATAAAAGATGAAGCAGTAGGTCCATTTCACCCAGACCTGTCTCTTTAAGAGATCTATAAGAGACACTCTGTGCAGTATCAGAGCCATAGTTATCCACAGTGGCCTAGTGAGTGTGTAATATACTATTGTATAAGTAAGGAAGAGGCTACACTGAATCATAAAAAGCAGCTGCATAATGAAACTATAATAAACTTATATTTAAACCAGATGTTACATGACTTGTTGATACACCAAAGGTACATGTAAAAAAACAAAATAAACAATAGTGCAATATATCTACACAGAACCCACACGTGTGCACACATGGTGAGATAGATACACACATAGGAAAGCCGACAGCCAGAATACAAGGCGCAAGAGCATGAAAAGCTGTATGCTTCAGAACCGTATATCTGTGGTCCCAGAAAACTAGAAGACAGAAGAGGAAGACGCAGTGTCGTTACAGTGTCAGCTAGTCTGTAATTCAGTTTATTTGCTTTCTCATTCTATAAAATGTTAGATGGATCTCAGTGTTTGTCTACTCTCTCTTTCTATGAAGTGTAAGCTCTGCTGTATATTGGATCTCAGTGTTCCTCTACTCTCTCTTTCTATGAAGTGTAAGCTCTGCTGTATACTGGATCTCAGTGTTCCTCTACTCTCTCTTTCTATGAAGTGTAAGCTCTGCTGTATATTGGATATCAGTGTTCCTCTACTCTCTCCTTCTATGTAGTGTAAGATCTGCTGCATACTGGATCTCAGTGTTCCTCTACTCTCTCCGTCTATGGAGTGTAAGCTCTGCAGTATACTGGATCTCAGTGTTCCTATACTCTCTCCTTCTATGTAGTGTAAGATCTGCTGCATATTGGATCTCAGTGTTCCTCTACTCTATCCTTCTATGAAGTATAAGATCTGCTGCATACTGGATCTCAGTGTCCGTCTACTCTCTCCTTCTATGAAGTGTAAGCTCTGCAGTATACTGGATCTCAGTGTTCCTATATTCTCTCCTTCTATGAAGTGTAAGCTCTGCAGTATACTGGATCTCAGTGTTCCTATATTCTCTCCTTCTATGAAGTGTAAGATCTGCTGCATACTGGATCTCAGTGTCCGTCTACTCTCTCCTTCTATGAAGTGTAAGCTCTGCAGTATACTGGATACAGTGTTCCTATATTCTCTCCTTCTATGAAGTGTAAGCTCTGCAGTATACTGGATCTCAGTGTCCGTCTACTCTCTCCTTCTATGAAGTGTAAGCTCTGCTGTATACTGGATCTCATTGTTCCTCTACTCTCTCCTTCTATGAAGTGTAAGCTCTGCTGCATACTGGATCTCATTGTTCCTCTACTCTCTCCGTCTATGGAGTGTAAGCTCTGCAGTATACTGGATCTCAGTGTTCCTATACTCTCTCCTTCTATGAAGTGTAAGCTCTGCTGCAGTCTGTGTTGTAGTTTATATGGTGCATTCTTCTGGCATTAATAAAATGCTTTACAGTCTGTGCTATGTTTCTAATTTGCTGCCATCTTTTGAATATCTTTTGTAAGCTCTGCTGATTACTGCAAAACAGCACAGAACAGTATTAGTTTGGAGTGCAAGCTCTTCTTCAGTCTGTATCTGTGTACCAACCATCAACTATCCTTTGTAAGTAGTGAACTTTATCTAAAGAGGAGAATAGTTTGTGTGCTGGTTGGTATCTAGTCCACGTTCATTCAGAGAGCCCTACACCTGGTTGACATCACTAGGGATCATCTAAGCTCAGGGCCGGCAGAACCAATGGACTCAACATAGGGACAAAGCATGATGAAGAAGCCCTACACTGGCCGAAGTGATTTGTAGAACAGTGTGATATATACACATGTGATTTGAAGTGTAAACCACACTTTATTTTGGTGATTATTATTTGGGCACTGAATGAGAAGTGTCACTCTTGTATCTTGTATGCAGCGCTACAACAGTTATAATGCGTTAACACCTTGTGCACTGTATACAATAACATGTTTTATATTATACACGATGCTGTATTTCTTTCTAGGTTTACTCTGCATAGGAATGTGGTGGCACTGTGTGCAGGGATGTGGTGGCATCTGGCACTGTGGGCAGGGATGTGGTGGCATCTGGCACTGTGGGCAGGGATGTGGTGGCATCTGGCACTGTGGGCAGGGATGTAGTGGCATCTGATGCTGTGGACAGGGATGTGTGGGCAAATTGGCACTGTGGACGGGGATGTGTGGGCAAACTGGCACTGTGGACGGAGATGTGTGGGCAAACTGGCACTGTGGACGCGGATGTGGTGGCATCTGGAACTGTGGGCAGGGATGTGGGAGCAATCTGGCACTTTGGGCATGGATGTGGTGGCATCTGATGCTGTGGGCAGGGATGTAGTGGCACCTAATGCTGTGGGCAGGGATGTAGTGGCATCTGATGCTGTGGGCAGGGATGTAGTGGTATCTGGCACTGTGGGCAGGGATGTAGGGGCATCTGAAGCTGTGGGCAGGGATCTGGGGCCAACTGATGCTGTGGGCAAGGATATGGTGGCATCTAATGCTGTGGGCAGGAATGTGGGGGCATCTGATGCTGTGGGCAGGGATGTGGTGGCATCTGAAGCTGTGGGCAGGGATGTGGGGCATCTGATGCTGTGGGTAGGGATGTGGGGAAATCTGATGCTGTGGGCAGGGATGTGGTGGCATCTGAAGCTGTGGGCAGGGATGTGGTGGCATCTGATGCTGTGGGCAGGGATGTAGTGGCATCTGGCACTGTGGGCAGGGATGTAGGGGCATCTGAAGCTGTGGGCAGGGATCTTGGGCCAACTGATGCTGTGGGCAGGGATATGGTGGCATCTAATGCTGTGGGCAGGGATGTGGGGACATCTGATGCTGTGGGCAGGGATGTGGTGGCATCTGAAGCTGTGGGCAGGGATGTGGGGGCATCTGATGCTGTGGGTAGGGATGTGGGGAAATCTGATGCTGTGGGCAGGGATGTGGTGGCATCTGAAGCTGTGGGCAGGGATGTGGTGGCATCGGTGCTGTGGACAGGGATGTGGGGGCATTTGGTGTTGTAGGTAGGGGTGTGGTGGCATCTGAAGCTGTGTGCAGGGATTTGGTGGCACCTGACACTGTGGGCAGGGATGTGGGGACATCTGATGCTGTAGACAGGGATGTGTTGGCATCTGATGCTGTAGACAGGGATGTGGTGGCATCTGGCACTGTGGGCAGGTATGTGGGGGCATGTGATGCTGTGGGCAGGGATCTGGGGCCAACTGATGCTGTTGGTAGGGATGTGGTGGCATCTGGCACTGTGGGCAGGGATGTGGTGGCATATGAAGCTGTGGGCAGGGATGTGGGGACATCGGATGCTGTGGGCAGGGATGTGGTGGCATCTGAAGCTGTGGGCAGGGATGTGGTGGCATATGAAGCTGTGGGCAGGGATGTGGGGACATCTGATGCTGTGGGCAGGGATGTGGGGACATCTGATGCTGTGGGCAGGGATGTGGGGACATCTGATGCTGTGGGCAGGGCTGTGGGGGCATTTGAAGCTGTGGACAGGGATGTGGGGCATCTGATGCGGGTAGGGATGTGGGGGCATTTGATGCTGTGGGCAGGGATGTGGCAGCATCTGATGCTGTGGGTAGGTATGTGTGGGCATCTGAAGCTGTGGGCAGGGATGTAGGGGCATCTGATGCTGTGGGTAGGGATGTGGGGGCATCTGATGCTGTGGGTAGGGATGTGGGGGCATCTGGCACTGTGGACAGGGATGTGGTGGCATCTGAAGCTGTGGGCAGGGATGTGGTGGCATCTGTTGCTGTGGGCAGGGATGTGGAGGCATCTGGTGCTGTAGGTAGGGGTGTGGGTGCATCTGATGCTGTGGGCAGAGATGTGGGGGCATCTGGTTCTGTAGGTAGGGGTGTGGGGGCATCTGAAGCTGTGGGCAGGGATGCGGTGGCATCTGATACTGTGGGCAAGGATGTGGTGGCATCTGTAGCTGAATGAGAGTTGGGGGGTGCATGAGTTTAGTCAGGCCTAGTGCAGCCTCTAAGGAAAAAGGAAACAAATGGGCACTCCACTGCATCAACGATTCATGAAAGAAAGTGCTTTTAATAGTGCCAAATGGTGGTAACAAACAGAAAAAATAATAACACTGCACGGAACAAAAACTCGGGTGTGGAAAAGACGTGTTTAGGTGATATCCCATGGTGATATCAGCAGGAACATTCCATTGGTTCTCATGGTGATATCAGCAGGAACATTCCATTGGTTCCCATGGTGATATCAGCAGGAACATTCCACTGGTTCCCATGGTGATATCAGCAGGAACATTAGATTGGTTCCCATGGTGATATCAGCAGGAACATTCCATTGGTTCTCATGGTGATATCAGCAGGAACATTCCATTGGTTCCCATGGTGATATCAGCAGGAACATTCCATTGGTTCCCATGGTGATATCAGCAGGAACATTCCACTGGTTCCCATGGTGATATCAGCAGGAACATTAGATTGGTTCCCATGGTGATATCAGCAGGAACATTCCATTGGTTCCCATGGTGATATCAGCAGGAACATGCCATTGGTTCCCATGGTGATATCAGCAGGAACATTCTATTGGTTCCCATGGTGATATCAGCAGGAACATTAGATTGGTTACCATGATGATATCAGCAGGAACATTCCATTGGTTCCCATGGTGATATCAGCAGGAACATTAGATTGGTTCCCATGGTGATATCAGCAGGAACATTCCATTGGTTCCCATGGTGATATCAGCAGGAACATTCCATTGGTTCCCATGGTGATATCAGCAGGAACATTCCATTGGTTCCCATGGTGATATCAGCAGGAACATTCCATTGGTTCCCATGGTGATATCAGCAGGAACATTCCATTGGTTCCCATGGTGATATCAGCAGGAACATTCCATTGGTTCCCATGGTGATATCAGCAGGAACATTCCATTGGTTCCCATGGTGATATCAGCAGGAACATTCCACTGGTTCCCATGGTGACTGCTCCACATTTATAACATTTACCCAGAATTGCTTTTTACAATTAACCCCTAGTTTCTCTCCAGCTGGTGCCCGCCGTGCAGGAATTAATTGAGCTGTAATATTCGGAGCTGTATTAAGCTTTCTCCCTGAATCTCTCGTTGGCCCCTGCACCTCACTGTACGTGATACGGTAGAGAAGATCAGGACCACTCGCTATAATTTCACCTGAGCCAGGGAAGCTTCTGACGCCACCTGCTGGTTACACGGCTCTAAAGTAACTAGTGGGGGCTGGGTTCACTTGAGTTCATGCTGGGGTGTGCAGTCTGATGGAGTAACACTTGGTTGAAGGACATATTGATACAATGAGCCTCATGGTTTAATAACACAAAGCCCTGAAGTAGGAAGAGCAGAGTGAGGATCTATTTCCATTCTACATAATCTGATTTTGTTTAATAATTAATAATAACCAGTCCCCCCTCCGCTGATTTTAGCGGCATTAACCAAATCACAACTAAGTTAATATGTTATCATATAAGACCCACTGGGCAGCGTATGAGTGTATCACAGTAATGTGCAGTGTGTGAGTGTATCCCAGTAATGTGCAGTGTGTGAGTGTATCACAGTAATGTGCAGTGTGTGAGTGTATCACAGTAATGTGCAGCGTGTGAGTGTATCACAGTAATGTGCAGCGTGTGAGTGTATCACAGTAGTGTGCAGTATGTGAGTGTATCACAGTAATGGGCAGTATGTGAGTGTATCACAGTAATGGGCAGTGTGTGAGTGTATCACAGTAATGTGCAGTGTGTGAGTGTATCACAGTAATGTGGTGTGTGTGAGTGTATCACAGTAATGTGCAGCGTGTGAGTGTATCACAGTAATGTGCAGCGTGTGAGTGTATCACAGTAAGGTGCAGTGTGTGCGCAGATCACAGACTCCACAGCAATAAAACCTGGGCACATGTAAAGTGATGTGGCTGTAGATCAAGTTATCAGTAATGTCTTCGCTATAGACATTCTATTAACCCTGTGCCATGATATCTCAGTAGATCTTTCTTTACTGGAACCAATGTAATACAAAGTCCTTATTGAATAGTTACCAGGAAACATTAGACAACATGTTCATCAGATCTGTAATTTCCTTTCCCTGGAATTATTTACAACCAGTTAATCAACTCCCAGAATCCCCAGTAAATGGCTAGCTCCTGAGCACTCAGTGTGCATGCACTCAGTGTCCAGAAGGGGGCCCCATAGAGCTATTATATGCAATCTTTCCTTTAATGATTGCTTGCAATCTCTGTATATCAGTACAGGACCAGCTCTCACCTACAGGTGCTCATACTGTATGTAAGAATTTCTATAGAGGACATTTAAAGAGACAGTAGCCCATAGCTTGCATGGCTTTAACAAAATCATTCTAATGTTTGTTCTAAAGTTTTCTTTGCAGTCACTGAACTGCCAGGGTCAGTGTGGGTTTTATGGCATATATGACAGGGTAAGCTGGCTGGGTGGCAGACTATGACATCATGTAATGTAGATGACATCACCAGACATTGTAACCTTGGGAGATGTTGTAGTGTGTGAGCTAAATGTGTCTAGCAGGTACCATTGGGTAATATTGTGCTGTGAGATGTGTCAGCCCTCTGGTCACAGTGTCATTACTACTACTTACATTTAACCCTTTGAGTGCTGCACTCCTGCTGGCACTGCATCTGCGTTCTGTTAAATGCTGTGGTTTTAATAATAATCGTGATCTCAGGATTTGCTGACAGGACAGTAATGTGGAAGGCTGGAAGTGTATATGTAATGTGGAAATTATGTTTTATGCAAATGTATGCAGTGTCCCCCTACCTATTTTATTACATGCAATGTATAGCCCCCTACCCCATGTCTTACATGCAATGTATAGCCCCCTACCCCATGACTTACAGGCAATGTATAGCCCCCTACCCCATGTCTTACATGCACTGTATAACCCCTACCCCATTTATTACATGCAAATTGCATGTAAGAAATGGGGTAGGGGCTATACATTGCATGATGCAATGTATAGCCCCTACCCCATTTTTTACATGCACTGTATAGCCCCATACCCCATTTCTTACATGCTATGTGTAGCCCCTACCCCATGTCTTACATGCACTGTATAGGCCCCCACCCCATTTCTTACATGCAATGTAAAGCCCCCTACCCCATTTCTTACAGTCAATGTATAGCCCCTACCCCATGTCTTACAGTCAATGTATAGCCCCCTACCCCATGTCTTACAGTCAATGTATAGCTCCTACCCCATGTCTTACAGTCAATGTATAGCCCCCTACCCCATGTCTTACAGTCAATGTATAGCCCCCTACCCCATGTCTTACAGTCAATGTATAGCCCCTACCCCATGTCTTACAGTCAATGTATAGCCCCCTACCCCATGTCTTACAGTCAATGTATAGCCCCTACCCCATGTCTTACAGTCAATGTATAGCCCCCTACCCCATGTCTTACAGTCAATGTATAGCCCCCTACCCCATGTCTTACAGTCAATGTATAGCTCCTACCCCATGTCTTACAGTCAATGTATAGCCCCCTACCCCATGTCTTACAGTCAATGTATAGCTCCTACCCCATGTCTTACAGTCAATGTATAGCCCCCTACCCCATGTCTTACAGTCAATGTATAGCCCCCTACCCCATGTCTTACAGTCAATGTATAGCCCCCTACCCCATGTCTTACAGTCAATGTATAGCCCCCTACCCCATGTCTTACAGTCAATGTATAGCCCCTACCCCATGTCTTACAGTCAATGTATAGCCCCCTACCCCATGTCTTACAGTCAATGTATAGCCCCCTACCCCATGTCTTACAGTCAATGTATAGCCCCCTACCCCATGTCTTACAGTCAATGTATAGCTCCTACCCCATGTCTTACAGTCAATGTATAGCCCCCTACCCCATGTCTTACAGTCAATGTATAGCCCCCTACCCCATGTCTTACAGTCAATGTATAGCCCCCTACCCCATGTCTTACAGTCAATGTATAGCCCCCTACCCCATGTCTTACAGTCAATGTATAGCCCCCTACCCCATGTCTTACATGCACTGTATAGTCCCATTTACTCATCCAGTGATCTGAGACAGCTGATGGGAGGGTCACAGGGGAGGGAGGTTCTATGGGAGGAGAGTCAGTTTTGCTTTTTCTCTCATTTCCAGACCTGAGATCTGTAGACACAGTCACACATAGTCACACAGACACAGACACAGACACACAGACAGACAGACAGGCAGAGCAGAAGCAGCAGTTCACTCAGCACAGTTTCTACTCCTGGTTTATGGTGGATTCACTGTGAGCTGCTCTCTCTCTACAGATCTGCTGCTGGGATCTACTCCACAGACACCAACAATGGATTGAAAAGTTTCCTGGGGATCTGTTACAGTGTGTGCCCCCCTGCCTGGATTAGGGGTGCATGGTCTGGCATCTTCCTTTTGTGTTTGGGGTTTTTATTATGGAGTTTGCCTGACCCCAACTCATTGGGGAAACCTGGTCTGAAGTTTAAAGAGGGGAGTGGGGGAAACCTCCCTAAACCCACTGTGGGAGCTACAAGTCCCTTCTCAGGATATTACTTGCACCTCTGCGGATGTTACGGGGCACAATGAACTTTCTTCTTTCTTGGATCAATTGGGGCTTGGCTGTACTGGTCTATCTAAGCACTGTCCAGGTAAGAGGGGCTTTCATAGACCCCCCCCCCCTTCCTCCAGGGGAGAGGAGGATACCTCTGAAAGGCAGGAGACCCCCCCTTGTTACAAGAGAAGGGGCAGACCCCATCTATAGTGTGCAGATTTCATGTTTCTTAACTTGATACCCCCCCATTGAGTGGTGTGATGTGTTAGGGGGGCGTGTTGCAGGGGTTAAGGGGAGATCCCAGTGACACAGGGGCTTGCTTATGGGGTCCCTGGGGAGGACCAGGAGAGATTGAATGAAAAAGGAAATCTGCTGGTAAGTTGAAAGGGTTAAGCCAGTGGTGGCCCTCAAGGTTGGTGCAAATACTGAGGGTTTTGGTCTGATACTTGGAGAGTAAGTTTGGCAATGTCTGCCTGGGGGTACTGACCCTGCCTGGGGGTACTGGATATGCTTGGGGTACTTACCCTGCCTGGGGGTACTGGATATGCTTGGGGTACTGACCCTGCCTGCTGGTACTGGACTTGCCTGGGGGTACTGACCCTGCCTGGGGGTACTGACCCTGCCTGGGGGTACTGACCCTGCCTGGGGGTACTGACCCTGCCTGTTGGTACTGGACTTGCTTGGGGGTACTGACCCTGCCTGGGGGTACTGGCCCTGCTTGGGGGTACTGACCCTGCCTGGGGGTACTGGCCCTGCCTGGGGGTACTGGCCCTGCCTGGGGGTACTGACCCTGCCTGGGGGTACTGACCCTGCCTGGGGGTACTGGCCCTGCCTGGGGGTACTGGCCCTGCCTGGGGGTACTGACCCTGCCTGGCGGTACTGACCCTGCCTGGGGGTACTGACCCTGCCTGGGGGTACTGGCCCTGCCTGGGGGTACTGACCCTGCCTGGGGGTACTGACCCTGCCTGGGGGTACTGGCCCTGCCTGGGGGTACTGACCCTGCCTGGGGGTACTGACCCTGCCTGGATTACTGGGTTTGTTATTTGTCTCTTGTTTTCTTTTTTTTTTTAAATATCTATATATATATTATTATTATTCTGTCCTCTTCCTGGGAATCAGGTGTATTAAGTGCATTGAGTCTAATGGGAAGGAGTGTGCTATAACTGTCCAGTTATTATATTGTTACCAAATTAATCTGCACTTTATTAATTTACAAAGTGCCTGGGTCGCCCCCCCCCCCCCCCCCCCCCCAGTGGGTTTCCCCCCCAGTGCACAATGTTTCTCCTGGATATACAGACCTGATCTTGTGATCTTACTTTTTTTTATATAAGAATTTCCAATAGAATCCCTGATCACGGGGGTCATTTAAACTGCCCCTAATTATACCAGGTCTCAAATGTCATTTCTCTGCATCCTTTATCCAAAGACAAAGGGGGCCAAACAGCTGGGAATGTCACTATTTGCCCTGGGAGATGGCAAGTTTACATAGGATTAGAGCAGCTAACGAGTCTCCGCCATGGACAATACCCTGGGATTTCTATATTCATTTTAGATTTTCTTCTACGCATTTATCCATTCGCTTTTGTTTAATCTGCAGTTACAGTGTGTAACGTGTGCTTGGTCAGGGCCAAATTCAAGGGAGCTTTGTAGCCAATGCAGGGAACCTGGCAATCGGCGGCTACATCAGAATTAACAAGACCCTCCTATCGTCCCCAGTTATATTAATACTCTACTGTGGGTAACACATGGATCTTGTACAGCAGCTTTCATATAATCATTTTAGTTTTAGAGGAACCAAAGACGCTATACATATTGTCCGTCCAAAATAAAAGGATTTATGTATTTATTTATTTTTAATATAAGTGGCGTTCGGCACATTCAATCCCTTTCTCCTAACTGCCCGACTAAGACAAATCTACATTGACAGCTCACCAGAAACACGTGCAAGTAACTTCCCATTATAATTATAGAAATCGTTATATTATATCCCGTGATAAATCCCATGCAGTTTCCCAGTCTGGATTCCTTTCGTATCATAAAATCATGTTTATTTTTAGCAGAGAAACCTCTGCTTTTGTTTCTTGCCCTTTGGGACCCTTTGAATGGAGCTGGTCTCTATAATCCATCTAGGACTCTGAAATCCAAACCATCCACTTCCAATGCCCCCTGTAAATACCCCGAATTGCTCCGCGTGCCCCAATCTGTTAGCACCTTCTACGCCTCTCGTATAAAAGGATGATGCAACCGTGAATTGGATGAGAATTAAACAGGAAGGGGGGATTCAGTCCCGTAACATCCTGTAGGATACAATTTAAGGATATTTTAGCATTAAAAATAATAACATATTGAATAAATGTGCCTGTTGTATCTGGTATCCAGTGTCTGATATGGGTTTGGAGCTTTTTGGTGGGATTTAGATGTTACCAGCAGCGGTGACTCTCAGGCTGGAAGGAGTCTTGGATATTAAAAGGTAGAAAACTTATTGAAACCATTCATGGCTGCCAGTCTCTCCAAGAACCTGTGTAATCCCCAGTCTGGGGAACAGAGTCACATCTAAGCCTTTCTGAAGGGAGGTGTAACTATCCAGAAACATGTCACCGGTGCACAGAACAGACTCTATTTATAGAATATAATGTGCAATATACGGATCATTTACATATGTGCGCTACCATGTGAATGGAAGTGAGAGGTAAAATGTCAGTGAGGTTTTTATTAGCAGTGTGTACATTTATAAGGCCAGTGTACGGTTTATTGCATTAAATATATAATATGTATGGGGGGTTTAAGAACCGATAGTAGACATTTAATACTGCTTTTCGCCTCCCCTTGGTTTGGCCGGGGTTAGGAGCGCTGGGTTTTATTGCCATAGATACTGGGCTAAGACTAGCGAATGAGGAAGACGCGTGTGACCGGACTGATAATCGGTCAGCTCGCAGTTTACTTGTGAGGGTAACTTTGGTTCCTTTTTTTTCCCCTGGCTCCCCTTTTGCATTATGACAGAGTAAGTAGGCCGGGCTTTGGGGAATCGGCTCAATTTGCACGTACACTTTTTTCCGAAAGTAAGCCAGCCTTGAGACTGACTAAAGGCCTTTTAAGCTCTTTCATGTGACCCAATCTTTTCTCGCACTCTCTCCCCCCCTGTTTCTCCCCCCCCCCCCCGCATTTCTTTTTTTTTTTTGTTTTGTGTGCAAATTTTGTAGCGATTTCTTAAGCAGAATTCTAATCATTGAGCAATTTAAAAGCCGTCCTCGAACGTGCACGAAGCCAAACATTGTCCCTAATATTCAATGGCTGCTTGTCCCCGTCTTCTAACCCTGGAAGGACGGGCTCCGCGCTCCTCTTTTCAGGCTGTTTTTGCGCTGCACGTTACCCGCTCTCCTGGTAGTTCAGTAAGAGGGTCCTTGTACATTTTAGCTGTTTTTTTTTTTCTTTCTTTTTTTCTCACAAGTGAGCCTAATTGTTTTTCCAACCATTTAAGTTACAAAAAAAAAAAGCCTAACTAATGAGGGGAAGGGAGGGAGGAAGGGGGAAAGTTGTGTCAATGCTGGCTATAAAGCAAATCATATGTCACTCTTTCATTTCCCTACATGTGGGAACAGACACTATAATAAATCCCCCCCAAAAAACAGGCGCTCTCTCTCTCTCTATCTCTCTTCTCATAGAAATGTTTTTGCTGCACTTTCTGGATGAACTTTTGGAAGTATAGAAATAAATGGGTTAATACTAAACAGTGGTGTTTTTATTTAGCTATACATTTTGTGGGGTATGTATGTTTATATAGATTAATGCTACATTGTGTTCAGTGGAATGCTGTAGAATTCCTTTAGTGTTTTTTGTATATATATATTTTCACATTTTATCCCTAGTGTTTGGCTAATTTAATCATATAATAAGCCCCCCTTTGCTGCAGTTAGACCCCTGTCCGAATCATTCAGTATCAGTAAAAGGGGGTAAGTCAGAGGGGAGGAGGAGACAGGCTGATAAATGGGAGGACAGAGAATTTGTAAGGTGGAGATATTTAATGGAGAGGGGGGAGGGCCGCTGGAGTACAAATTGAACATGTCTGGCTCTGACCTTCACAAGGTCATGTGTTTCCTTCTCTAACCTGTTATTTTACCTTCAGTGTCACATGTGTGACTTGATATGAACTTTAAGGGGTTAACCCTTTCACTGCCTGCGTGGCCTGCTCACTAGCTCAAAGCTTGTGGGGGTTTAAAGGTTTTACATGTTTTAACAGGATTCTTTTCTTTTTTCTTTTGAATCGTCTTGTTTTGGTCTCAGTTTAATTAACTTTGGAGATTTATTTTTACTGTAATTAAGACTCATTTAGTGTTTTACTGACCTGGGCAGAGTGACCTTGACATAGTGAGTGTGGACTGACATGCCCAACCACACTCTGCCAATGATAAAGGGGCTGTGGGTGATGGGAGTCGTTCTTGGCTTTCTTTTTTGGAATAGTTCATTAAGGGAACTCCTGTTTGATGCCAGGCCTGTTTTTTTTCAGTTGCATCTTTTTACCGGTTGAGTCCCAGTACAAATCTTAGGGGATCGGCTGTAAAATCTGGAGGTTTTAGAAGTAGTATGTTGCCTATTAAATGCAGTCCTTGCCCCAGAAGCTGACACTTTCTTTCTCAGTTGTTAACCCTATTTTTGTTTTTAAACAACCCTTATTATTTCATGGAATGTAATGGTGTAATTCAGGTTCACGCTGAAGAATAAGAAAACAACAACTGTAAGAGTGAAAGGGGCGCAGGTCGGGATCAGCCAAAATATATACCCTTCAGAGAATTAATGATGATGTCAGACAGACACTGTGACAATATGCTGATCCAATAACTGACAGCGGTCAATAAGTGACAATGGGTGTGGTGATGACATCAGAGTGACCAGCATGGTGAGTCTAGGTACCTGGGAGGTGGTCCTGCTGGTCACATTGTGTCTACTGATGGGGTATTTGACACTATTCTGTGAATTTCATGCCTCTGCATGTTTTGGGGTGAAGTGTTTTTGCCCTGTCACATTGCCTCGGGGGGCTACCTTGGGGTATAATTGCATTATCTGGATTAACCCTTCCCTGGCTGGGACAGAGAAGCCGGAGCTCGAATATTCCCAGACTGTCCCTTATCCCTTTTTGTTTGTTTGTTTTTAATGTGTTTTGCTGGGTGACAGTGCTTGTAACCTGTCGGAGAGTTTCCATATCCGCCTGTCCCATTCTGAGCTGCCAGGCCTGGCTTAGGCTGTGGATAATACTTCATTGTTCACTACAATCCCTTAATATCTCGGCTGATCCTAAAGAGTGAGAAGATTGAGCAGCAGAAGAGGGTCAAGTGGCTGCTTTATTATTTGACCTGTCAGTAGTTCCCAGCTTGGTGTGGAAGTTGGCAGAATTTTTGTCTTTAACCCTTGATTGTCCCCGTTCTACCCTCTTCCCCTCCCCACTGGCACCCGAAAGTTAATTAGCATTCTAGTAAATCCGTGTCGGCAGGGCCTGTGAAGGTAAAAGGTCACATTGCAAAGTACAAACATGACCACTCTGTGCCTGTCGGAATGGCTGGCTGCCCCTGCTGAGAGTACCACATGGGCTATTCTACCTCAATTTCTGGCTGTTTTTCTTTTTCGGACCGCTCCAGTGGGCTGACTCTCGGCAGCAGAGATCGCTACCCCCAAACTTTTGTAGTGGGTGCAGACAGGTACTCTCAGCGTTCAGCCCTTCCGAGAAGTGCCTCTTAATCAGTGTTCATGCTATTTTCTATATATTTTTTTTTCACACTTTGCATTTCACATTGAAAGATGCTTTATCCGCACAAATTTATTTAAAAAAAAAATTAAAAATCCTGATTATTTGTAAATGTCTTGTTTGTCCATCCAGTTGTAGGAGAGGCAGGGTAGTTTTGTATGGTATAATAGTGCTAAAACCGAGACAGTTTACCCTTCAAAATCAAGAGAACCTGTTACATATCTCTTACAATGCACCACGCAGACACTATCTAAAGCCACGTTTTATATCTCCCAGTATCCCTGCTACTTCATCAGCGATGTGGCTGCAAAAATTCCATCGGAGAGCTTTGCTAAAAAAGCAAGATGGCAGCTCCTGTGGGACTACGACTGCTGTGTCATGAACAAACGTAGCAGGGGGGGAAATGTTTTCTAATAAAGCAGTTTAATTTCTCTGAGAGTCTCTCTCACTCCTCTTCTGTTTTAAATCGCCTTGGCAGTGTAAGGGCTAAACCCGCTGCAGCAAGATGGGCCCATCTCTAGTCCTTTTCGAGTTTATTTCCCCGCTGGATATCCTTCCTTCGCCCCGTAGTGCTGGGAATATTTCACACGGGTGGCGCTGGCGAGTAGGGGCGCAGGTATCTCGGGGATTTCCATGCAGGTCCCCGGCTGGGAATGCTATATACTTTTTTTTTTATTCAACTCTCGCCAGTTATTTGTAGGGTTTTTGTTCCTCCTTTTTCCTCTTTATTGCTGTGATTGGCCAGTTGCCAGTGAACACATGCAGGTTACATCCTATAAACGCTGCCTGCATTTGTCACGCTAAGGATCTTGGCGTGAGCTGCTGGATTGGGCAGCGGAGAGCAGGGGGGCTGGTTTGAATCTCGTTTGGTTTGTATACTCCCCGTTTTATTGAGGATTAGAATTTTGGAAGAAGCGTTGGGGGGGGGGGGGGGGGTCGGTCTGCAAATCGAGTGTGGAAATGATTCGCCAGCTTGGCGGTTAATCTGCCTGTCGGTACATAGAGCTGGGTGTCCTTGTGATGTTGGCATTTGATAGTGGTGCAGTTTATGGGGTTAGTTTTGTAGATTACACACCAGTAACACGAGTTAATGCGAATCAGTGCTCTCACAAGTCCATTTAAGTTTAAATTCTATGATTAGACTTTTCCATGTGTTTTATAAACTCGGAGTTTGAATGGTCTCATCGCAGAGGTTTCCTGTGGCCCTCACTGGGTTTAAGATGGGGTGCTGGCTCCTCGGGGTTTGGACCGTGCTCTGTTATTTAAATCCTTTTCTATAGAGACATACCCCCATTCATGGTATTTTTTCTTTAGTGATTGTGTCTCACGTATAATATAATCTTTATCGCCTTCAGAGTGTCGGCATCAGCCACGTTGCTATTTGTGACGTTTAAATGGAGAGACCACCTGATAAATGCACGAGGGGCTGATTTATTGATCTATGGATGATGTACTTAGACCACATGGGCCTTTGTTGCCACGGCAACAGCTGCAGCCTGCCCTGGGGATCCAACCGACCGAAAAACGTGGCCTGGATTACTTGGCTTTTCCAGCCACTCGGAGCCGGGAGTTTGGAAAGATGGGGACGGTGCTGATTCTTCCATGCAGCGCGATTTGCAGCCCACCCTGCCGGCAGTGAATGGGTTAAGAGCGATGCACAGATATGCCCTATGTCTGACTTGCTTGCACAATGAGGCCCTGCCTGACCGCGGGCCTTGTTTGCCTGTGCAGAGTAGACCTTGGACCCAGCAGAGCCAACTGGGATACAGGTCTGCTTGTAAATTCCGCTTCCTCGCGGCCATGTTTATCCTAATGCGAATGACCCTTCCACGCCAGATTGGAGCCTCCAACGGATGGGGGTGTGTTACAGAAAACAAGCAGGGATTAAAGTCCCCGGCCTCTGCTGCTAACAAGCAGCGCCCGTATTTGCTTATTCTGACTCCCCTAACGTTTTCTTTCTTTTACATTATTTTTTTTTATACATTTTCACAGTTCTGCATTTTTGGAATTTGTTTTTGTTACACCAATATCTTGGCCCCCCACCTCCTCCTCCACGCCTGCCACCCCACCATGTGCTAAAAAACAAGTGATTGTAATGTTTGGGTGAAACTCACAAAATATCCCGGGCTGTGCACTCTCTCCTTCACTGCGGCAGGGAAAGGGTTAGAGGAAAAGTACATATATCAGATGCAGGATAAGCAAGCAGACATGTAGTAAAGCAAACCATATGGTACACAGACTGGCCGGGCCTGATCACTTAGCACTTTAACAACCTCTGCTTATGCCTCTCTCTCCCCCCTCTACAGACCCTCTCTCTTTATAACATCATGTTTAAGCCCATCAGCATTACAGTTCCTAACGCTTATAGGTAATAAGAGCGATGGCTTGGGGGATTAGTCCTATCATTCACAGGCATGTGACATTCCTTTTGCATCTGTTTTCCAACGCAATACAACAGTCTCCCGAGTCCCATTTCACTCAGCCATCCCCATTAATGTAATACAGCTCCTTCACAAGTCCCATTTCACTCAGCCATACCCATTAATGTAATACAGCTCCCTCCCGAGTCCCATTTCACTAAGCCATCCCCATTAATGTAATACAGCTTCCTCTCAAGTCCCATTTCACTCAGCCATCCCCATTAATGTAATACAGCTCTCTCCCGAGTCCCATTTCACTCAGCCACCCCAATTAATGTAATACAGCTCCCTCCCGAGTCCCATTTCACTCAGCCATCCCCATTAATGTTATACAACTCCCTCCCGAGTCCCATTTCACTCAGCCATCCCCATTACTGTAATACAGCTCCCTCCCGAGTCCCATTTCACTTAGCCATCCCCATTACTGTAATACAGCTCCCTCCTGAGTCCCATTTCACTCAGCCATCCCTATTAATGTAATACAGCTCCCTCCCGAGTCCCATTTCACTCAGCCATCCCCATTAATGTAATACAGCTTCCTCTCAAGTCCCATTTCACTCAGCCATCCCAATTAATGTAATACAGCTCCCTCCCGAGTCCCATTTCACTCAGCCATCCCCATTAATGTAATACAACTCCCTCCCGAGTCCCATTTCACTCAGCCATCCCCATTACTGTAATACAGCTCCCTCCCCGAGTCCCATTTCACTCAGCCTCCCTATTAATGTAATACAGCTCCCTCCCGAGTCCCATTTCACTCAGCCATCCCCATTACTGTAATACAGCTCCCTCCCGAGTCCCATTTCACTCAGCCATACCCATTAATATAATACAGCTCCCTCTCAAGTCCAATTTCACTCAGCCATCCCCATTAATGTAATACAGCTCCCTCCCGAGTCCCATTTCACTCAGCCATCCCCATTAATGTAATACAGCTCCCTCCCGAGTCCCATTTCACTCAGCCATACCCATTAATGTAATACAGCTCCCTCCCGAGTCCCATTTCACTCAGCCTCCCTATTAATGTAATACAGCTCCCTTCCGAGTCCCATTTCACTCAGCCATCCCCATTAATGTAATACAGCTCCCTTCCGAGTCCCATTTCACTCAGCCTCCCTATTAATGTAATACAGCTCCCTCCCGAGTCCCATTTCACTCAGCCATCCCCATTACTGTAATACAGCTCCCTCCCCGAGTCCCATTTCACTCAGCCTCCCTATTAATGTAATACAGCTCCCTCCCGAGTCCCATTTCACTCAGCCATCCCCATTACTGTAATACAGCTCCCTCCCGAGTCCCATTTCACTCAGCCATACCCATTAATATAATACAGCTCCCTCTCAAGTCCAATTTCACTCAGCCATCCCCATTAATGTAATACAGCTCCCTCCCGAGTCCCATTTCACTCAGCCATCCCCATTAATGTAATACAGCTCCCTCCCGAGTCCCATTTCACTCAGCCATACCCATTAATGTAATACAGCTCCCTCCCGAGTCCCATTTCACTCAGCCATCCCCATTAATATAATACAGCTCCCTCCCGAGTCCCATTTCACTCAGCCTCCCTATTAATGTAATACAGCTCCCTTCCGAGTCCCATTTCACTCAGCCATCCCCATTAATGTAATACAGCTCCCTTCCGAGTCCCATTTCACTCAGCCTCCCTATTAATGTAATACAGCTCCCTCCCGAGTCCCATTTCACTCAGCCATCCCCATTACTGTAATACAGCTCCCTCCCGAGTCCCATTTCACTCAGCCTCCCTATTAATGTAATACAGCTCCCTTCCGAGTCCCATTTCACTCAGCCATCCCCATTAATGTAATACAGCTCCCTCCCGAGTCCCATTTCACTCAGCCATCCCCATTAATGTAATACAGCTCCCTCCGAGTCCCATTTCACTCAGCCATCCCCATTAATGTAATACTGCTTCCTTTCAAGTCCCATTTCACTCAGCCATCCCTATTAATGTAATACAGCTCCCTCCGAGTCCCATTTCCTTGTTAGTTACAGACCAGCAGCCGCCAATCGATGTTGGGAAATGATATCTGAATAACCTGCCGAGCACAGTTTGTTATTTGCTGGTTTGTTTCCACGAACCTTTAACAAAGAATCCCAGTGTTTTCTCTTCCTGACTATTGAAGAGATTAATCAAATATTAAACAAAAAAAAGGTACAAGGTCGGCCAGTGGCCTCTCTGCCCCCCCCCCCCCCCCCCAGCGGCCTGAACATAATGTAAAGGTTCGTCTGCTAACGAGAGCTGCAACAATAATAAATATCTATCTGAAAATAATCCCAGCATTAAAAAAAATATGGGGCCAGACGCAGGGATGTGAGGACCTTCGGCCAGGGCAGAGGCCCAGTGGGTGGGGTCCTGGGCTGCGCGGTACTGATCATGTGTGCGTGACGCTATAATCTATAGAGTGTTTAGTATACATATGTGATAAACCTGATATTTAAGTAGCGCTCTCATTAGATGGCACATCCTGCCCGTGATAGAGGGCAGAGGTCAAGACCACTTCGCTCTTAGAAGCGCTAAGCCTTGCCTTTCCTGAATACGCCTGTCTGACTCTGAGAAACAGAACTATCAGGGGTCTCGCGTCCGGGGGGACCTCCTTCCACAGCGCGGGTCTGGATGAGCGGGGGGGTCGCTGGTTCTGCCCACAGGAAAGGTTTGAGTATAAAACATTCAGGAAGTTATTCAGGATTTATTACTTCTTCTGTCCTCATAATCACTTCCTTCTTCACTACAGATTCCTTCTGTGCAATCCTGGCTGCAGCTGACCTCAGAGTATGAATCCCAGCACTGTCTGAGCCTGTCCTGATAATGTGCAGTCAGATCCCCCTACATTACATCCAAACCCAGCACTGTCTGAGCCTGTCCTGATAATGTGCAGTCAGGAGATCCCCCGACATTGCATCCAATCCCAGCACTGTCTGAGCCTGTCCTGATAATGTGCAGTCAGGAGACCCCCCTACATTACATCCAAACCCAGCACTGTCTGAGCCTGTCCTGATAATGTGCAGTCAGATCCCCCTACATCAGGGCTCGACAAACCCCGGGCGCCAGGTCGCCATGGCGACCAGGAAATCAGACCTGGCGCCCAGGTATCGTGAGCCCCGCATGGTGCCTTGGCAATAGGATTTTTTTTCTTCTTCTCTTTAATCTATCGGTGCGCGAGGGAGCAGAGTGAGTGCACCGGCTGCACAGACTTCGTGCTCCGCCCCCTCGCGCACCGATCACCGGGGAGCTCAGCAGGAAAGCAAAGCTGCTCTCTGCCACTGGGCTGGAACACGCGCCCCCACCCCCCTCCCTGCATTGAGGCTGGAACGCAACCCCCTCTCTCCCCCCCCCTCCATTGATGTGTTATAGCAGGGAGGGGGGACATTAATAGGTGAGCTTTTTTTTTTTTTTCTTTTCTTCAAAAAAACAGAAAACCCTGCTGCCGTGTGTGTGTGTGTGTGTATATATATATGTGTGTGTGACTGGATGTGTATGTGTGTGTATATATATGTGTGTGACTGGATGTGTATGTGTGTGTATATATGTGTGTGACTGGATGTGTATGTGTGTGTATATATGTGTCTGACTAGATGTGTTTGTGTGTATATATGTGTGTGACTAGATGTGTTTGTGTGTATATATGTGTGTGACTGGATGTGTATGTGTGTGTGTGTGTGTATATATATATATATATATATATATGTGTCTGGATGTGTTTGTGTGTATATATGTGTCTGGATGTGTTTGTGTGTATATATGTGTCTGGATGTGTTTGTGTGTATATGTGTCTGACTGGATGTGTTTGTGTGTATATATGTGTCTGGATGTGTTTGTGTGTATATATGTGTCTGGATGTGTTTGTGTGTATATGTGTCTGACTGGATGTGTTTGTGTGTATATGTGTCTGACTGGATGTGTTTGTGTGTATATGTGTCTGACTGGATGTGTTTGTGTGTGTATATGTGTCTGACTGGATGTGTTTGTGTGTGTATATGTGTCTGACTGGATGTGTTTGTGTATATATGTCTGACTGGATGTGTCTGACTGTGTGTGTATGTATGTGACTGACTGGATGTGTATGTATATGTATTAAAACAAGGTGTAGCGGGTTTCGCACTCAGAAGTGGAGGGTGCACGGAGAGGATTTTCACCCTGGTACTCCAAATTAGAATAAATTATCCTTTATTCTGTATGTATATGTGATGGACTATGTGTCTGTGTGTGTATATATGTGACTGACTGACTGTGTGTCTGTCTGTGACTGTGTGTGTTTATGTGCTGTTGTCTGGCTCCTAGATATTTTAGCTGGCTCCTAAATCTCAGATACATTTGTCAAGCCCTGCCCTACATTACATCCAAACCCAGCACTGTCTGAGCCTGTCCTGATAATGTGCAGTCAGGAGATCCCCCTGCATTATATCCAATCCCAGCACTGTCTGAGCCTGTCCTGATAATGTGCAGTCAGATCCCCCTACATTACATCCAAACCTGGCACTGTCTGAGCCTGTCCTGATAAAGTGCAGTCAGGACACCCCCCTACATTACATCCAAACCTGGCACTGTCTGAGCCTGTCCTGATAATGTGCAGTCAGGAGACCCCCCTACATTACATCCAAACCCAGCACTGTCTGAGCCTGTCCTGATAATGTGCAGTCAGATCCCCTACATTATATCCAAGCCCAGCACTGTCTGAGCCTGTCCTGATAATGTGCAGTCAGATCCCCCGACATTACATCCAAACCTGGCACTGTCTGAGCCTGTCCTGATAAAGTGCAGTCAGGAGACCCCCCTACATTACATCCAAACCTGGCACTGTCTGAGCCTGTCCTGATAATGTGCAGTCAGGAGACCCCCCTACATTACATCCAAACCCAGCACTGTCTGAGCCTGTCCTGATAATGTGCAGTCAGATCCCCTACATTATATCCAAGCCCAGCACTGTCTGAGCCTGTCCTGATAATGTGCAGTCAGATCCCCCGACATTGCATCCAATCCCAGCACTGTCTGAGCCTGTCCTGATAATGTGCAGTCAGGAGACCCCCCTACATTACATCCAAACCTGGCACTGTCTGAGCCTGTCCTGATAAAGTGCAGTCAGGAGACCCCCCTACATTACATCCAAACCTGGCACTGTCTGAGCCTGTCCTGATAATGTGCAGTCAGGAGACCCCCCTACATTACATCCAAACCTGGCACTGTCTGAGCCTGTCCTGATAAAGTGCAGTCAGGAAACCCCCCTACATTACATCCAAACCTGGCACTGTCTGAGCCTGTCCTGATAATGTGCAGTCAGGAGATCCCCCTACAATATATCCAAACCCAGCACTGTCTGAGCCTGTCCTGATAATGTGCAGTCAGGAGATCCCCCGACATTGCATCCAATCCCAGCACTGTCTGAGCCTGTCCTGATAATGTGCAGTCAGGAGACCCCCCTACATTACATCCAAACCCAGCACTGTCTGAGCCTGTCCTGATAATGTGCAGTCAGGAGATCCCCCGACATTGCATCCAAACCCAGCACTGTCTGAGCCTGTCCTGATAATGTGCAGTCAGGAGATCCCCCTACATTACATCCAATCCCAGCACTGTCTGAGCCTGTCCTGATAATGTGCAGTCAGGAGATCCCCCGACATTGCATCCAATCCCAGCACTGTCTGAGCCTGTCCTGATAATGTGCAGTCAGGAGATCCCCCGACATTGCATCCAAACCCAGCACTGTCTGAGCCTGTCCTGATAATGTGCAGTCAGGAGATCCCCCTACATTACATCCAAACCTGGCACTGTCTGAGCCTGTCCTGATAATGTGCAGTCAGGAGATCCCCCTACATTACATCCAAACCTGGCACTGTCTGAGCCTGTCCTGATAATGTGCAGTCAGGAGATCCCCCTACATTACATCCAAACCTGGCACTGTCTGAGCCTGTCCTGATAATGTGCAGTCAGGAGATCCCCCGACATTGCATCCAATCCCAGCACTGTCTGAGCCTGTCCTGATAATGTGCAGTCAGGAGACCCCCCTACATTACATCCAAACCTGGCACTGTCTGAGCCTGTCCTGATAATGTGCAGTCAGGAGATCCCCCGACAATGCATCCAAACCCAGCACTGTCTGAGCCTGTCCTGATAATGTGCAGTCAGGAGATCCCCCTACATTACATCCAAACCTGGCACTGTCTGAGCCTGTCCTGATAATGTGTAGTCAGGAGATCCCCCGACATTGCATCCAATCCCAGCACTGTCTGAGCCTGTCCTGATAATGTGCAGTCAGGAGATCCCCCCTACATTATATCCAAACCCAGCACTGTCTGAGACTGTCCTGATAATGTGCAGTCAGGAGATCCCCCGACATTGCATCCAATCCCAGCACTGTCTGAGCCTGTCCTGATAATGTGCAGTCAGGAGATCCCCCTACATTACATCCAAACCTGGCACTGTCTGAGCCTGTCCTGATAATGTGCAGTCAGGAGATCCCCCTACATTACATCCAAACCTGGCACTGTCTGAGCCTGTCCTGATAATGTGTAGTCAGGAGATCCCCCGACATTGCATCCAATCCCAGCACTGTCTGAGCCTGTCCTGATAATGTGCAGTCAGGAGATCCCCCTACATTACATCCAAACCTGGCACTGTCTGAGCCTGTCCTGATAATGTGCAGTCAGCAGATCCCCCTACATTATATCCAAACCCAGCACTGTCTGAGCCTGTCCTGATAATGTGCAGTCAGGAGATCCCCCCTACATTATATCCAAACCCAGCACTGTCTGAGACTGTCCTGATAATGTGCAGTCAGGAGATCCCCCCTACATTATATCCAAACCCAGCACTGTCTGAGCCTGTCCTGATAATGTGCAGTCAGGAGATCCCCCCTACATTATATCCAAACCCAGCACTGTCTGAGCCTGTCCTGATAATGTGCAGTCAGATCCCCTACATTATATCCAAACCCAGCACTGTATGAGCCTGTCCTGATAATGTGCACTGTCTGAGCCTGTCCTGATAATGTGCAGTCAGGAGATCCCCCTACATTACATCCAAACCTGGCACTGTCTGAGCCTGTCCTGATAATGTGCAGTCAGCAGATCCCCCTACATTATATCCATGCCCAGCACTGTCTGAGCCTGTCCTGATAATGTGCAGTCAGGAGATCCCCCCTACATTATATCCAAACCCAGCACTGTCTGATCCTGTCCTGATAATGTGCAGTCAGATCCCCTACATTATATCCAAACACAGCACTGTCTGAGCCTGTCCTGATAATGTGCAGTCAGATCCCCTACATTACATCCAAACCCAGCACTGTCTGAGCCTGTCCTGATTATGTGCAGTCAGATCCCCTACATTATATCCAAACCCAGCACTGTCTGAGCCTGTCCTGATAATGTGCAGTCAGGAGATCCCCCTACATTATATCCAATCCCAGCACGGTCTGAGCCTGTCCTGATAATGTGCAGTCAGGAGATCCCCTCCATTATATCCAATCCCAGCACTGTCTGAGCCTGTCCTGATAATGTGCAGTCAGATCCCCCACATTACATCCAAGCCCAGCACTGTCTGAGCCTGTCCTGATAATGTGCAGTCAGATCCCCCACATTACATCCAAACCCAGCACTGTCTGAGCCTGTCCTGATAATGTGCAGTCAGGAGATCCCCCTAGATTATATCCAAACCCAGCACTGTCTGAGCCTGTCCTGATAATGTGCAGTCATGAGATCCCCCTACATTATATCCAAACCCAGCACTGTCTGAGCCTGTCCTGATAATGTGCAGTCATGAGATCCCCCTACATTACATCCTAACCCAGCACTGTCTGAGCCTGTCCTGATAATGTGCAGTCAGAACCCCTAAATTATATCCAATCCCAGCACTGTCTGAGCCTGTCCTGATAATGTGCAGTCAGACCCCCTACATTATATCCAAACCCAGCACTGTCTGAGCCTGTCCTGATAATGTGCAGTCAGACCCCCTACTTTATATCCAAACCCAGCACTGTCTGATCCTGTCCTGATAATGTGCAGTCAGATCCCCCTACAATATATCCAAACCCAGCACTGTCTGATCCTGTCCTGATAATGTGCAGTCAGATCCCCCTACATTATATCCAAACCCAGCACTGTCTGAGCCTGTCCTGATAATGTGCAGTCAGATCCCCTACATTATATCCAAACCCAGCACTGTCTGAGCCTGTCCTGATAATGTGCAGTCAGGAGATCCCCCACATTATATCCAATCCCAGCACTGTCTGAGCCTGTCCTGATAATGTGCAGTCAGATCCCCCTACATTACATCCAAACCCAGCACTGGCTGAGCCTGTCCTGATATTGTGCAGTCAGATCCCCTACATTACATCCAAACCCAACACTGTCTGAGCCTGTCCTGATAATGTGCAGTCAGATTCCCCCTACATTACTTCCAAACCCAGCACTGTCTGAGCCTGTCCTGATAATGTGCACTTTCTGAGCCTGTCCTGATAATGTGCCCTGTCTGAGCCTGTCTGTCCTGATAATGTGCACTGTCTGAGCCTGTCCTGATAATGTGCACTGTCTGAGCCTGTCCTGATAATGTGCACTGTCTGAGCCTGTCCTGATAATGTGCACTGTCTGAGCCTGTCCTGATAATGTGCCCTGACTGAGCCTGTCTGTCCTGATAATGTGCCCTGTCTGAGCCTGTCTGTCCTGATAATGTGCACTGTCTGAGCCTGTCCTGATAATGTGCACTGTCTGAGCCTGTCCTGATAATGTGCACTGTCTGAGCCTGTCCTGATAATGTGCACTGTCTGAGCCTGTCCTGATAATGTGCCCTGTCTGAGCCTGTCCTGATAATGTGCCCTGTCTGAGCCTGTCCTGATAATGTGCACTGTCTGAGCCTGTCCTGATAATGTGCACTGTCTGAGCCTGTCCTGATAATGTGCACTGTCTGAGCCTGTCCTGATAATGTGCACTGTCTGAGCCTGTCCTGATAATGTGCACTGTCTGAGCCTGTCCTGATAATGTGCACTGTCTGAGCCTGTCATGATAATGTGCACTGTCTGAGCCTGTCCTGATAATGTGCACTGTCTGAGCCTGTCATGATAATGTGCACTGTCTGAGCCTGTCCTGATAATGTGCCCTGTCCGAGCCTGTCCTGATAGTGTGCAGTCAGCAGACCCCCCTCCTGTATATTTCGTCTAGTGTATGTTATTAGTTGGAGTTCTTCCCGTTTGTTGTTTTTGGCCCAGTTGTGTGGAGGGCAGTCAGTCAGACTGGCACCTCCATGGGAGCGACGGGTCAAACCAACAGATACAAATAACTGTGTCCTGTGTCTACCTAAAGTCCAGAAATGTCGTGGACGTGGAGACCGTGCCAGTGGCACCATCCCACGTGACAAAGGAAGTCATGGTAAATATTGTATTATTACAGCCAAACTCCGCCACACAGCTGTACAATGCGCTAATTACATCTGTTATATTGCATCTCTGAATCCGACCCAGCAACGGCTGCCAAGAGCTCAGAAATTACAGGACAAACTTATTGAGCTCTATTTGCCCTGTATAGCTCTATCAGGGGGCGGACATGTTTATAATCTTTGCTCTGTGTAGCTCTATCAGGGGGCGGACAGGTTGTTTTATATTATTTGCTCTGTATAGCTCTATCAGGGGGCGGACATGTTTTTTTATATTATTTGCTCTGTATAGCTCTATCAGGTGGCAGACATGTTTTTTTAGATTCTTTGCTCTGTATAGCTCTATCAGGGGGCGGACATGTTGTTTAGAATCTTTGCTATGTATAGCTCTATCAGGGGGCGGACATGTTGTTTAGAATCTTTGCTATGTATAGCTCTATCAGGGGGCGGACATGTTGTTTAGAATCTTTGCTCTGTATAGCTCTATCAGGGGGTGGACATGTTTATAATCTTTGCTATGTATAGCTCTATCAGGGGGCGGACATGTTGTTTAGAATCTTTGCTCTGTATAGCTCTATCAGGGGGCGGACATGTTTAGAATCTTTGCTCTGTATAGCTCTATCAGGTGGCGGACATGTTTTTTTAGATTCTTTGCTCTGTATAGTTCTATCAGGGGGCGGAAATGTTGTTTAGAATCTTTGCTATGTATAGCTCTATCAGGGGGCGGACATGTATTGAATCTTTGCTCTGTATAGCTCTATCAGGAGGCAGACATCTTACCCAATATGTTCGGGGTTAGGGCTATACAGAGCAAAGAGGGCTCAATAAAGTACTTTATTTGTATAATTATATTAAAGCATTTCTATGTAAAATGCCTTCACTTGATGCCATATTTCAATTAATGCTGAATTATTTTTTCTGTTTTGCACATTATCCTCCCCCACAAAGTGCTTTAAATGAAAGTTTGGTAATAACCAGGCTCCTGCCCCGCTCCCAGGGAGCTGGATTCCCCCATACAGTAACATTGCCATTTATGGGAGCTCTGTGTCTCCATAATGTAAATATATAGGAAAAAACAGTATTTAGTGTAAATCCCTCACAGAGAGATAACATGGATTTTCTCCGAGTTTAGCATCACAGGGTTTATATTCCACAAAGATTAATTATTATGTTGAGCAGCTCTGTTTACAAACACTTTACGTGTATATTATAAATATAACTCAAATCCTTTTATTTTTTTTTGCTTTAGTAAAGTTTTCCTTTGTTTCTTTTAGGGGGTGTTGCTGTGTTTTGGGGTATAGGATATTCTCTTTATAGCCCCAGATTAAAACCTGTTTACATGTTGTTTTACAGCTGTATTTTGTTGAATGCAAAGTTTTTATGTAATAAAAGTCAGTAGACTAATTAGTAACTTTGATGTATAATTAGGATTGACACCTTTTAAAAAAAAAAAAATCTTGGCCAACATGTTATTGACCCCATAACTTTGAAGCCCATTTGTTACTGGCCTGCAAATTACTGTGTGTGTAGCAACTATATATATATATATATATATATATATATATATATATATATATATATATAGGAACTGAGAAGGGAATTGCACAAAGAAGGCCAGAGCAGCCGAGTTTGACAAATCCCGCCATACATCAAACGTTGCTATTTTGGCCCCACGTTCCCCCCCCCTTGGTAAAGATGGAGGCGCTCGTTCATAGACGTGTGTTTTATAAAACATGGGAGATACTTTTCCTGACTATATATATATTTTTTTCTCTCCCTCGCTTGTCTCTGTAGTTGTCGCGGACGGCTCCGACCTCGGGAGGAGAACACAAACCCACAGAAGGTAGGAAAAGCCCCTTCTTATTATATGTGTCTGTCGGTGAATTTAATTACCAGATAAAATAAAATAAACACTCAGTGCTTCTTGGCTTCTGCCATTTCCCTGATTCTCTGCTCTACAAATAAAAGATACGCCGCTTTTGGCTGCTGGATTACTGTAAAATGGCAGTGGGAGAGGCGGTCAATGGGTTGGTGGATGGGTTCGGGGGGTGGTAGGTGGGCTTCTGAGGCGTTCTCATTCAGGTGCTTCTTGTGTATTCTGGGGGTCTTGTCAGCGCTGTGTCTCACGTACATGACTCTAATAAAGAGATTTAACAAATACATTTTCGGGGCGGGCCACTAAAGATGTTAAAATACTCTATTGTTATGTCTTCTTCCCAAAATGTGGCTCTGATACAGAACTTTGATTTCTTAAAAACTATTTTACAGTAAAACTTACACCGAAACCTAAGGGCGTTTAATCCCGTCTATAGCGATTTATTAACAGTTGTGCAGTGCAAATGCTGTAACTCCACTCCCTTCATAGAAATGAATCTGTAAACAAATGCATAGATCAAGAGAAAGATGGGGTGATGTAAAGAGACAACTTCCAGTATGATGGGTGACATTGTTAAAATACCTGCCCCCCCCCCCCCCCCCCCAGTCAGCCAGGGCAGCCCCCTAGCAATCTGATATCGGAGGAGGCTTTTACTATACACTGTGGATCACTTGTCACCTTGTAAGCATCAGATGCTGTCCCTAACTTGCATTGGTGCATGACCCCCCCCCCCCCCGGCCCCCCAGGTGCTGTGATCCTTGCGATGGGTATAAATATGGATATTGTTACTCAGCACTTTCACGCTGGGAACATGTGAGCTCAGCAGATCACATCTCACATTATCCAAACCTTACCCCCGCTTCTGCTGACATCGAGGCTCTCAGGACTGCTGGAGAGATCAGCGGCAAGCAGTAACCGCGTGCGCCCATATTCAGCAGAGACTGACGCTCTCTGCAAGCCCGTGTGTGTGTGTGTGTTTGCCACCCCTGTCCCTGCATTGGAAGTCGTGGGCCCCCACGGAGAAGCTCACAAGGACAGCCGCTGGTAAAATCCTAGCCTGGTAATCCTGCAGATCTGATGTGACTCCTGCAGGAAGGGGTTAATCGAATGTGTCACCCAGGCCACGTGCCAGATACGTGACAGGGGGGACATTTCAGAGTGAGCAGTACAAAGGCCCAGTGGAGTCAGCGAGGATGCAGATGTCTCCTAATTTCTTTTCCCTTGTGGTGGAATAAACCAGCCGGGCCGGCCCAAGGAGATATTAGGACCTTTTATATAGGCTCACAGCAGATTAATTCTGTAGACAAAGCACCGTTTAACTCAAGGCCCATGTGTAAGGGTGGAAGGACCTTGAGACGGGTGTTTAGAGAATCTGTATCCAGACAGAGGTGCAGGATCTGTGCCCCTGTGGAATGTATAGGAGGAATGTTCTGACGAATCCTAGATTTAGAAAGAATTCACTGAGCATTTTCACACCATGGGGATAATATTCCTCATTATAATACCCCTCCACACCCCTTATTATTATTATTACGCAGCCTGTGGCTGTCTAATGATTACTCAGCCGGTTTATTTTAAGATCCTGAAACGTGGAGAGCGCAAAGGAAAGGAGGGGAGATGAGCTCTCGTCCCCTCCCCCCTAGCCAGTCACGACTTCAGCAAACACCAACCTGCTTTAGCCCACCGAGCCCCCTTACAATACATCACCGCCGGTGGGACGCTCTACAAAGGGTGGCCAAGATGATGGAGACTCCTCTGCACAGAGATGTCCTGTAACATCTTAGTAATTCTGAGTAGTCCAGGTGCTTGATGTGGGGTTATTGCTGTGGGGGTTGGTTGCACTGTCTCGCTGGCATCCCAGGTTTGTGAGAGTAGATACAACAGAATGGCAAAGTATGATGATAATATTGTATTTAATCACAATAAAATACATAATAAACAATATATCCAATCTAACACTATAAGACAAACAAACTAACAAAGTAACATAGTAATTTAGGTTGAAAAAAGACACAAGTCCATCAAGTTCAACCCTTCTACCTATCATTCCAGCTTTTTGATCCAAAAGAAGGAAAACCCCTAAGGAAGCTATTTCTAATGTTGCCTCCTACGGGGAAAAATTCCTTCTTGACTCCAAAGGGCAATCAGATTTCTCCTTGGATCAAAAAGCTCTATTATTAATGCTCATTCTATTATTAATAGCCCTGTATGTTCTGCTTTTCCATGTGTAAATGCATCTATTGTGGTTGATAGCACTACCTCTCTTGGCAGTGAGTTCCATAACTTTATTGTCCTAACCGTAAAGAATCCCTTCCTTTGCTGTCTATGAAATCTTTGCTCTTCCAGTCTGAGGGGGTGACCTCTTGTTCTTTGTACATTTCTGTTAATGAACAGGTCCCTGGAGAGCTCCTTATATTGGCCCTGGGAGCTGCCTATCCCTGTCCTTCATGGGAAGGGAGAAATCTCCCGGTTGACTTGTCTTCATGATGTGTTTAGCTCCTTGTTATCAGATAGGGTTTATCCAGCTGTATAATTACAAACACTCCTGTCATAATCCTCGGCCTTCCTGGCCTGTGCAATTAAATTGACACATAAAACAAACTGCTCCCTAATTACACTCACACAACTGCCCGGAGCTTGTGCTGTTCCTGGTATGTAAGGTTTACGCTGAGAGGTTAATGGGCTACCAAGCCTAGTGCATGTGACGTGTGTATGTCTTTAAGGAAAATGCGTTGGCTGCAGAAAGATTGTCGGCCATCTTGGCGCTTATTGGATCTGGCCTGCAACAGACTTTGTGTGGATATTTATGGTCCAAGTTAACCCAGGATTTAACAGGAAATGTCGGCAGAAGATGAATAGTGCATTTATCAGTATGATCTACTGGGAAAGCAAATGGCGGCTCCCGGTATGACTTGGTGTCCAGAGATTAGTTTATATGTCTATAGATTGACCTGTCCTGTAACTGTTGATGAGAGCCGATTAAACCTTGAAGCCTGACCCCAGACTGGAGCAGACACAGACCCTCTTCTCTGTCTCTGGCTGGCCAAATGGTCGGACATCTTGGCAGCGGATGCGAACATGATCCAGCAGTCTGTTTTGTTTTTCTGGTGCTTGTGAAATCCACAAGGGAAAATTGTACAGCTGTTTGCAAGGACACGTCCGTGACTCTCCAACCTGAGCTGCTTGTATTCCTTGCTTTCTAATCCAGCAAATATTATCCTCTCAAAAGAGGCACATATGTATATGCACCAAATGGCCTATGGCTGTAGGTCGGGGCCCATCAAACTGTGAGCAGAGAGACATTGGGCCCATCAAACTGTGAGCAGGGAGACATTGGGCGCATCAAACTGTGAGCAGAGGGAGTTTGGGGGCAGCAAAGTGTGAGCAGGGGGACTTTGGGTGTATCAAACTGTGAGCAGGGAGACATTGGGCCCATCAAACTGTGAGCAGGGAGACATTAGGCCCATCAAACTGTGAGCAGGGAGACATTGGGCGCATCAAACTGTGAGCAGGGAGACATTGGGCCCATCAAACTGTGAGCAGGGAGACATTGGGCCCATCAAACTGTGAGCAGGGAGACATTGGGCCCATCAAACTGTGAGCAGGGAGACATTGGGCCCATCAAACTGTGAGCAGGGAGACATTGGGCCCATCAAACTGTGAGCAGGGAGACATTGGGCCCATCAAACTGTGAGCAGGGAGACATTGGGCCCATCAAACTGTGAGCAGGGAGACATTGGACGCAGCAAAGTGTCAGCAGGGGGAGTTTGGGGGCAGCAAACTGTGAGCATAGGGAGTTTGGGCGTAGCAAAGTGTGAGCAGGAGGTGAGCATAGGGAGTTTGGGGGCAACAAAGTGTGAGCAGGAGGAGTTTGGGGGCAGCCAACTGTGAACAGGAGGAGTTTGGGGGCAGCCAACTGTGAGCAGGAGGAGTTTGGGGGCAGCCAACTGTGAGCAGGAGGAGTTTGGGGGCAGCCAACTGTGAGCAGGAGGAGTTTGGAGGCAGCCAACTGTGAGCAGGAGGACTTTGGGGGCAGCCAACTGTGAGCAGGAGGAGTTTGGGGGCAGCAAACTGTGAGCAAGGCCATGATTGTCAGCATAATGAGTTCCTTAAGTTAAGTGGTAGAATAGCTTTACACTAACAGGGTAAATAAATGAGCAGGGCCACTGGTACCTTGTTAATGCTCCTGTGATACTTTTCTTTTGTTATATATTCCTGGAGGGTGGGCATTAAAGATGAGAGAATGTTTATGAACCAGCTGCTATAGGCCTAGAAAAGGTTCCTTTCTAACCCCTTTACAGAGAACATTATACACAGACAGTGCATGCCTTGGCACACGTGTCACGGTAACATATAGCACACATTGAAGCCAGAGGTGCAATGAATTACATGCTGTGCTAATAACATTGTATGGGTTTAGGGGGCTTCCTTGTACAGTCTATCCTGCAGCGGTGGGTTTAAGACATTGCAAGACATTGGGGGGAAGGGCATGTTTCCAGCTGCTGCTCTGGTGGTCTCCCGTGCTGGGACCACTATTGGCAGAGAGGAAGCTGTGAAAGGGAGGGTGGGCTTAAGGGATTGGGAGGAGGGGGGCTCTGGTTTTGAGCGGGGAAGTTAACTGAGGTCTCCTGGAAGTGTCAGAATGGGATTGGGCAGGTTAAACAGTGTGTTGGAGCAGAAAGTGTTAATTAACCCCTTCTGTGCCAGGGCAGTCCAGATATGTTGTCCCCCCCACCCCCGGTCTCCCAGTTTTAATTATGGGAATAAACACATGTCCTGTATACTGTATTTACTTTCGTTAAGTGAGAGGAAAGGGGCCTTTTACTTCGTCTTCATTTCACACCCAGGAGTCCATAACTGGGTCCAACCCCCACTACTGCGCCCCCCCCACTTCCCCGTGTACATAACCTGCAAACAAAGATTGTCCTTAGGGTGGGGAGGGGGGGGGGCGATGGTGGGGGGCAGCATGTGAACAAATTGTTTCGATTCGCGACAAGTGTTTTTTTGTGGAAAAAGGAGGTGGTCAGTTATAATGAGGAAGGGGGGCTCATTTAGCAGCTGGATCTAGGTAATGGGGGGGTTAGAACAGCTACTACTCGATGTCAGGGATGCCAGTGGGATTTTATAGGGCTTTAGCTGCTAATCCAACCTCTCTGGGATGCTGTAACTGCAAGAGAATTTCTCTCCATAATCCGGATGGCCATGTGGCCAAAAGCTTGCGCTCTATGCTCCTATTGTACACTTTGCTTAGAAACAGCAGCCTAATTAGCTCTCTCACGCATAGCTGGGGTTCCCACTGCATTTTCCCAAAGAGGATTTTATTCTGGGAATTGTTATCCCCACCGAGAGGGCCGGTGGCATTTTTCGTGTATAGATTTGCGAGAGGCTGAGTGCGCTAATGAGCCGTTATATATTCCCTCATTATTGGTCCTGTCTGGAAGTCTGTCTTCGCCCCTCTCGTCCTATCTCAAGGCCTCGTCCCCACCTCCCCGACAAGCCTGTCCTCTTCTTCCTTTCAGTTGGGCGTCTGTTCCCCCTTGCTCTCCATAGCTGTTGACTGATGAACGATATAAAGTTAATTCTCTGGTCTGAAGGATCATTTCTCGGCGGAAGTCTCTGCAAATCATCATCGCCCTCACTGTCACATGACCTGTTGCATCATGAATTAGAGAGTGGCGTTATATCTCTCTCTTTTTTCCCCTCTCTTCCGAGTGCAGTGGTACCGTTCTTGAAGGTTTTCGAGCGCAGTATCTGCCAGGTGCGGGAGACGATGGTGGACATATACCAAGAGTACCCCGAAGAGGTGGAATACATATTCAAACCGTCTTGCGTCCCCTTGATGAGGTGTTCGGGATGCTGCAATGATGAAACGCTAGAGTGTGTACCCTCAGAGTGGTACAACATCACCATGCAGGTAGGACGCTGGGCATCACACCTTCTGAATGCCTGCCTAGAGCAATGATGGCTAACCTTGGCACTGTAGGTGTCTGGGAACTACAAATTGGCCTTACCACTGAACCTCTGGTATATAGTTCCCAACAATATGCAGTGCCAAGGTTAACCTTCATTGTCACCATCTAAATGGGACTGTGAGGTGAGATGGCCAATCACTACGTTCCAAGGCTTTCCCTATTGAATGTGCTAAAGAACATAACACTGATGGGAACAAACCAGTCCCTTAGTCACCATGACCCCATAAAAAGACCCCACTTGCACGTATCTGTTTATTTTACTTTAAAGCAAGTTACACTTCCCTGTAGCTTTACATTGAAACTAATTTCAGCGGGGCTTCTAAATTCAGTGACATTCTATAAGGAGGGGCTTGGAGAGATGGGCGGGGCTTCTAAATTCAGTGACATTCTATAAGGAGGGGCTTGGAGAGATGGGCGGGGCTTCTAAATTCAGTGACATTCTATAAGGAGGGGCTTGGAGAGAGGGGCGGGGCTTCTAAATTCAGTGACATTCTATACGTAGGGGCTTGGAGAGATGGGCGGGGATTCTAAATTCAGTGACATTCTATAAGGAGGGGCTTGGAGAGAGGGGCGGGGCTTCTAAATTCAGTGACATTCTATACGTAGGGGCTTGGAGAGATGGGCGGGGATTCTAAATTTAGTGACATTCTATAAGGAGGGGCTTGGGGAGATGGGCGTGGCTTTTAATTTAGTGACATAAAAGGAGGGGCTTGGAGAGATGGGTGGGGCTGTTACTATAGCAAGATCAATACTTTATAAGCTGGGTGAATTGTGGCTGCTGTGAGGTTGGGATATGCACCCATTCCTACTTTTTTTCCCTTTTTTATAAACAATATGCCAATAATTAACCCTTCTGGTCTTTTTTCTCTCTTTTTTTTTACCCGTATCCTGCAGATAATGAGTATCAAACCTCACAAAAGCCAGCACATAATCGATATGAGCTTTCAGCAGCACAGCCGGTGTGAGTGCAGGTACAGATCAACTGGACAGGGCTCTGCCGAAATAATGGAATGGCTGTCTGCTTGCATGAAAAGCTTCTCTGCTATGTGTCACTGTCTGTCTATCTCTGTTTGTCTGACGTAGCACTGATAATGTGATGGCGTGTGTGATGTGTGTTCACCCCTACAAGTTTCACTGTTTAGTTTCACATGCGTGTGTGTGCGTGCCTGTGTGTGCGTGCATGTGTCTGTCTGTGTGTGTGTGTGTGTGTGTGTCTGTGCGTGTGTCTGTTTGTCTGTGTGTGTGTGTGCGCGTACGTGTTTCTGTGTGTGTGCGTGTGTCTGTGCGTGTTTGTGTGTGTGTGTGTGTGTGTGTGTGTGTGTGCATATGGCTCAGGAGTCTGGTTTTTTTTTGCACATAAACCAAGAACATGAGTTAATTTTAAAAATATTTTCTTTTTCTTTTCTCGTTTTCAGATTAAAGAAAGATGCAATAAGCAAACAGGAAAAGTAAGTGGCCAGATTTTAAAGTGTTTTATAATTACACACATATATATATATATATATATATATATATATATATATATATATATATATATATATATATATATATATATATATATTTACATAGATATTTTATCCCCTACACATTCTCAGCCCTGGAAATCCATCTCTGTTGTTAAAGCCCTGGAGTGCTTCAGGTTTTTGGGGCTCTTGTGGAGTTTAAGTAGACTGGGGATAGTGGGTGTTTTGGGGTCTTTTAAATCTTAAGAGGGGACGTGGCCACTAGGGTTTCTCTGTGAATCCTGATTATAGCTAGAAGAGGGTAGAGTTTATATATTTCTATATATTAAATAATGATGTTAAACTCCACTCACGACCCTTATCTTCCGATATAACCGTTGTAAAAGATTCAGCTCTTCATGTCACAATGTATTCCTGAGTATTAATGGTCCACAGCTGAGCTGGCCACGTAAACATTGTATATACTGTGACTTTAGAGAATAAAGACGTGATCTGTACATTGTGTCAGCAGGAATGCAGCAAATGCAGACATTATAAGAAAAATATGTTCTAAATGTGTCTCCTGTTTATGACATCACCTATGGCCTGATATGCAAATTACACTGAAAAGCAGTTAATTTGCATATTGAGCCACGGGTGATGCCATTAAAAGGGGACACATTGAAAACATGTTTCTCTTGTTTGATGCATTGGTTTGCCATTTTGCCAACTCAGTGGGGGTCAAAGTCAGTGCTGGGGCAAAGTTGTAAAAGTGCTGCAGTCACCATGGAAACCAATGGAATGTCCCTGCTGATTACATCACTTTTAGAACTTTACCCCCAGAATCACCATGGAAACCATTGGAATGTCCCTGCTGGTTACATCACTTTTAGAACTTTACCCCCAGAATCACCATGGAAACCAATGGAATGTTCCTGCTGATGACATCACGTTTAGAACTTCACCCCAGACATGACCTTTTATACAGAGCCCCTTGTGTATAGCTCATGTATGATGATTGTCACTCATTACAGTCACAGCTGGGCTAAGTAAAGAGCTCATTTTCTAACTGGAAATTTGTAACCTGGAATAGGATTAAATTCCATTATGTCCTTAACCTACCGATCCCTGTGTTCTATTGGTAAAATACCCTGTTTATGGGATAGATTCTCCGTGTTTCCTTTAGTCCCGCATCTCCCAGAGTAGTCCAAGATGGTTATCCACCTTTATTAGCTCACTGACACTGCTGCCAGGCAGGGGATTGATCCCAAGCCGGTAACAAACATACACATAGACCCCTGCCTCCCATGCGGACACCCCGAGACCCTTGTTGCGCACATGCTTCGCTGATGGCTGCCTTCAGTTAACAAGCGGTGCTTTGCTTCTAATCTCAAACTTCTGCTTCTGCTTTGGTGATGGCTTTCTGGCTAATCCTATGTGTGAGACCTCTGTCTGGATAATGGGGATATACATTATACTCTCTTGGGGTCTGTGTTGGGAATGTTCAGTATCTGGTATTTACTTACATTAACTGCTCTCTGTAATCAAATCATATGCACCTTTATGCCCCATTGTAAGAAGAAGAAACAATACTACTGGAATTTTCAATCTATAACAACATCCACCAAATTCTGACTTGATTGTGATGGTATAAAATGCCTGATTTATTCCTGTGTAATCGGGGGTTGCTCCTCTATGCATGCTGTCTTAACAGGTGTTTAATCCTTTTATTTCAAGGCGGGTCATAAATAATTTAAATTATGTTTAATTGAAAGATTGCAATCAAGTGAAGGAATTTTTAATTGAAATGATTTAACAAAATATTATGATTAAAGTACCTTTTTATTGAGCCCTTGGTCTATATAGCTCTGAAAAGAGGCAGACGTGTTGTTTAGCATCTTGGGTTGGATGAAATGAGATCTAACCCGACCCCAGATTCTAAAGAATATGTCCGCCCCCTGATAGAGCTATATGGAGTAAAGATTCTAAGCATGTCCACCCCTGTTAGAGCTATACAGAGCAAAGATTCTAAACAACATGTCCTCCCCCTGATAGAGCTATACAGAGCAAAGATTCTAAACAACATGTCCGCCCCCTGATAGAGCTATACAGAGCCAAGATTCTAAACAACATGTCCTCCCCCTGATAGAGCTATACAGAACAAAGATTCTAAATAACATGTCCACCCCTGATAGAGCTATACAGAGCCAAGATTCTAAAGAACATGTCTGCCCCCTGATAGAGCTATATGGAGTAAAGATTCTAAGCATGTCCACCCCTGTTAGAGCTATACAGAGCAAAGATTCTAAATAACATGTCCACCCCTGATAGAGCTATGCAGAGCAAAGATTCTAAAGAATATGTCCGCCCCCTGATAGAGCTATATGGAGTAACGATTCTAAGCATGTCCACCCCTGTTAGAGCTATACAGAGCAAAGATTCTAAATAACATGTCCACCCCTGATAGAGCTATACAGAGCAAAGATTCTAAATAACATGTCCACCCCTGATAGAGCTATACAGAGCAAAGATTCTAAACAACATGTCCACCCCTGATAGAGCTATACAGAGCAAAGATTCTAAAGAACATGTCCACCCCTGATAGAGCTATACAGAGCAAAGATTCTAAACAACATGTCTGCCCCCTGATAGAGCTATACAGAGCAAAGATTCTAAACAACATGTCCTCCCCCTGATAGAGCTATACAGAGCAATGATTCTAAACAACATGTCTGCCCCCTGATAGAGCTATACAGAGCAAAGATTCTAAACAACATGTCTGCCCCCTGATAGAGCTATACAGAGCAAATATTCTAAACAACATGTCCTCCCCCTGATAGAGATATACAGAGCAAAGATTATAAACAACATACCCTCCCCCTGATAGAGCTATACAGAGCAAAGATTATAAACATGTCCGCCCCCTGATAGAGCTATACAGAGCAATGATTCTAAACATGTCTGCCCCCTGATAGAGCTATACAGAGCAAAGATTCTAAACAACATGTCTGCCCCCTGATAGAGCTATACAGAGCAAAGATTCTAAACAACATGTCCTCCCCCTGATAGAACTATACAGAGCAAAGATTCTAAACAACATGTCTGCCCCCTGATAGAGCTATACAGAGCAAAGATTCTAAACAACATGTCCTCCCCCTGATAGAGCTATACAGAGCAAAGATTCTAAACAACATGTCCTCCCCCTGATAGAACTATACAGAGCAAAGATTCTAAACAACATGTCAGCCCCTGATAGAACTATACAAAGCAAAGATTCTAAACAACATGTCCGCACCCTGATAGAGATATACAGAGCAAAGATTATAAACAACATACCCTCCCCCTGATAGAGCTATACAGAGCAATGATTCTAAACATGTCCTCCCCTGATAGAGATATACAGAGCAAAGATTATAAACAACATACCCTCCCCCTGATAGAGCTATACAGAGCAATGATTCTAAACATGTCCGTACCCTGATAGAGCTATACAGAGCAAAGATTCTAAACATGTCCGCACCTCTATGTATGCAGTATCATAGCTGCTGTTTTCTTTGAAGAAAAGGTGGCAACCCTAGCCCTTGATAGAGCTATATAGACTATAAAGGGTTCAATAAGGTGCTTTATTTGTATTCTTTAATTAAAGCATGTCTATTTAATCTTGATCCAATCTTTCAATTATAGTGATTTTTTTGCAGACCGTGATCCTTTAAGTTTCGGAGAATGGAAGCATCTCATCTGAAGCTTATTTTTACATTCTGTTTTTGTTTGTTGTGGGTTTTTTTGGGGGGTTTTTGTTTGCAAATTGGAGCAAGTTTGAGCCTTGTGGAGGCTTGTAAAGGAACTCAAAGGGCTACATGAATTATTAAACCCCGTTTAAGGGTTGTTATTAAATAAAGTAGCAAATGGAAGCTTTGCATTCACTGGACTCGAGCTTTATTATTATCAAATGAACGGTTACGTTATCTAGCGGTGGGGAGCAGTAGTTATTATTATTATTATTATTATTATTATTATATAGAAGGTTACGTTATCTAGCTGTGGGGAGCAGTAGTTATTATTATTTATTATCATTATATAGAAGGTTACGTTATCTAGCGGTGGGGAGCAGTAGTTATTATTATTATTATTATTATTATCATTATATAGAAGGTTACGTTATCTAGCGGTGGGGAGCAGTAGTTAATAATAATAATAATAATAATAGCTACTCCTCCCCACCGCTAGATAACGTGACCTTCTATATAATAATAATAATAATAATAATAACTACTGTTCCCCACCGCTAGATAACGTGACCTTCTATATGATAATAATAATAATAATAATAACTACTGCTCCCCACCGCTAGATAACGTGACCTTCTATATGATAATAATAATAATAATAATAATAATAATAATAACTACTGCTCCCCACCGCTAGATAACGTGACCTTCTATATAATGATATTATTATTATTATTATTATTATTATCATTATATAGAAGGTCACGTTATCTAGCGGTGGGGAGCAGTAGTTAATAATAATAATAATAATAATAATAACTACTGCTCCCCACCGCTAGATAACGTGACCTTCTATATAATGATAATAATAATAATAATAATATCATTATATAGAAGGTCACGTTATCTAGCGGTGGGGAGCAGTAGTTATTATTATTATTATTATTATCATTATATAGTAGGTCACGTTATCTAGCGGTGGGGAGCAGTAATTATTATTATTATTATTATCATTATATAGAAGGTCACGTTATCTAGCGGTGGGGAGCAGTAGTTATTATTATTATTATAATTATATAGAAGGTCACGTTATCTAGCGGTGGGGAGCAGTAATTATTATTATTATTATTATTATTATCATTATATAGAAGGTCTCGTTATCTAGCGGTGGGGAGCAGTAGTTAATATTATTATTATTATCATTATATAGAAGGTCACGTTATCTGGCGGTGGGGAGCAGTAGTTATTATTATTATTATTATTATTATTATTATTATTATCATCATTATATAGAAGGTCACGTTATCTAGCGGTGGGGAGCAGTAATTATTATTATTATTATTATTATTATTATTATCATTATATAGAAGGTCTCGTTATCTAGCGGTGGGGAGCAGTAGTTAATATTATTATTATTATCATTATATAGAAGGTCACGTTATCTAGCGGGGGGGAGCAGTAGTTATTATTATTATTATTATTATTATCATTATATAGAAGGTCACGTTATCTAGCGGTGGGGAGCAGTAGTTATTATTATTATTATTATTATTATTATTATCATTATATAGAAGGTCACGTTATCTAGCGGTGGGGAGCAGTAGTTATTATTATTATTATTATTATTATCATTATATAGAAGGTCACGTTATCTAGCGGTGGGGAGCAGTAGTTAATAATAATAATAATAATAATAATAACTACTGCTCCCCACCGCTAGATAACGTGACCTTCTATATAATGATAATAATAATAATAATAATAATAATAATATTATCATTATATAGAAGGTCACGTTATCTAGCGGTGGGGAGCAGTAGTTATTATTATTATTATTATTATTATTATTATTATTATATAGAAGGTCACGTTATCTAGCGGTGGGGAGCAGTAGTTATTATTATTATTATTATTATTATTATATAGAAGGTCACGTTATCTAGCGGTGGGGAGCAGTAGTTATTATTATTATTATTATTATCATTATCATTATATAGAAGGTCACGTTATCTAGCGGTGGGGAGCAGTAGTTATTATTATTATTATTATTATTATCATTATATAGAAGGTCACGTTATCTAGCGGTGGGGAGCAGTAGTTATTATTATTATTATTATTATTATTATTATTATCATTATATAGAAGGTCACGTTATCTAGCGGTGGGGAGCAGTAATTATTATTATTATTATTATTATTATCATTATATAGAAGGTCACGTTATCTAGCGGTGGGGAGCAGTAGTTATTATTATTATTATTATTATTATTATTATTATTATCATTATATAGAAGGTCACGTTATCTAGCGGTGGGGAGCAGTAGTTATTATTATTACTATTATCATTATATAGAAGGTCACGTTATCTAGCGGTGGGGAGCAGTAGTTATTATTATTACTATTATCATTATATAGAAGGTCACGTTATCTAGCGGTGGGGAGTAGTAGTTATTATTATTATTATTATTATTATTATTATCATTATATAGAAGGTCACGTTATCTAGCGGTGGGGAGCAGTAATTACTATTATTATTATTATTATCATTATATAGAAGGTCACGTTATCTAGCGGTGGGGAGCAGTAGTTATTATTATTATTATTATTATTATCATTATATAGAAGGTCACGTTATCTAGCGGTGGGGAGCAGTAGTTATTATTATTATTATTATTATTATTATTATTATCATTATATAGAAGGTCACGTTATCTAGCGGTGGGGAGCAGTAGTTATTATTATTATTATTATTATTATTATTATCATTATATAGAAGGTCACGTTATCTAGCGGTGGGGAGCAGTAGTTATTATTATTATTATTATTATTATTATTATCATTATATAGAAGGTCACGTTATCTAGCGGTGGGGAGCCAGCAGCAGTGGTTGTGCTGTTAACTTGCTGACATAGTTAAGCAGTTTAAAGCTGCATTTCTCCCAAAGTGGAATTGAGATGCGAGGAGGTGGGTGGGTGGATAGGTAAGGGGGAGAGATCAGCCCAGGGGGATTTGGTTTGGGCGTTTTCTCAGACCCTGTTGGGACCTGTCAGTTGGCACCAGAGATGTGAAAGCTTTCCTAAAAAAAAAACTACTCTTGCTCCAGCTTGTAATTCACCCTGCTGAGAAAGCCAAGGATAGCGGATGACACCGGGAATCACGGAGTTAACCTTTTCATTACTGGAACCATTTGGATTGTCTGAGAACATTCTGTGCAAGTCCCAATACATTACATCCAAACCCAGCACTGTCTGAGCCTGTCCTGATAATCTGCACTCTGATTTCCCTACATTATATTAAAACCCAGCACTCTCTGAACCTGTCCTGATAATGTGCACTTTGATCCCCTTACATTACATCCAAACCCAGCACTGTCTGAGCCTGTCCTGATAATGTGCAGTCAGATCCCCCTACATTACATCCAAACCCAGCACTGTCTGAGCCTGTCCTGATAATGTGCACTCCGATCCCCTTACATTACATCCAAACCCAGCACTGTCTGAGCCTGTCCTGATAATGTGCAGTCAGATCCCCCTACATTATATCCAAACCCAGCACTGTCTGAGCCTGTCCTGATAATGTGCACTCTGATCCCCTTACATTACATCCAAACCCAGCACTGTCTGAGCCTGTCCTGATAATCTGCACTCTGATTTCCCTACAATATATTAAAACCCAGCACTCTCTGAACCTGTCCTGATAATGTGCACTTTGATCCCCTTACATTACATCCAAACCCAGCACTGTCTGAGCCTGTCCTGATAATGTGCAGTCAGATCCCCCTGCATTACATCCAAACCCAGCACTGTCTGAGCCTGTCCTGATAATGTGCACTCCGATCCCCTTACATTACATCCAAACCCAGCACTGTCTGAGCCTGTCCTGATAATGTGCAGTCAGATCCCCCTACATTACATCCAAACCCAGCACTGTCTGAGCCTGTCCTGATAATGTGCACTCTGATCCCCTTACATTACATCCAAACATCACTGCCTCAACCTGTCCTGATAATGTGCACTCCGATCCCCTTACATTACATCCAAACCCAGCACTGTCTGAGCCTGTCCTGATAATGTGCAGTCAGATCCCCCTACATTACATCCAAACCCAGCACTGTGTGAGCCTGTCCTGATAATGTGCAGTCAGATCCCCCTACATTACATCCAAACGCAGCACTGTCTGAACCTGTCCTGATAATGTGCAGTCAGATCCCCCTACATTACATCCAAACCCAGCACTGTCTGAGCCTGTCCTGATAATGTGCAGTCAGATCCCCCTACATTACATCCAAACCCAGCACTGTCTGAGCCTGTCCTGATAATGTGCAGTCAGATCCCCCTACATTACATCCAAACCCAGCACTGTCTGAACCTGTCCTGATAATGTGCAGTCCGATCCCCCTACATTACATCCAAACCCAGCACTGTCTGAGCCTGTCCTGATAATGTGCAGTCAGATCCCCCTACATTATATCCAAACCCAGCACTGTCTGAACCTGTCCTGATAATGTACAGTCAGATCCCCTACATTACATCCAAACCCAGCACTGTCTGATCCTGCCCTGATAATGTGCACTCCGATCCCCCTACATTACATCCTAACCCAGCACTGTCTGAGCCTGTCCTGATAATGTGCAGTCAGATCCCCCTACATTACATCCAAACCCAGCACTGTCTGAACCTGTCCTGATAATGTGCAGTCAGATCCCCCTACATTACATCCAAACCCAGCACTGTCTGAGCCTGTCCTGATAATGTGCAGTCAGATCCCCTACATTACATCCAAACCCAGCACTGTCTGAGCCTGTCCTGATAATGTGCAGTCAGATCCCCCTACATTACATCCAAACGCAGCACTGTCTGAGCCTGTCCTGATAATGTGCAGTCAGGAGATCCCCCACATTATATCCAATCCCAGCACTGTCTGAGCCTGTCCTGATAATGTGCATTACAAGCCAGTGGTACTGAGTGAGTTTGATGTGCCCTTGGTGGTTCAGGGTGGCAGGCCGCAGTCAGATGAAGTTGGTAGGAGTCTCATCTAATTCCCAGAGATTGGCCAGCAGATCAGTAACATACAGAGCAGACTGGGGCGATTCCTTTGGACCCGGCAACTGGTTAATTGACTCTATTTACTTTGTTTCCTAGTTTAATCTGTAGTAGGAGTGTAGTATCCGAAGGCTGGCATCGGACCACCCAGGAGGCCAGTATATACAGTCAGATATAGGGCTCGCAGAGCTGGCATCGGACCACCCAGGAGGCCAGTATATATACTGTCAGATATAGGGCTCGCAGAACGACATCGACCCAACCAGGTCTAAAATATAGCTGCAGCTGGTTATAAAATTGCGGGGTCAAGGTAATACCCTGTATTATTTTATATATAATCCCCCAAAATGCTCATTTAGCCTTCAATGTCAAGGCCCCCAGGGTGTCTGTTTTAGACAGTCCCAGCCAGTGTCACCTGCTGTCAGTCTCGCCGTGACCGGTGCAGGGACTCTCAGAATGCATACTTTTCCTATTAATATCAAGCCACGTGTGTGTGGCAGGGGGAGAAAGGTCACCTCTACTGTCTGCGGAGCTTCAAAATAAGGGCAGCCCCCCCAACCTCCTGAGATAACGGGGTAATGTTACAATCCGCTCCTGGAAGGCTTCACTGCCAGTCCTCTGTACTGTACTTAACCCTAGCCGGGACACTGCTCCTGCCTCTGGCACACTTGGCTGGAATTCACTGTGTCAACCCCCCCAGCCCCCCCCCCCCCCCCGGCCGCAGACTAAACCTGTCCCACCCGTGTTTAGAGGAGACCTTCCTGTCTATACATGGGGGCTCAGTGATTAGGGAGTGTGCAGGTACCATCCACATCAAGTCATGCCTGCTCCCTCGCAGAACTAGGGATTGTATTTCTAGTGGTTGTGGGTGACGGACTGCATTAAGTATAGACATTTTACATGAAAAGGTTTTAATGATAGAATAAAATACCTAAAGAGACATTTCTGTTCCATTTAGATGGCATCCCTAGATTCTAAACAACATGTCCGCCCCCTGATCGAGCTAAACAACATGTCCGCCCCCTGAGAGAGCTAAACAACATGTCCGCCCCCTGAGAGAGCTAAACAACATGTCCGCCCCCTGAGAGAGCTAAACAACATGTCCGCCCCCTCATAGAGCTATACAGAGCAAAGATTCTAAAAAACATGTCCACCCCCAGATAGAGCTATACAGAGCAAAGATTCTAAACAACATGTCCGCCCCCTGATAGAGCTAGACAGAGCAAAGATTCTAACCAACATGTCTGCCCCCTGATAGAGCTATACAGAGCAAAGATTCTAAACAACATGTCCGCCCCCTGATAGAGCTATACAGAGCAAAGATTCTAAACAACATGTCCGCCCCCTGATAGAGCTATACAGAGCAAAGATTCTAAACAAATGTCTGCCCCCTGATAGTGCTATACAGAGCAAAGATTCTAAACAACATGTCTGCCCCCTGATAGAGCTATACAGAGCAAAGATTCTAAACAACATGTCTGCCCCCCTGATAGATCCATACAGAGCAAAGATTCTAAACAACATGTCCACCCCCTGATAGAGCTATACAGAGCAAAGATTCTAAACAACATGTCTGCCTCCTGATAGAGCTATACAGAGCAAAGATTCTAAACAACATGTCTGCCCCCCTGATAGAGCTATACTGAGAAAGATTCTAAACAAAATGTCCACCCCTGATAGAGCTATACAGAGCAAAGATTCTAAACAACATGTCTGCCCCCAGATAGAGCTACACAGAGGCTGGCTTATCGGAGGGTAAACACAGGAATGCCAATGCACAAGCAGTAAAGGGTGGGAGTGGGTTACATGCCAGAGGCAAGCTTGGTGGCTTCCATTGCAGATATAACGTGCTGAAAGTATAGTAGGTGCACAGAACCTCCTGTAGGCAGAGTTATCAGGAAAGCACCATTAAAACAATTGCTGCAAATAGTGTCATTAGTGGCCAGTGTTTAGCCATGAGCACCTCTACTCCTATCACTCTCTACCCAAAACAATCTCTAGCCCATATCTGGAGCTGAGAGTCTAACACACCAAGTGCCACACACTCTTTGGACACTGGGACAGAAAGATAAGAGTTAAATGAAGCCGGGAGTTTATCCATTTGAGAAAGCTGATATTTCTCTGAGTGATGCCCACAGCAGAGCACACATTAGAGGAGTGGCATTCTCTGGCACACACCAGTGTATAATAAACCTGTTTACAGAAGGAGTGGTAACCTTTGGGCACCCACAAACTTGCACTCATTTACCCTTTCCCGTTTTACATGAAGGGTTTTATTTATTAATTATGCACCCCCCGGAGACCAGCGGCCATCTTCCTGCCCCAAATAACCCATCTCTATCATTCCATTATTTTACCCCAGCGACTCTGGCTCTCGTTTTTGTTTTTTTTTGCCCTTTCTGTCTCTCTCTCTCCCTTCTTTCTTTTTTTTTTTTTTTTTCTTCCAGAAAAGCAAAACAAGGAAAGGGCCTTAAACGAAAGCGCAAGAAAATCCGGTACAAACTGCGCCACTTGTACGTTTGTATCGTGTGTTCACTAAAATTGCTCGCAAAATCAGGCGCGCACTTTTGCTTTTTTTTTTTGAAACGCCATTGTTGTCGCCCAGCCCGTAAATTAACCCTATTAATCTTCGTGTCTCTTGTCAGTTACTGGGACTGGTTTGGGGGAGGTCGTTTTCCACTTAATTGTAACTGGAGGCCATGCTACGTGTCATGAGAGGGGGGAAACTCTTAATGTCATCATGAGATTGACTTCTTAATTGGAAACACTCTGAATGTACATTACCGGAGAATCGATGAGTCGGAAGGAGAGCCACCGTATTCCACAGCCATGGGGAGCTCTTGTCCAAGTCCCTAAAAATGGCACCTCTTGTCTGGGAATAACGTGGCTACCACATTAAATGTTTCACATAAGCGTGGGCCTCTGAGATGTAAGCGTGGAGCTTATGGAGGTCAAACCACTGGCTCCTTTTTTTTAAGCCGACTTGAGTGCTTTATCAATATTTGGCATCCCTCCTTCAGCAAGGACAGGCGATGCGTCCAGACAAGTGACGTCAGTGACTGTGGCCAGGTCTGTGAAGGTCTATGGCACGTCATTAAATTGTCCACCATGTCAATACCGGCTTCTCCATAACACAAAGTACATCTGATACTGGACAGATGTCTCAGACTTCAAATAAGTTTATTGGGGGTGGGACAAAAAAAAAAGATGGGGTCAAGAATGGGACTGAACCAAGACCTTTCGGCGTTTGATGGAGTCCAACTCGTTGTCCTTTTCTGTTAAATCTCATGATTACATTAGGTTGGCCGCCATTACGGTGAACAGGTGGTGGGTCTTCTGTTACTTAATTGGTTGTGCTTAGTAACATGCTACCTACCACACCCATATCCGGGACAGCCCCATCATGTATACATACAAGTCCCTCCCTGGAGGGGGAGAGTATTGTAACTTTCACAGTTGGTATAATACTTGTAATCTGTTTTTGGAGGAGGGGCTGGGGGTTATTTGCACCATTTAGAGCAAATCCAAAGGAGATCAGTTTGTCCAATTTCCCTCTTGGAGTTAATGAAGCTTAGTGCAAGTCCTATACAGTGAAAGTTACAAAATGCTTTCCTCCCCTGTGGAAGAAACTTGGAATTTAGCAAGTAGTGTGCCTCCATCTCTGGACCACCCAGGTAGTGAAATAAACAAGCCTCTCCCATATACATATATTAAGCGCAACAGTTTTGTGCCAGGTCAGGGTTTGGGGTCATGGAGCACCATGGGAACTGCAGTCCAAAAAGGTTGGAGTAACCCCTCCAGACGGTGGATTAAAGCCTCCCTTCATAACGAGATATGAGCAGCACTCTCTGACGTTTCTCTAGAACCCGCTTCATTGACCTACACATTTTTTAAATGATGTTTCTATCTTATTTTGTTCAGAAGATATCACTGATTAAGCAATGTCGAAGCTAAGGATTAGGACACGCACTTTCTCCAGTGGAGTCTGGCTGGCACTAGGCCACGCCCTGTGGATGTATTAGGAGAAGCATATCTCCTAATGCTTGGCTTCCTTCCTACAGAACCAGTAATATCTTCTAAATGAAACATGATAGAAAGATCATTTAAACAAAAAATGGAATTGGCAGAAACAGGGCCATTTAATAGTTTTACAAATGTTGCATCATTCCCTCTCTAAACTATCGTATCCAGCATTTCCACTATAGAAAGATTGCAGGAAAAGTAAATTGGAAAGTAAAATCCAATAGAAAAGGTCACAGAGTACATCATATTAGAGCATTTTAGATTATTCTTTTGACTCGTGCTAAACTATAAAATAAATTAACTGGCAGCTATCACTAGGGGGAGTCATTTTTCTTCGCACCCAATAGTATTCGAGCACTTCCTGCGCAGGTGTTTTAACAAACAGGAAGTGAAGGAATGCAAAGGGTATACCTGTCCCCCAGCTGTGTACTCAGGTTGTGTTCTGCAATACATACTGTCATTGTTACAGGATTTCCATATGGGAGAAGCTTGCATTTTACAGCTTGCTTCATTGTCATTAAATCATTTCTAATTGGGATTAATCAGTCACTTAATAAAAGCCATCCAGACCTGCAGGTGTTACAGCAGACATTGTCTCGCTCCATGTTATTGATATTTTCCATTTTTTTTAATCATGATATTCTGCATTTGGAAGGCTTTGTATTCTGTGATGTTATATATATATATTGCTCAGCGTTTCCTGATAATGTGCAGCCAGGAGATCCCCCTACATTACATCCAAACCCAGCACTGTCTGAGCCTGTCCTGATAATGTGCAGTCAGGAGATTCCCTTACATTACATCCAAACCCAGCACTGTCTGAGCCTGTCCTGATAATGTGCAGTCAGATCCCCTACATTACATCCAAACCCAGCACTGTCTGAGCCTGTCCTGATAATGTGCGTCAGATCCCCTACATTACATCCAATCCCAGCACTGTCTGAGCCTGTCCTGATAATGTGCAGTCAGATCCCCCTACATTACATCCAAACCCAGCACTGTCTGAGCCTGTCCTGATAATGTGCACTCCGATCCCCTTACATTACATCCAAACCCAGCACTGTCTGAGCCTGTCCTGATAATGTGCAGTCAGATCCCCCTACATTATATCCAAACCCAGCACTGTCTGAGCCTGTCCTGATAATGTGCAGTCAGATCCCCTAAATTATATCCAAACCCAGCACTGTCTGAGCCTGTCCTGATAATGTGCAGTCAGATCCCCCTACATTATATCCAAACCCAGCACTGTCTGAGCCTGTCCTGATAATGTGCAGTCAGATCCCCTACATTATATCCAAACCCAGCACTGTGTGAGCCTGTCCTGATAATGTGCAGTCAGATCCCCCTACATTACATCCAAACCCAGCACTGTCTGAGCCTGTCCTGATAATGTGCAGTCAGGAGATCCCCCTACATTATATCCAAACCCAGCACTGTCTGAACCTGTCCTGATAATGTGCAGTCAGGAGATCCCCCTACATTATATCCAAACTCAGCACTGTGTGAGCCTGTCCTGATAATGTGCAGTCAGATCCCCCTACATTACATCCAAACCCAGCACTGTCTGAGCCTGTCCTGATAATGTGCAGTCAGGAGATCCCCCTACATTACATCCAAACCCAGCACTGTCTGAACCTGTCCTGATAATGTGCAGTCAGGAGATCCCCCTACAATATATCCAAACCCAGCACTGTCTGAACCTGTCCTGATAATGTGCAGTCAGGCGATCCCCCTACATTACATCCTATTCCAGCACTGTCTGAACCTGTCCTGATAATGTGCAGTCAGGAGATCCCCCTACAATATATCCAAACCCAGCACTGTCTGAGCCTGTCCTGATAATGTGCAGTCAGGAGATCCCTCTAAATATATTATCCACATTGAGCACAGTCTGAGCCTGTCCTGATAATGTGCAGTCAGATCCCCCTACATTACATCCAAACCCAGTACTGTCTGAGCCTGTCCTGATAATGTGCAGTCAGGAGACACCCCCTACATTACATCCAAACCCAGCACTGTCTGAACCTGTCCTGATAATGTGCAGTCAGGAGATCCCCCTACATTATATCCAAACCCAGCACTGTGTGAGCCTGTCCTGATAATGTGCAGTCAGATCCCCCTACATTACATCCAAACCCAGCACTGTCTGAGCCTGTCCTGATAATGTGCAGTCAGGAGATCCCCCTACATTATATCCAAACCCAGCACTGTCTGATCCTGTCCTGATAATGTGCAGTCAGGAGATCCCCCTACATTATATCCAAACCCAGCACTGTGTGAGCCTGTCCTGATAATGTGCAGTCAGATCCCCCTACATTACATCCAAACCCAGCACTGTCTGAGCCTGTCCTGATAATGTGCAGTCAGGAGATCCCCCTACATTACATCCAAACCCAGCACTGTCTGAACCTGTCCTGATAATGTGCAGTCAGGAGATCCCCCTACAATATATCCAAAGCCAGCACTGTCTGAACCTGTCCTGATAATGTGCAGTCAGGAGATCCCCCTACATTACATCCTATTCCAGCACTGTCTGAACCTGTCCTGATAATGTGCAGTCAGGAGATCCCCCTACAATATATCCAAACCCAGCACTGTCTGAGCCTGTCCTGATAATGTGCAGTCAGGAGATCCCCCTACAATATATCCATGCCCAGATATAATTGAGCCTGTTTTTTTTAATTCTTAGTAACATTAAAAAAACTGTTTTGAACACTGGGTTTTATTTAAACAAACTGTAATGTAGATTTCTCCACAGTCACAGACTTTTTCATACTCCTTCCAAATGCATTTTTTTGGCTTCTCAGAATTCGTGTGTTTGCTTCATTCACCTCTTTCTCTGAATGTATTTGTTACGGGGGGGGGGGGCTATGGAGCTGTCTGTGTACAAATACAAAATGTCAGATTTCAGGGGTCCTTTCCATGGTGCACCCTGGCCTGTCGATCAGAGCAGCTTCATCTCTCAGTTGATTGTTCGGCTGACAATATTCAGGGATGAGATTTGCTCAGTGATCCTAACTCTGAAAAGCAGGCAAACATTTCTGTGAAAGTAGCACCTGGGATCTGTGTATCTTTTTATGGGGAAAGAAAACCTTAATCTCTAGAGGGTTACAAGCCAGGGTGACGCGTTTCTCCGACACTGAGGGCTCTGAGATTTAGTTTCTGATCCTATTGCAGCTGCTAATCGGACCTGCTTCTAGAAAGCCCCCCTTTGGGACTAGCAGTCACCCTGTCTGGGACGAGCGGTCACCCTGTCTGGGACGAGCGGTCACCCTGGCTTCTTGTGGGGGGGTTTGGAAAGGGTGGAATGTTTTCTGGGGTACTGCATGTTGACATTTCTCTTGCTGATGCGCTGTAGCTTAGTTCTCTCTCTCTTTTTTTTGTTCCCCTTTTGCTTTTTGCAGTCATTGTGAGCCTTGCAAAGAGAGGAGAAAACACTTGTTTGTCCAAGACCCTCTGACCTGTAAATGTTCCTGTAAATACACAGACTCACGTTGCAAAACGAGGCAGCTTGAGTTAAACGAAAGGACTTGCAGGTTGGTTTTTTTCTCACACGTGGGAAATACGGAGATAAAATAATAATAATAACTGCTAAAGAACCCAACTCTACGATAGTACTGCTTGTTTTCCTGCTGGCTTCTGCTTCCCTCGGACTCTATTGACCTGAAGCCCCATGAAACCTTTCCGATGTCCTGTTGGGTTTTTTTACCGTTTGCTCCACAAGTTGTGACATTAACCTGGTTATTTGGGGTTGTGCTAATCTGTGCGCACACTGACAATTCTCCGCCGTTAGTCGCCTCTGTCAAGGTAACATGAGCAGGGAGAGCAGCGTCACACTTCTAGCTGGCCATGGTCAGCCACATTTCTTTCTCATTCCTTTGTAGCTGGGTCAGAGGAGGTCAAATATAGTTCCCCAAATCAAGCTTGGCAGTTGGCCATGACCAGAGGGGATTAGAGCAGCCAGAGCTTTTTAATACTTGCAATGATTGAGGATTGATAATTAGATGTTCTCACATGTGGGTTTCTAACTTTTAACCAGAGTTCTTCACACTTGGGTTTGTAGTCTATGGCCAGAGAACAACTGGAATCACCAGAGATCCTCACACATGGGTTAGTAGTCTATGGCCAGAGAACGAGTGGAATCACCAGAGGTCCTCACACTTGGGTGTATAGTTTATGGCCAGAGAACGACTGGAATCACCAGAGATCCTCACACATGGGTTAGTAGTCTATGGCCAGAGAACGAGTGGAATCACCAGAGGTCCTCACACATGGGTTAGTAGTCTATGGCCAGAGAACGAGTGGAATCACCAGAGGTCCTCACACATGGGTTAGTAGTCTATGGCCAGAGAACGACTGGAATCACCAGAGATCCTCACACTTGGGTATATAGTTTATGGCCAGAGAACGAGTGGAATCACCAGAGATCCTCACACATGGGTTAGTAGTCTATGGCCAGAGAACGAGTGGAATCGCCAGAGGTCCTCACACTTGGGTGTATAGTTTATGGCCAGAGAACGACTGGAATCACCAGAGATCCTCACACATGGGTTTGTAGTTTATGTCCAGAGAACGACTGGAATCACCAGAGATCCTCACACATGGGTTAGTAGTCTATGGCCAGAGAACGACTGGAATAATCAGAGGTCCTCACACATGGGTTTGTTGCTAGACGAGGTCCAACCAGCTCAGTCAGACATGCTCAAGCTTAGGGTGGAGGAGATCCTAGGTCACTTGATGTTCCTCACATTGGAGTACCCTTGCTAATTTGTGGTGATGAGAATGGTGAAAGGTGTCCACAGAGAGCACAATTAGAGCAGTGTGTTGTCTTTCACTAGGAGAGACAAGAAACCTAGAGCAGTGCAACCATACGGGGGCCCCTCTTTCTGCTGACCTCGCTCACTAACACGCGCTCTGCCACCTCTGTACAGCAAAGTAAGTTACCCCCAAATAACACTTGTCTGTCGCCAACACTCTCCCTCACCTGAACTCCATTATGTGGAATCAGCCTCCCACCCATGTCATTCTTTGACACACACCTTTTTTATATGCGCTTTTGGCTGAGCTTTCTGTCCTCTGTAGCATTCTGCATGCAGCATACTGGCTTTTAAACCATTATATACCCTCTCAGGCAGACTTCAGTGGAGGTGTAGTAAGATCTGACTGGTATCTGAGACCATAACTCTCAGTCCTCCGTACCGCAACTCCCATCATTCTCAGCTAAAATCAGCAGCACCAGCCTGAGCAACACTGCACTGGTATATTTCATGACTGGCAAACGATTTGTGACATACGCCCGGGTGGAGGCTCCAGAAGCTACTTACTACCTTTCCATTGACCTACATCCCATGCGCTGTCCAACATAGTAAATGTCATATGGTGGGAAACCTCGTAAGAATGCTCTGCTTTAAAAAGCTCGTGCTGGCTCCTAAAATCCCTACTCCCTGGCTCCTAAAAATAACAAATTTAGAAATGCTTGCAAATGCTTGCCCAGTTTGAGCTGTTAGCTGCAATTTTTTTTTAAATGATCTTGCTCCATAATACAAATCTAGTGCTCCCGCTACTGTCTGCAGCGCTTTGCTAAGAATGATTGGGGTTCTGCGTATAGCCATGATTTGTCTTCACCCAGGAATTGAAGTCCCCCCTGTGGGGTGTCTATTATAATATAAAGTGTTATATGTGTGTTTTTGGTGGACACCGATAAAGTAGGAAACAAATTTATATAAATATATAAATACAACAGGGTTATAAAACCCAAGCAAACACTCATTTTTTTATCCATATTAATATATCCGTAAAACTGCCTTAAAAAAAAATTCCAATATATTTATTATTTTTTTATTTTTATTTTTTTGCTCAGATGTGAAAAGCCGCGGCGGTGAGACAGGGACAAGCTCTCCGGCGCGAGAGGCGAGATCAACTATAAATGAAGGATACTATTCAGCACCGCACTTTTGTTTTGTTTTTTTTTGTTTTGTTTTTTTTTTTAAAAAGCATTCCTGGAAGAGGAAAGAGAATGTAGATACCACCATTCACTAAAACCATTTCTCCTTCTCTTTGTCAAATCTGATGCTGCTAAATACAATAGAGCCACAGACATCGGGGTCATATATATCTATTAAAAAAATTGTTTGTATTTTATTTTTTTTTTTTGGGGGGGGGAGGGCGGGGGGGATTCCTATAAATATATTATTATAAGTAAAATATAGATATCTATATATATGTAAATATATATATTGGATTTTTTTTGTTATTAACAAGATAAGTATACATACTGGACTTTTGTGGCAGATCCTGAACTATTGTTATTATTATTTTTTTTTTTTTTTTAACTGACTGCTGGAGTTTATTGAATAGCTAATATCTGATAATATTTCTGCATGGATGTTTTGGGATGTGTTCAGTTATCATTCTGCTAAGCCCACAAAATGGCAAAAAAAAAAAAGGACTCCAGGTCAAAGGTCAAAGCAGCAAGGTTTTGGAAGTCTACAAAAAAAAAAAAAAAGGCTAGTTCTGATCCTTCAGGAAGCCCACCACGGGCCCCTTCAGCCAAGAGAGTATGTTTTTACTGTGAGGGTGATTAGAAGACAAGTCTAAGGTTGACCTGAGGGAAAGTCGTCATCAAGCTTGTCACATGCTACGGACGCCATATTCGGCCATATTAAAGAAAGCCATGTGGAACATTTGACTGACACTGTGAATGTGCTGGTTGGACAAAGCATGTGTTCTCCAAATTGTTCTCAGCAGAAGATGGAATGGCTCATTTATGATGGACATATACTGTTTCTTTCTGGGTTCGTTTTACGTTTTTGTTTCCCCCCCCTCCCCCCCACACTTCAAGATGAAATCATTTTAAAAAGACATAATCTATAATTTTTTTTAAAAAAAACCCATGTATGTGACCTCTTGGCTCCATTTTACAGACACGTGCTGGGTCAGTACCGGTCCTTTTATAAAACTGTGGTCTTAACTGAATATCCAAGAATTCAACAAAGCAATGTAGTGTGGACCAATCCCGAGGGGACGTGAGCAGAATGGTCCACGGAGGTAAAGACGCTGACAGACTCATTATCCTCCCAATGAGAGACTCGTAAAACCGATTTGTGGAACTGTGTTGTAAATTGAGTTATTACTCACCGCGGTGAGGAAGACTCACTCATAATGAGTGGAACTGCTACAAAATGAGTAAGACTTGCTCATAATGAGTGAGGATTGCTTGACGAATGACTAAATGTTTTTTGTGCGGAGTGAGACTGCCTTCCAGTGAGTTTTGTTTTTCGGACTCTCCACATTCGTAGGGTGGGGGTGGGGGGGGGGGGGGAGGGGGAGAATTGGTCAAGAAAATGTCCCTGCCAGTTTATCGACTCACAGAACCAGGACTGGCTCAGCCTGTCTCAGAATCTGAAGTTACCTGGTCCCCGTGCCAAATAAACATGTCTGAAAGAGTAGGACGGGTGTACCGAAACGTAGGGAGAACTGAGCTCCGGAGCTGAAGGGTTCATTATTATGTGGCATTCCTAAAGTCCAGGACAATTCCTATTCACTGTAACCTTTTGCATGTGTAACTCATGTACACAGACACACACACCTGTTGGTTCTGGGCTCTGTACATACCTAAACACACATGTCCTCAGCACATTGGCCAAGTAGGTTATAAAGAGCTAGTTATCCCCTGCACTGGACAGGAGACTGACTTCTAACCCCATTTTTAATGTGGAAGGTTAAATGTACTGCACAATAATGACTTATAGGCCTTTAGCACCAAATTACTGTCAAACAAATATTTAAAAAAAAAAAGAAAGGTTAATCCCCCTCTGGTGGGCATGGGGTCTGTTGCTGCTAGATGGAGTTTGAGGAGTTTTAGCCTCTGAACTCATTTGTAGGTCTGTGTATGCTGCAAAGCAGTGTGGGAATGGTTTACTAGACCCCCCCACCTACACCTACATGTTGTAAACGTGAGATGAATCAGTGTTAACCCCTGTTTTCGGCTGGGCTATTTCTATGGCAGGCGAGGGGTTTTGGTGATGTGAACCCAATTAAATGCTTCTTCCCCAATCAAAGGTAATGGCCGACCCACAGTAATTTCCTCTAATCGTCCACTGCAACACGTCCGGTGTTTCCTTTCTACTGTAGCCTGTTAAATCAACTGTCCTCGGAATAGCCTGGGTTTTCGGGGTGCCAAACTCATCTTTTAGGGTTAAACCCACCTAAAAGTGCCTTCTTGAAATGGAGAAGTTCGATAAAATTCCCAAACCATGGTCTATTCCCTTATCTGTCCAAGTGAAAGACCCTTGTATACAGTGTATTTCCTGGTAAACACGTTTCGCCCTTTCTGGAGGGTTTTACTCGCATGCTTCCAAATTGTGTTCAAGACCTTCTGAGAAAAAAAAAAGTCATCAGGATAGGCGTGTGTATCTGTGTATGGATCTAAATATCTCCGTGTTTGTACAGATCTTAACGATTGTGACTTAAAAAGACCATCTTTTGTAGACGAAAGACATATATGTCCCAATAGTCGGAGCCTGCACATGTTCTATCTATATGCTAATATGTAATGACTTATAATCTCCATATAAACGGACTGTGTGTGTTTGTGTATACATAGGTGCAGAGGAGCCTTACATCACCACGTAATTCTTTTTAAAATTAAATAGCCCTTTTTTTGTTGTTAAATAGTCATTTTAATTAATTGCCAAAACCCCTTGTCTCTATTTAAATTTCACATTATTTATGAAGCAAATACATTGATTGTCCAATGTTTCTATCTCTTCTCTGTGGTGGTCTTTTAATTTCGTTAAAATTTGCTCCTGCCAGCCCCCTGGTTCATTTGGGGCGAGTTGAGGATGGAAGGTCACCCGCTGACGCAAAGGTGACCGAAGTACAGTATTTTGCTATAAGTGGGAATGGATTAGACCTCTAAACTGGTTAGGGGTAAGAGGTCTGAGATTAGTGACTGCCTTTCCTTCCGATGATCTTTTCCTGTCTCAGTGCTAAAAATGAAATAGTGTATGTTACGGCTACACAAGTATCATGTATCTGTAGTGTCTACAGGGAATGTTACACATATATTGTTTAATATCAGTATCCTTTACTCTGTACTCCCACACAGTGTACAGTAACCCCAAAACTTGCATAACCCCCTCCAGCAACCACCAAATCTCATGTGAAATCCTGGAGCCCAGCAAAACCTGCAAAAATCCAGAGTCATTCTAGAAATACTAAAATAAAAGAAAAATCTCCTGTTGGTATGTTTCTCTATGATTCTGCCCCTTCACCTCCCCCCTGTACTGAAATGCACCGGACTGATAAACAGATTAGGGTATTTGAGTTGTATTTATTTATTTATTGTTTTTGGTAAATCTGTAGACTGTTAATTAGAAATAACCATTGGGAGGGGAGGCTGGGAAATGATTTGCCCCCCCATCATTGACCTGAAAAAAGAAAAAGCATTAGATCTATCGGAGAAACCTAATCGTAGGCAATTAACTGAGCGTTTTGTTTTTCTTTCGGACCGTGGAGCATATATAATATAGGGTTTTATTAAGATGTAATCCTAAATTTACAGTATTTTTTGATTTTTTTTTTCTTCTTTTCTTCAGTATTGGTTCAAAATGAACCAAAGCAGAATTCTATCCAATGGTCTAACCATACAATGGCCCCCCCAAAGTGGCAAGTGTTTAAGAGTCTTGCCTTAACAACCTGGAGATTTAGGATCTCAAAATGTACATGTCGACTCGTAGTTCTTCTCTTCAGACCCCCTTCCTGTAGCACCTTTTTCGGTGCACAGAGACTTTCCTCACCCTCTCTGGGGCTGAAAGGATTAATCCATGAGGGCCGCCATCAAGGTCAGTCCGGAGAAAGAATGCCGTTGCTGACAGTATGGGACGTGCGACCAGCTAGAATTTCAACCCCTGAGATAATTTGCCAGATATAATTATACCGATGACATGTGCCTCGTAGTCTTTTCCACTGGAGTGTGAAGATGAAATGTTCAATGTGCTTGCCCACTGGAGAGTAGCGCTTATTGTAACAGCTTTATTTAATGCCTAGGATTGATTTTATAAAGGTGGCCAAGTGCAGTATTAATAGAGCACATCTTTGTGGACTTCACCACCATTATTATTATTTTTATAATTCTTCCATGGAGGAAAAAATGTTGGGTTATGTTCTGATATTCCCATTATATATATATATATATATATATATATATATATATATATATATATATATATATATATATATATATATATATAGGGGGGGATAGACAATGGGCTATGCTCCTCTGCGCTTTATAGTAATGCTTATTATTTTTCTTTTAGACATTCACACTTGGTCGAATTTAGCCCAAATCTTTGACCATTTAGCGTCTTTTTGTTGACTTAAGTTTACTGTAAGATCCATGCTGTAATCCTCAATCACCCCCCGGGACCTAACCTAGAGGAATTTTTAATCTTCACTGAAATAAACCCACCCTTCATTCTAGTCCAAGTCCAAACCTTATGACGTAGGAGTTCGCCTCTTGCCATGTTTAGGGTCTGATTCTTTCATGTGTGGATCTTTCTATTCTTTCGTTTGGAATTAATAGAAACAACAGGGTTGGGAAGTTTCCCCGGACTTATTTGCTACAACCTGTCTTGCTCCATACATTTCAATGCAATTGGTTTGCTGTGTGGTGAGGTCATTGTCAATGTTTATTGCATTTATATTTTTAAGGGGCCTATTTTAGTACAGATGTGCTTCTTGCATTTAATAAAAGCAGAGGATGGATCGTCTACCCAGATTTGCTCTCAGCTCATTGATCACAGGGGTAAATACCATCCATTGTGCATCACTGATCTGGTTTTTGCTGAATACTCACTATTTAACCACTATTTTACTAGCCAGTATATTGAATAGCCCTGATGCTTTATACACTATGCCTCTTGCCACCAAGGGTATAATATATGTATATTTGTTATTTAAAAAATAAAATAAAAAAAATATTTTTTTGTAAATAAAGTTTTTGTTTTGTTAAATACAAAGTAATTATTCCCTAACAAAGCCTTTTTTTTTTTTTTTTTATATTTGTTTCTCTTTTATTTATTGGTGCTAAAATTTGTAATTTTTTTTCAAACACAAGTTATTAACTTCTTCTTTCCAGATTAAATATTCTGTAGAAACCATATTTATTTTTAAAAAGTATAAATATATCATTGAAAATGTCCTTGTTTGCTTTGTTTTTATTAAAGATTGTGGAACTGACTGTACATAACTTTATGTATGAACAGTTTCATTTAAATCCGGTGTAAAATATGTTCTCCAGCTTGACACTACATGCCCTACATACATGTGAGGCTCTAAATTATACAGAGCATTTAATTGCAATTTAATTTGTTAAATGTGAATCCTCAAATACCCATTCATATAGATAAAGAAAATTAACAAAGTAACTTCCCTGGGAGCAGCTATCTAGACGATTGTGTATCCACAGAATAAAGTATTTTTGTAGATTAAATTCTACTGTAAAGTGTGATGAAATGTTTGACCTTTTTTCTATGACGTATGGTTCCCAAGATGTTACCAGATTATTTGTTTTAACATCCTCCAAACTGTGCTGCCGAGATTCAGAAAGCATTTCATATATAACATATTTTAAGATGCCCAATAATTAAAATATATATATATATATATATATAAATTCCCACTTTAAGCCTAGTATAATTTAAAGAAATAGCCACAAAACGTGTAAACACTCTTAGTTCACATCTGGGAGTTTTACTTTCGCAATGTAAAACCAACTAAACCTCAGACTTGTTCATGTTCCACAGCAATAATGGGAATTTAGGAATGTGGGTCAGAAAGACAAAGAAGATTTTACTCATCTAATTTTACGGTCTACCCCTCTACTTCCATTTGGATATTATTTCTACAGGGCTGGCAACTTTTCTGTAAATTCCCCTGGTTTTTTTTTTGTTATTTTTATTTTGGAAAAATAGTAGAATTTACAGAGTTTTGCTGTTGGCCTGTAGACATAACACAGCATATCTTGCACGGCTTGTCTTGTATCTTACCCAGCTGATGAGGGGGGCAGGTTACATGCCTGTACGTGTGCATAAAATGTTTCCCGTTAGAATACTCCCCCAGGAAGATGGAGATGTTTCACCTCTTCATCTTTGTGTAATTCTCCAAGTCATGTATTTGCTTCTACTCAATGATTTCTTATGGACCTTCCGTTAATCTTAATTTCCAGATGCATATTCACATTCTGAATACTTCTTCCACCCCCACCAATGAAGGGCTTTTCATGGCTTTATCGTTGGACCTGGTTCAAGTAACGGTCACCTTAAAATTAAACTGTCTAATTCAACTTATCATATTATTACAGTTCATTGCAAAATGAATGTAATAACTCTTCTAGATGATCGGGTTCCTATAAGACACACTCTCTAAGGGTCCTTTCATCAGTCCTATATACTATAAAGTATTTCTGTCGATCAGCAATATCATGCAAAGTGACCTGGTATGTCTACTTCATTGAGTGCTATCCACCGATCCCATGTGAGTGTCTTCATTCCCTCTACCTCCAAGAACTGACCATGGAGGAACTACCAGCTGTTTCGTTGACCTTCTCAAGGGCAAAGCAACTGCCCACCCACATTTAAGCATATATCCCCTATGTAGATATTATCATAATTAGTGTCACATTTTCACATCAAATGTACGTTCAACCACATATAGAACGAAGAAAGGCCGGCCAACAGCTAAATGCTCTCCCTTCCACCGTATTCCCTCTCACCGTATTAAATGGACGTAGATGCCATCTCTCACATATGACTTGGGTACCGACAGAGCTGTCTCATGCAACTTCCCGTAGAGATTTATGCTGATCATTGTGTAGCGTTCAGTTTTAGGCAATATTTCTCAGTAACCCTAGATAGAGATCATGAATTTAAAAAATAAATAAAAAAAAGGTGAGGTGAGCAATGACAAAAATATTAAATTCTGCTCTGTGAGAATAAAAATGTCATCAAAAGAAAAACCATCTTTCCTTCAAAAAATAGTATATGGTTTGTATGAGTACAATAAATGAAAGAAATTACAGTTAAACAAAAAATCCAGCAAAATCTCTACAAGAATACAAATAACACTCTGAACCAGAACTGCCCCAAGATTCTCAACAACATGTCCGCCCCCTGACAGAGCTATATGGGGCTCAGTGAAATACTTTATTTGTATTCTTTCATAATGCCACCTTTCAATTAAACAGAACTTTAGTTTTTATATATAGTATAAATATATCAGTGCTGTATCGTGTCCAGGGTAGGCTTTCTCCCTGTTCCTGGCCAGTGGTACAGCTTGTCTTATGGGTTTGGATAATAATATTCAGGATTTTCCTTTCGCCTGTCATCGGAAGAGGATAATATGGAGTTCATAGTCACACAGGTTACACTCCTCCAGCTCCAGAATTTGGTTCTAGAATATCATCGTCTGTCTAAAGAGAGATGTCGTGTAGGACGGATTGTTTAAGCAAATGAATGGTTATAAAATGCTACTATGTGCCTTCAGATATCTACTGAATCATGTCAATACTGAGGCACCTGATGCTCCTATCGGCTTGGCTTATAGCAGAGTTTGTGGCTACAGGCCCAGCCACTAATTAAAAAAAGACAAGTGTTTTTTGGATTCCCCCCAGGGTTTTGTAATCAGTATTGGTGCTACGTAACAATCTGTATGCAGGGCTTAATAGTTCTTATCAGTAGTGTTGAGCGAACCCGAACCGCACTGTTCGGGTTCGTACCGAACTTTACTGTTTTTGGACCCCGGACCCGAACACGGACATTTCACTGTATGTCCGTGTTGGAGTTCGGGGTTCGGCGATTACATTGTATGTAATGCTATGGGCTTTCTATAAACCGAAATAGAGTCCCCATTCATAAGATTTTCTTGTGAATGGGGACTCTAGTTCGATTTATAGAAAGCCAATAGTATTACATGTATTCCATAAACCGAAAGTCTATAAACCGCACGACATTCGGTTTATAGACTTTCGGTTTATAGAATTGCAATAGCATTACATGTATTCTATAAACCGAAAGTCTATAAACCGAATGTCTTTTTCTAATACATGGTTCAGTTTCCCATTGAGATGATGACTTCTGACTGCCTCCCTACCTCCTGGACCAATACAGCTTACCTTATCTACTCGAAACCAGCATCGTAGGTCCATGTGTTTGTAGCCACGATTCCTTCCATGCTTCATAGAGTCTGATCCATATGGAAGTGAGATAGTGGGGGCTATTTACTAAAACGTATTGTAGGTGAGTTATAATTTCATCTCACCAATTTAGCTACTTCTTGTGCAGAGACAAAACCTAGTGAGTTTGCTCAGTGGGAGAAACTGGCCAGGTTTGTCCCTGTACAATGTATAGCTGAACTGGTGAGATTAAATGTTCATCTCCACTCACTTTTTAGTGAATAGCGGCAGTGAGATTACTCAATGCACCTACCGTTCCCAGCATCCTGAAGTAGATAAAAGATAATATAACATGTGACCAAGAGCATTGCTGAGTCAAATCATCAAAGAAAGATGGAATCCGACGTTCCACTGTCAGTGGATGCTTTTCAGCAACGGCATCCCAGCCGCCGACTCCAAAATGACCATAAAATACCTCTTGATGCAAGCCGGAGCTCCAGAGCAAGACTGATTACTGCTGTGAATACATCTCACAAAGAAATCAAAGTGCCACCTTAAACAATTTATTCCAAAAATATCAATATAAAGTGTATTAAAGGGGAAAGCAGAGGAAATGAAAAAGAGGAGGAGGAAAGCAGAGGAAGTTAGAGAGGAGGAGGAATGCAGAGGAAGTGAAAAAGTGGAGGAGGAAAGCAAGGGAAGTGAAAGAGAGAAGGAGGACAGCAGATGAAGTGAAAGAGAGAAGGAGGAAAGCAGAGGAACTGAAAGAGAAGGGGAGGAAAGCAGAGTAGGTGAAAGAGATAAGAAGGAAAGCAGAGGAGGTGAAAAAGAGGAGGAGGAAAGTAGAGGAAGTGAAAGAGAGAAGGAGGAAAGCAGAGAAAGAGAAAGAGTGAAGGAGGAAAGCAGAGAAAGAGGAGGCGGAAATCAAGAGAAGTGAAATAGAGGAGGAGGGGAAAAGCAGAGGAAGTGAAAGAGAAGAGGAGGAAAGCAGAGGAAGTGAAAAAGAGGAGGAGGAAAGCAGAGGAAGTGGAAAAGAGGAGGAGGAAAGCAGAGGAAGTGGAAAAGAGGAGGAGGAAAGCAGAGGAAGTGAAAAAGAGGAGGAGGAAAGCAGAGGAAGTGGAAAAGAGGAGGAGGAAAGCAGAGGAAGTGAAAAAGAGGAGGAAGAAAGCAGAGGAAGTGGAAAAAAAGGAGGAGGAAAGCAAGGGAAGTGAAAGAGAGGAGGAGGAAAGCAGAGGAAGTGAAAGAGAGAAGGAGGGAAGCAGAGGAAGTGAAAGAGAGAAGGAGGGAAGCAGAAGAAGTGAAAGAGAAGATGAGGAAAGCAGAGGAAGTGAAAGAGAAGAGGAGGCAAGCAGAGGAAGTGAAAAAGAGGAGGAGAAGAAAAGCAGAGGAAGTGAGAGAGAGAAGGAGGAAAGCAGAGGAAGTGAAACATAGGAGGAGAAGAAAAGCAGAGGATGTGAGAGAGAGAAGGAGGAAAGCAGAGGAAGTGAGAGAGAGAAGGAGGAAAGCAGAGGAAGTGAAAAAGAGAAGGTCTCACAATATCCTATAATTAAGAGCCCCTGTGAGTGTGAAACACCTAAGGTGTTGTGAGATTCCTGCTTTTCTATCCTTGACTCTTCAAACATCAACTGATTGGATTCAGTTAGTGTCACTTAGAATTCCTTTAAAACAAGGTAACAAGCGATGTGATGGAGGCAGGAAAGAGATGTCTACCGTAGGAAAGACATTGATCGCATCTCTCTTGAATGGTAGCTGAGCTGTAATGACTGCGCTTAGCAATATTGGTGAGATAAGTGCGAAAGCCAAAGAAAGGAATACAATAATATCATTTAAAAATAAAATAAAAAACATCCGTATGAATAAATGTTCAGAAACAAAAACATTTTTCAATAAAATACCAGTATTCGCTGAAAACAAAATAATAGTAATTAAGAATCCTGGGCAGAAAAATACATTTTAAAAATGTGTTAATAAAAGTCATATAGTGCATCTTTATTTGGAGCATTAATGAATGCATCCGAATTCATCAACACCTGACGCATTTCACTATACAGCTTCCTTAGGGGCCAACTTTACAGGGAAACATAGCATAGCCCCTGCCCAAAGATAATCACACATGAAAGATAAATTAGAATTAATAACATATAACGGAGAGCAAGTTAAAGATCAAAATCAGAATAAATTAATTAATCTCAGTTATCTCTATGATAAACTGGGCTGCAATCAGCATCTATTAATCCTCCTACTAAGCACAGTCATTTCATTCTAGTAACATGATGTCTATCACCAAATTAAATAGGACATCCCACTCTCTTTCAATAGAGGATTTTATTTCCAACAGGGGTAAAGTTACATTTGGGGATGTGCATTTCTGCAGACTAGCTTTTGAAACTTGTATTTGTACTGTAGACCTTGACATTCAAATGTCCAATAGCATCCCATGGAAGAACTTGTTTTAGAGTCCCACAACCTTTCACAAAGATATAGCATCCCATGGAAGAACTTGTTTTAGAGTCCCACGAACTTTCACAAAGATATAGCATCCCATGGAAGAACTTGTTTTTCCCACAACCTTTCACAAAGATATAGCATCCCAGGGAAGAACTTGATTTAGACTCCCACGACCTTTCACAAAGATATAGCATCCCATGGAAGAACTTGTTTTTCCCACAACCTTTCACAAAGATATAGCATCTCAGGGAAGAACTTGATTTAGAGTCCCACAACCTTTCACAAAGATATAGCATCCCATGGAAGAACTTGTTTTAGAGTCCCACGACCTTTCACAAAGATATAGCATCCCAGGGAAGAACTTGTTTTAGAGTCCCACGACCTTTCACAAAGATATAGCATCCCAGGGAAGAACTTGTTTTAGAGTCCCAAGACCTTTCACAAAGATATAGCATCCCAGGGAAGAACTTGTTTTAGAGTCCCACGACCTTTCACAAAGATATAGCATCCCAGGGAAGAACTTGTTTTAGAGTCCCACGACCTTTCACAAAGATATAGCATCCCATGGAAGAACTTGTTTTAGAGTCCCACGACCTTTCACAAAGATATAGCATCCCAGGGAAGAACTTGTTTTAGAGTCCCACGACCTTTCACAAAGATATAGCATCCCATGGAAGAACTTGTTTTAGAGTCCCATGACCTTTCACAAAGATATAGCATCCCAGGGAAGAACTTGTTTTAGAGTCCCATGACCTTTCACAAAGATATAGCATCCCAGGGAAGAACTTGTTTTAGAGTCCCACGACCTTTCACAAAGATATAGCATCCCATGGAAGAACTTGTTTTAGAGTCCCATGACCTTTCACAAAGATATAGCATCCCAGGGAAGAACTTGTTTTAGAGTCCCATGACCTTTCACAAAGATATAGCATCCCAGGGAAGAACTTGTTTTAGAGTCCCACGACCTTTCACAAAGATATAGCATCCCATGGAAGAACTTGTTTTAGAGTCCCATGACCTTTCACAAAGATATAGCATCCCAGGGAAGAACTTGTTTTAGAGTCCCATGACCTTTCACAAAGATATAGCATCCCAGGGAAGAACTTGTTTTAGAGTCCCAAGACCTTTCACAAAGATATAGCATCCCAGGGAAGAACTTGTTTTAGAGTCCCACGACCTTTCACAAAGATATAGCATCCCATGGAAGAACTTGTTTTAGAGTCCCATGACCTTTCACAAAGATATAGCATCCCAGGGAAGAACTTGTTTTAGAGTCCCACGACCTTTCACAAAGATATAGCATCCCAGGGAAGAACTTGTTTTAGAGTCCCACGACCTTTCACAAAGATATAGCATCCCAGGGAAGAACTTGTTTTAGAGTCCCATGACCTTTCACAAAGATATAGCATCCCAGGTAAGAACTTGTTTTAGAGTCCCAAGACCTTTCACAAAGATATAGCATCCCAGGGAAAAACTTGTTTTAGAGTCCCACGACCTTTCACAAAGATATAGCATCCCATGGAAGAACTTGTTTTAGAGTCCCACGACCTTTCACAAAGATATAGCATCCCAGGGAAGAACTTGTTTTAGAGTCCCAAGACCTTTCACAAAGATATAGCATCCCAGGGAAGAACTTGTTTTAGAGTCCCACGACCTTTCACAAAGATATAGCATCCCATGGAAGAACTTGTTTTAGAGTCCCATGACCTTTCACAAAGATATAGCATCCCAGGGAAGAACTTGTTTTAGAGTCCCACGACCTTTCACAAAGATATAGCATCCCAGGGAAGAACTTGTTTTAGAGTCCCACGACCTTTCACAAAGATATAGCATCCCAGGGAAGAACTTGTTTTAGAGTCCCATGACCTTTCACAAAGATATAGCATCCCAGGGAAGAACTTGTTTTAGAGTCCCAAGACCTTTCACAAAGATATAGCATCCCAGGGAAGAACTTGTTTTAGAGTCCCACGACCTTTCACAAAGATATAGCATCCCATGGAAGAACTTGTTTTAGAGTCCCACGACCTTTCACAAAGATATAGCATCCCAGGGAAGAACTTGTTTTAGAGTCCCAAGACCTTTCACAAAGATATAGCATCCCAGGGAAGAACTTGTTTTAGAGTCCCACGACCTTTCACAAAGATATAGCATCCCAGGGAAGAACTTGGTTTAGAGTCCCAAGACCTTTCACAAAGATATAGCATCCCTTGGAAGAACTTGTTTTAGAGTCCCACGACCTTTCACAAAGATATAGCATCCCATGGAAGAACTTGTTTTAGAGTCCCACGACCTTTCACAAAGATATAGCATCCCAGGGAAGAACTTGTTTTAGAGTCCCACAACCTTTGACAAAGATATAACATCCCAGGGAAGAACTTGTTGTAGAGTCCCACAACCTTTCACAAAGATATAGCATCCCAGGGAAGAACTTGTTGTAGAGTCCCACAACCTTTCACAAAGATATAGCATCCCAGGGAAGAACTTGTTTTAGAGTCCCACGACCTTTCACAAAGATATAGCATCCCAGGGAAGAACTTGTTTTAGAGTCCCACGACCTTTCACAAAGATATAGCATCCCATGGAAGAACTTGTTTTAGAGTCCCATGACCTTTCACAAAGATATAGCATCCCAGGGAAGAACTTGTTTTAGAGTCCCATGACCTTTCACAAAGATATAGCATCCCAGGGAAGAACTTGTTTTAGAGTCCCACGACCTTTCACAAAGATATAGCATCCCATGGAAGAACTTGTTTTAGAGTCCCATGACCTTTCACAAAGATATAGCATCCCAGGGAAGAACTTGTTTTAGAGTCCCATGACCTTTCACAAAGATATAGCATCCCAGGGAAGAACTTGTTTTAGAGTCCCACGACCTTTCACAAAGATATAGCATCCCATGGAAGAACTTGTTTTAGAGTCCCATGACCTTTCACAAAGATATAGCATCCCAGGGAAGAACTTGTTTTAGAGTCCCATGACCTTTCACAAAGATATAGCATCCCAGGGAAGAACTTGTTTTAGAGTCCCAAGACCTTTCACAAAGATATAGCATCCCAGGGAAGAACTTGTTTTAGAGTCCCACGACCTTTCACAAAGATATAGCATCCCATGGAAGAACTTGTTTTAGAGTCCCATGACCTTTCACAAAGATATAGCATCCCAGGGAAGAACTTGTTTTAGAGTCCCACGACCTTTCACAAAGATATAGCATCCCAGGGAAGAACTTGTTTTAGAGTCCCACGACCTTTCACAAAGATATAGCATCCCAGGGAAGAACTTGTTTTAGAGTCCCATGACCTTTCACAAAGATATAGCATCCCAGGTAAGAACTTGTTTTAGAGTCCCAAGACCTTTCACAAAGATATAGCATCCCAGGGAAGAACTTGTTTTAGAGTCCCACGACCTTTCACAAAGATATAGCATCCCATGGAAGAACTTGTTTTAGAGTCCCACGACCTTTCACAAAGATATAGCATCCCAGGGAAGAACTTGTTTTAGAGTCCCAAGACCTTTCACAAAGATATAGCATCCCAGGGAAGAACTTGTTTTAGAGTCCCACGACCTTTCACAAAGATATAGCATCCCATGGAAGAACTTGTTTTAGAGTCCCATGACCTTTCACAAAGATATAGCATCCCAGGGAAGAACTTGTTTTAGAGTCCCACGACCTTTCACAAAGATATAGCATCCCAGGGAAGAACTTGTTTTAGAGTCCCACGACCTTTCACAAAGATATAGCATCCCAGGGAAGAACTTGTTTTAGAGTCCCATGACCTTTCACAAAGATATAGCATCCCAGGGAAGAACTTGTTTTAGAGTCCCAAGACCTTTCACAAAGATATAGCATCCCAGGGAAGAACTTGTTTTAGAGTTCCACGACCTTTCACAAAGATATAGCATCCCATGGAAGAACTTGTTTTAGAGTCCCACGACCTTTCACAAAGATATAGCATCCCAGGGAAGAACTTGTTTTAGAGTCCCAAGACCTTTCACAAAGATATAGCATCCCAGGGAAGAACTTGTTTTAGAGTCCCACGACCTTTCACAAAGATATAGCATCCCAGGGAAGAACTTGGTTTAGAGTCCCAAGACCTTTCACAAAGATATAGCATCCCTTGGAAGAACTTGTTTTAGAGTCCCACGACCTTTCACAAAGATATAGCATCCCAGGGAAGAACTTGTTTTAGAGTCCCATGACCTTTCACAAAGATATAGCATCCCAGGGAAGAACTTGTTTTAGAGTCCCAAGACCTTTCACAAAGATATAGCATCCCAGGGAAGAACTTGTTTTAGAGTTCCACGACCTTTCACAAAGATATAGCATCCCATGGAAGAACTTGTTTTAGAGTCCCACGACCTTTCACAAAGATATAGCATCCCAGGGAAGAACTTGTTTTAGAGTCCCAAGACCTTTCACAAAGATATAGCATCCCAGGGAAGAACTTGTTTTAGAGTCCCACGACCTTTCACAAAGATATAGCATCCCAGGGAAGAACTTGGTTTAGAGTCCCAAGACCTTTCACAAAGATATAGCATCCCTTGGAAGAACTTGTTTTAGAGTCCCACGACCTTTCACAAAGATATAGCATCCCATGGAAGAACTTGTTTTAGAGTCCCACGACCTTTCACAAAGATATAGCATCCCAGGGAAGAACTTGTTTTAGAGTCCCACAACCTTTGACAAAGATATAACATCCCAGGGAAGAACTTGTTGTAGAGTCCCACAACCTTTCACAAAGATATAGCATCCCAGGGAAGAACTTGTTGTAGAGTCCCACAACCTTTCACAAAGATATAGCATCCCAGGGAAGAACTTGTTGTAGAGTCCCACAACCTTTCACAAAGATATAGCATCCCAGGGAAGAACTTGTTTTAGAGTCCCACAACCTTTCACAAAGATATAGCATCCCAATGAAGAACTTGTTTTTCCCACAACCTTTCACAAAGATATAGCATCCCAGGGAATAACTTGTTTTAAAGTCCCACAACCTTTCACAAAGATATAGCATCCCATGGAAGAACTAGTTTTAGAGTCCCACAACCTTTCACAAAGATATAGCATCCCAGGGAAGAACTTGTTTTAGAGTCCCACAACCTTTCACAAAGATATAGCATCCCATGGAAGAACTTGTTGTAGAGTCCCACAACCTTTCACAAAGATATAGCATCCCAGGGAAGAACTTGTTTTAGAGTCCCACGACCTTTCACAAAGATATAGCATCCCAGGGAAGAACTTGTTTTAGAGTCCCACGACCTTTCACAAAGATATAGCATCCCAGGGAAGAACTTGTTTTAGAGTCCCACGACCTTTCACAAAGATATAGCATCCCAGGGAAGAACTTGTTTTAGAGTCCCATGACCTTTCACAAAGATATAGCATCCCAGGGAAGAACTTGTTTTAGAGTCCCACGACCTTTCACAAAGATATAGCATCCCAGGGAAGAACTTGTTTTAGAGTCCCATGACCTTTCACAAAGATATAGCATCCCAGGGAAGAACTTGTTTTAGAGTCCCACGACCTTTCACAAAGATATAGCATCCCATGGAAGAACTTGTTTTAGAGTCCCATGACCTTTCACAAAGATATAGCATCCCAGGGAAGAACTTGTTTTAGAGTCCCATGACCTTTCACAAAGATATAGCATCCCAGGGAAGAACTTGTTTTAGAGTCCCAAGACCTTTCACAAAGATATAGCATCTCAGGGAAGAACTTGTTTTAGAGTCCCACGACCTTTCACAAAGATATAGCATCCCATGGAAGAACTTGTTTTAGAGTCCCATGACCTTTCACAAAGATATAGCATCCCAGGGAAGAACTTGTTTTAGAGTCCCACGACCTTTCACAAAGATATAGCATCCCAGGGAAGAACTTGTTTTAGAGTCCCACGACCTTTCACAAAGATATAGCATCCCAGGGAAGAACTTGTTTTAGAGTCCCATGACCTTTCACAAAGATATAGCATCCCAGGGAAGAACTTGTTTTAGAGTCCCAAGACCTTTCACAAAGATATAGCATCCCAGGGAAGAACTTGTTTTAGAGTCCCACGACCTTTCACAAAGATATAGCATCCCATGGAAGAACTTGTTTTAGAGTCCCACGACCTTTCACAAAGATATAGCATCCCAGGGAAGAACTTGTTTTAGAGTCCCAAGACCTTTCACAAAGATATAGCATCCCAGGGAAGAACTTGTTTTAGAGTCCCACGACCTTTCACAAAGATATAGCATCCCATGGAAGAACTTGTTTTAGAGTCCCATGACCTTTCACAAAGATATAGCATCCCAGGGAAGAACTTGTTTTAGAGTCCCACGACCTTTCACAAAGATATAGCATCCCAGGGAAGAACTTGTTTTAGAGTCCCACGACCTTTCACAAAGATATAGCATCCCAGGGAAGAACTTGTTTTAGAGTCCCATGACCTTTCACAAAGATATAGCATCCCAGGGAAGAACTTGTTTTAGAGTCCCAAGACCTTTCACAAAGATATAGCATCCCAGGGAAGAACTTGTTTTAGAGTCCCACGACCTTTCACAAAGATATAGCATCCCATGGAAGAACTTGTTTTAGAGTCCCACGACCTTTCACAAAGATATAGCATCCCAGGGAAGAACTTGTTTTAGAGTCCCAAGACCTTTCACAAAGATATAGCATCCCAGGGAAGAACTTGTTTTAGAGTCCCACGACCTTTCACAAAGATATAGCATCCCAGGGAAGAACTTGGTTTAGAGTCCCAAGACCTTTCACAAAGATATAGCATCCCTTGGAAGAACTTGTTTTAGAGTCCCACGACCTTTCACAAAGATATAGCATCCCATGGAAGAACTTGTTTTAGAGTCCCACGACCTTTCACAAAGATATAGCATCCCAGGGAAGAACTTGTTTTAGAGTCCCACAACCTTTGACAAAGATATAACATCCCAGGGAAGAACTTGTTGTAGAGTCCCACAACCTTTCACAAAGATATAGCATCCCAGGGAAGAACTTGTTGTAGAGTCCCACAACCTTTCACAAAGATATAGCATCCCAGGGAAGAACTTGTTGTAGAGTCCCAAGACCTTTCACAAAGATATAGCATCCCAGGGAAGAACTTGTTTTAGAGTTCCACGACCTTTCACAAAGATATAGCATCCCATGGAAGAACTTGTTTTAGAGTCCCACGACCTTTCACAAAGATATAGCATCCCAGGGAAGAACTTGTTTTAGAGTCCCAAGACCTTTCACAAAGATATAGCATCCCAGGGAAGAACTTGTTTTAGAGTCCCACGACCTTTCACAAAGATATAGCATCCCAGGGAAGAACTTGGTTTAGAGTCCCAAGACCTTTCACAAAGATATAGCATCCCTTGGAAGAACTTGTTTTAGAGTCCCACGACCTTTCACAAAGATATAGCATCCCATGGAAGAACTTGTTTTAGAGTCCCACGACCTTTCACAAAGATATAGCATCCCAGGGAAGAACTTGTTTTAGAGTCCCACAACCTTTGACAAAGATATAACATCCCAGGGAAGAACTTGTTGTAGAGTCCCACAACCTTTCACAAAGATATAGCATCCCAGGGAAGAACTTGTTGTAGAGTCCCACAACCTTTCACAAAGATATAGCATCCCAGGGAAGAACTTGTTGTAGAGTCCCACAACCTTTCACAAAGATATAGCATCCCAGGGAAGAACTTGTTTTAGAGTCCCACAACCTTTCACAAAGATATAGCATCCCAATGAAGAACTTGTTTTTCCCACAACCTTTCACAAAGATATAGCATCCCAGGGAATAACTTGTTTTAAAGTCCCACAACCTTTCACAAAGATATAGCATCCCATGGAAGAACTAGTTTTAGAGTCCCACAACCTTTCACAAAGATATAGCATCCCAGGGAAGAACTTGTTTTAGAGTCCCACAACCTTTCACAAAGATATAGCATCCCATGGAAGAACTTGTTGTAGAGTCCCACAACCTTTCACAAAGATATAGCATCCCAGGGAAGAACTTGTTTTAGAGTCCCACGACCTTTCACAAAGATATAGCATCCCAGGGAAGAACTTGTTTTAGAGTCCCACGACCTTTCACAAAGATATAGCATCCCAGGGAAGAACTTGTTTTAGAGTCCCACGACCTTTCACAAAGATATAGCATCCCAGGGAAGAACTTGTTTTAGAGTCCCATGACCTTTCACAAAGATATAGCATCCCAGGGAAGAACTTGTTTTAGAGTCCCACGACCTTTCACAAAGATATAGCATCCCAGGGAAGAACTTGTTTTAGAGTCCCATGACCTTTCACAAAGATATAGCATCCCAGGGAAGAACTTGTTTTAGAGTCCCACGACCTTTCACAAAGATATAGCATCCCATGGAAGAACTTGTTTTAGAGTCCCATGACCTTTCACAAAGATATAGCATCCCAGGGAAGAACTTGTTTTAGAGTCCCATGACCTTTCACAAAGATATAGCATCCCAGGGAAGAACTTGTTTTAGAGTCCCAAGACCTTTCACAAAGATATAGCATCTCAGGGAAGAACTTGTTTTAGAGTCCCACGACCTTTCACAAAGATATAGCATCCCATGGAAGAACTTGTTTTAGAGTCCCATGACCTTTCACAAAGATATAGCATCCCAGGGAAGAACTTGTTTTAGAGTCCCACGACCTTTCACAAAGATATAGCATCCCAGGGAAGAACTTGTTTTAGAGTCCCACGACCTTTCACAAAGATATAGCATCCCAGGGAAGAACTTGTTTTAGAGTCCCATGACCTTTCACAAAGATATAGCATCCCAGGGAAGAACTTGTTTTAGAGTCCCAAGACCTTTCACAAAGATATAGCATCCCAGGGAAGAACTTGTTTTAGAGTCCCACGACCTTTCACAAAGATATAGCATCCCATGGAAGAACTTGTTTTAGAGTCCCACGACCTTTCACAAAGATATAGCATCCCAGGGAAGAACTTGTTTTAGAGTCCCAAGACCTTTCACAAAGATATAGCATCCCAGGGAAGAACTTGTTTTAGAGTCCCACGACCTTTCACAAAGATATAGCATCCCATGGAAGAACTTGTTTTAGAGTCCCATGACCTTTCACAAAGATATAGCATCCCAGGGAAGAACTTGTTTTAGAGTCCCACGACCTTTCACAAAGATATAGCATCCCAGGGAAGAACTTGTTTTAGAGTCCCACGACCTTTCACAAAGATATAGCATCCCAGGGAAGAACTTGTTTTAGAGTCCCATGACCTTTCACAAAGATATAGCATCCCAGGGAAGAACTTGTTTTAGAGTCCCAAGACCTTTCACAAAGATATAGCATCCCAGGGAAGAACTTGTTTTAGAGTCCCACGACCTTTCACAAAGATATAGCATCCCATGGAAGAACTTGTTTTAGAGTCCCACGACCTTTCACAAAGATATAGCATCCCAGGGAAGAACTTGTTTTAGAGTCCCAAGACCTTTCACAAAGATATAGCATCCCAGGGAAGAACTTGTTTTAGAGTCCCACGACCTTTCACAAAGATATAGCATCCCAGGGAAGAACTTGGTTTAGAGTCCCAAGACCTTTCACAAAGATATAGCATCCCTTGGAAGAACTTGTTTTAGAGTCCCACGACCTTTCACAAAGATATAGCATCCCATGGAAGAACTTGTTTTAGAGTCCCACGACCTTTCACAAAGATATAGCATCCCAGGGAAGAACTTGTTTTAGAGTCCCACAACCTTTGACAAAGATATAACATCCCAGGGAAGAACTTGTTGTAGAGTCCCACAACCTTTCACAAAGATATAGCATCCCAGGGAAGAACTTGTTGTAGAGTCCCACAACCTTTCACAAAGATATAGCATCCCAGGGAAGAACTTGTTGTAGAGTCCCACAACCTTTCACAAAGATATAGCATCCCAGGGAAGAACTTGTTTTAGAGTCCCACAACCTTTCACAAAGATATAGCATCCCAATGAAGAACTTGTTTTTCCCACAACCTTTCACAAAGATATAGCATCCCAGGGAATAACTTGTTTTAGAGTCCCACAACCTTTCACAAAGATATAGCATCCCATGGAAGAACTAGTTTTAGAGTCCCACAACCTTTCACAAAGATATAGCATCCCAGGGAAGAACTTGTTTTAGAGTCCCACAACCTTTCACAAAGATATAGCATCCCATGGAAGAACTTGTTGTAGAGTCCCACAACCTTTCACAAAGATATAGCATCCCAGGGAAGAACTTGTTTTAGAGTCCCACGACCTTTCACAAAGATATAGCATCCCAGGGAAGAACTTGGTTTAGAGTCCCAAGACCTTTCACAAAGATATAGCATCCCTTGGAAGAACTTGTTTTAGAGTCCCACAACCTTTCACAAAGATATAGCATCCCATGGAAGAACTTGTTTTAGAGTCCCACGACCTTTCACAAAGATATAGCATCCCAGGGAAGAACTTGTTTTAGAGTCCCACAACCTTTGACAAAGATATAACATCCCAGGGAAGAACTTGTTGTAGAGTCCCACAACCTTTCACAAAGATATAGCATCCCAGGGAAGAACTTGTTGTAGAGTCCCACAACCTTTCACAAAGATATAGCATCCCAGGGAAGAACTTGTTGTAGAGTCCCACAACCTTTCACAAAGATATAGCATCCCAGGGAAGAACTTGTTTTAGAGTCCCACAACCTTTCACAAAGATATAGCATCCCAATGAAGAACTTGTTTTTCCCACAACCTTTCACAAAGATATAGCATCCCAGGGAATAACTTGTTTTAGAGTCCCACAACCTTTCACAAAGATATAGCATCCCATGGAAGAACTAGTTTTAGAGTCCCACAACCTTTCACAAAGATATAGCATCCCAGGGAAGAACTTGTTTTAGAGTCCCACAACCTTTCACAAAGATATAGCATCCCATGGAAGAACTTGTTGTAGAGTCCCACAACCTTTCACAAAGATATAGCATCCCAGGGAAGAACTTGTTTTAGAGTCCCACAACCTTTCACAAAGATATAGCATCCCAGGGAAGAACTTGTTTTTCCCACAACCTATCACAAAGATATAGCATCCCAGGGAAGAACTTGTTTTTCCCACAACCTATCACAAAGATATAGCATCCCAGGGAAGAACTTGTTTTTCCCACAACCTATCACAAAGATATAGCATCCCATGGAAGAACTTGTTGTAGAGTCCCACAACCTTTCACAAAGATATAGCATCCCAGGGAAGAACTTGTTTTAGAGTCCCACAACCTTTCACAAAGATATAGCATCCCAGGGAAGAACTTGTTTTTCCCACAACCTATCACAAAGATATAGCATCCCAGGGAAGAACTTGTTTTTCCCACAACCTATCACAAAGATATAGCATCCCAGGGAAGAACTTGTTTTTCCCACAACCTATCACAAAGATATAGCATCCCAGGGAAGAACTTGTTTTTCCCACAACCTATCACAAAGATATAGCATCCCAGGGAAGAACTTGTTTTCCCCACAACCTATCACAAAGATACAATATTTATAGCTTCACCTCACAGGCACAGTTGTGTCTATAAAACGTATCCTGTAAATAAGGTGGTTGATGTATGATTTGGATACATTAGGAGTTTGCTGAGAAAGTAACACTGTCCATCCACAGAATCTCTGTAATATATGTTCAATAAATTCCTCCCTGTGTTAGAAAACCCTGGATCCTAATGGGTTAAGTACACTGCTCCACTTCAGTCTATGAGATGCAGGGTATAGATCCCCCCGTATCCTGTACAATCCTTAGAATAGGCCACATCTCTGGCTAAATATTACTGATCCACCCATGTTTACAGACAGATATGGAACATAATTCAATGTTGCATAACTAACTGATAGATCCGGGAAGATAAATGCGTGGATATGAGATTCTCAGTCTGCAGTAGCACGCAATGGATGTGTCTTTTCATGTTTTGGGCACAAATAAACCAGAGAACCTGTTTTTACTCCTGTGTCAGAACCTCCTGCAGTGATACCAGCAGCCAGCAGGACGTCTCATCTGAAGTGCATGCAATAAATGCTGCTGCTTATTAGTGATGTATTACTCTTCAACTGCTGTGATGAATGATTGCTTTATATTGGGGAGGAGAGGAATTATTATAAAATGTGATACACTCTTTATTGATGTTGCTATAGTAACAGTCCTGTCTATCTCTCCAAGCCCCTCCCTCTCTCTCCAAGCCCCTCCTCCTTTTTGGAATGGCGCTGGATTTAGAAGCCCCGGTAAAATGATTTTCAGTGTAAAACTACAGGAGAATTGTAACTAGTTTTAAAGTAAAAATAAGTGCATTAGACATCTATTAAACACTCATACAATATACGGATAGTACGTTAGGGGGGCTGCCCCTTTAAACACTGCATGTTTTGGGGTTTCAGAGACATATTTTAAAAACCCTGAATATTTTATTTGGAGTTTGCGTCCATGGGACCTGCAGCATATACATCATTTTTTAAATGAGGGCTTGGGATTAATTATTCAGAGCGGTAACTAGAGCTAGTCAAATAAAGCATGAGTCTGAGGATCACAGGGTGAGGGGCCGCAGATAGCTCTACACACATCATACCGGCCCCCTGTGATACACACTGTATGACACTGGAGCAGTATAATGGTGGTCTGTACCAGAGTACAGACCTCATGCTCCTTCCTCTACATCACCAGGGTCAGGATACCCTGTTGGTGCCCAATAATGTTAGGGCAAATGGGGGTGGGGGACACTTTAGTGACAAGAGTGGCACAATTTCTTTATTTTTTTTTTTTTAAGAGATTAATCAATAAAGGATTTTTATACTCTCCATATTGGGGGAGAGTCAGGACTATTTATGAGGTTATGGGACGGGGTCACTAAATCCCTCTTATATTTTGGGGGCTGCACCATGCCATCTAGGGCTGCGACAATCCATTAACCCTTTAATAAAAAATAAAGCCTCTGCTCTGAAGGAGACTCCTATACTCAACCTTTAAAGGGACTGCCTGGGGCAAAAAAATGCATCTTCCAAATGTTAATGCATATTAATGTGCTTTTAAAGTACTTGAAAATGTATTTGTTACATTTTGCATCGCTTAAAATACAAAATACTTACAGATAGATGAAACTGTGAAATTACAGCAGTTTGCAATAAGCCAGCACTGCCCACACTAGCTGAGTAAAAGTCATTTTTTTTTTCTGCAGGAACCAATGAGAATAATGCACTTCAAATAAATGAATTTCCTGTCTCTCTCGTAATGCCATCAGACAATATGTTGAACTGTTAAGAAATCCTACTCTGTACAAGAGCAATTCTATTACAGTCCACACAATGTATTCTATTCCAGCAGCACAGGAAATGACTAAATGAAACTAAATTGTATATCCTCAGTGTCTATATAATCAGTGCTGCTGCACCTGCAGTAAACATGCAGAGTAATCACTGGAGAGGGCTTGAGTCAAATATTAAAAATGTGATTTGTACAAAATGCCTGCATCAAATCACACAGGGATAAAAGCCTGTGCATTTAAAAAGCAGTGATTCTTGGGGAATAGACTGTCCCTTTAATGATTAATGTTTTCTGCATTATTTTGCATAACATGCTGTTATTGTGCAGATTCTGTCCATCCATGGTGTTGCTCTGTCACTGAACTCTGAAAGTATCTAAATGTACAGCTTTAGCTGGAGGTACATTAGCAGGTCGAAGTTTAGTTACCTATTTTGACAGGATACATTGTATCCATCTTTATTCACAACGATCCCTGTGAGGTAAAGGGTCACTGGGGCGAAATAAACCCTGGATAAATACACTAAACACAAAGTTACAGAACAAAACATCTCCCAAAATGTAATTGTCCTTAAGGGGTTAAACATAAATTTAAATTCCAATTATGATAAAGCAGGAGAAATAAGGTCCCAGAAAAATATTTCGCCAGAAAAAGTATTTAAATGTGCAAAACATGGCAACCCCCAAAAGCAGCAGCATATACCCTGCAATGAGGAAGGGGGAGAAGGGGGGGGATTCAGGTTGAAAATGTGCATATTATGTATAAGGCCACGTTCCGTGGGATGTGATTATTTTCATTGTGTGGTTACACACAACAGATTAACTGTGTAGAAGCAGTAAATCTCTTCCAAACCAGGATCTTCCATTGTAAGGACTGTCTTATCTCCAACCAATGTATCTGGGTGGGAAGCGGGCGTTAGAGTTAGAGAAGGTTTATCTGGGGTCAGAGCTACAGCAGCGGCATTGAAAGCTCAAAGCTTCAAAAAATAAACAAGCCCATCATGTTCAGATTATAGTCAGTCACAGCAGATGAAGGCTGGCAGAGGTCGAACTAGGTCAGGTCACACACCAAGGTCACCCAGAAAGCACTGGTGGCATTCAGACCTCACAAATGTCTTACGTGGACAAGGCATGAGAGGAAAAGACGTTTTAAACTAAGCTATAGGGGTAACAGATTCAGATAGCCATTGGCTGTCACAAACTACGCTATAGGGGTAACAGATTGCCATTGGCTGTCACAAACTACGCTATAGGGGTAACAGATTGCCATTGGCTGTCACAAACTACGCTATAGGGGTAACAGATTCAGATAGCCATTGGCTGTCACAAACTACGCTATAGGGGTAACAGATTGCCATTGGCTGTCACAAACTACGCTATAGGGGTAACAGATTGCCATTGGCTGTCACAAACTACACTATAGGGGTAACAGATTGCCATTGGCTGTCACAAACTACGCTATAGGGGTAACAGATTCAGATAGCCATTGGCTGTCACAAACTACGCTATAGGGGTAACAGATTCAGATAGCCATTGGCTGTCACAAACTACGCTATAGGGGTAACAGATTGCTATTGGCTGTCACAAACTACGCTATAGGTGTAACAGATTCAGATAGCCATTGGCTGTCACAAACTACGCTATAGGGGTAACAGATTCAGATAGCCATTGGCTGTCACAAACTACGCTATAGGGGTAACAGATTGCTATTGGCTGTCACAAACTACGCTATAGGAGTAACAGATTGCCATTGGCTGTCACAAACTAAGCTATAGGGGTAACAGATTCAGATAGCCATTGGCTGTCACAAACTACGCTATAGGGGTAACAGATTGCCATTGGCTGTCACAAACTAAGCTATAGGGGTAACAGATTCAGATTGCCATTGGCTGTCACAAACTAAGCTATAGGGGTAACAGATTGCTATTGGCTGTCACAAACTAAGCTATAGGGGTAACAGATTCAGATTGCCATTGGCTGTCACAAACTACGCTATAGGGGTAACAGATTGCCATTGGCTGTCACAAACTAAGCTATAGGGGTAACAGATTGCTATTGGCTGTCACAAACTAAGCTATAGGGGTAACAGATTCAGATTGCCATTGGCTGTCACAAACTACGCTATAGGGGTAACAGATTCAGATAGCCATTGGCTGTCACAAACTACGCTATAGGGGTAACAGATTCAGATAGCCATTGGCTGTCACAAACTAAGCTATAGGGGTAACAGATTCAGATTGCCATTGGCTGTCACAAACTAAGCTATAGGGGTAACAGATTGCCATTGGCTGTCACAAACTAAGCTATAGGGGTAACAGATTGCCATTGGCTGTCACAAACTAAGCTATAGGGGTAACAGATTGCTATTGGCTGTCACAAACTAAGCTATAGGGGTAACAGATTCAGATAGCCATTGGCTGTCACAAATCCCATAATACAGTCACAGTATAAGCAGTGTTTGGGTGATACAGTCACAGTATAAGCAGTGTTTAGATGACAGTCACAGTATAAGCAGTGTTTGGGTGATACAGTCCCAGTATAAGCAGTGTTTAGGTGATACAGTCACAGTGTAAGCAGTGTTTGGGTGATACAGTCACAGTATAAGCAGTGTTTAGGTGACAGTCACAGTATAAGCAGTGTTTGGGTGATACAGTCACAGTATAAGCAGTGTTTGGGTGATACAGTCACAGTATAAGCAGTGTTTGGGTGATACAGTCACAGTATAAGCAGTGTTTGGGTGATACAGTCACAGTATAAGCAGTGTTTGGGTGATACAGTCACAGTATAAGCAGTGTTTAGGTGATACAGTCACAGTATAAGCAGGGTTTGGGTGATACAGTCACAGTATAAGCAGTGTTTGGGTGATACAGTCACAATATAAGCCGTGTTTGGTGATACAGTCACAGTATAAGCAGTGTTTGGGAGATACAGTCACAGTATAAGCAGTGTTTAGGTGATACAGTCACAGTATAAGCAGTGTTTGGGTGATACAGTCACAGTATAAGCAGTGTTTAGGTGATACAGTCACAGTATAGGCAGTGTTTGGGTGATACAGTCACAGTATAAGAAGTGTTTGGGTGATCCAGTCACAGTATAAGCAGTGTTTAGGTGATACAGTCACAGTATAAGCAGTGTTTGGGTGATACAGTCACAGTATAAACAGTGTTTAGGTGATACAGTCACAGTATAAGCAGTGTTTGGGTGATACAGTCACAGTATAAGCAGGGTTTAGGTGATACAGTCCCAGTATAAGCAGTGTTTAGGTGATACAGTCACAGTGTAAGCAGTGTTTGGGTGATACAGTCACAGTATAAGCAGTGTCTGGGTGATACAGTCACAGTATCAGCAGTGTTTAGGTGACAGTCACAGTATAAGCAGAGTTTGGGTGATACAGTCCCAGTATAAGCAGTGTTTAGGTGATACAGTCACAGTATAAGCAGTGTTTGGGTGATACAGTCACAGTATAAGCAGTGTTTAGGTGATACAGTCACAGTATAAGCAGTGTTTGGGTGATACAGTCACAGTATAAGCAGTGTTTGGGTGATACAGTTACAGTATAAGCAGTGTTTGGGTGATACAGTCACAGTATAAGCAGTGTTTGGCTGATACACACAGGATAAGCAGTGTTTGGGTGATACAGTCACAGTATAAGCAGTGTTTGGGTGACACAGTCACAGTATAAGCAGTGTTTGGGTGACACAGTCACAGTATAAGCAGTGTTTGGATGACATTCACAGTATGAGCAGTGTTTGGGTGATACAGTCACAGTATAAGCAATGTTTGGGTGACACAGTCACAGTATAAGCAGTCTTTGGGTGATACAGTCACAGTATAAGCAGTGTTTGGGTGATACAGTCACAGTATAAGCAGTGTTTAGGTGATACAGTTACAGTATAAGCAGTGTTTGAGTGATATAGTCACAGTATAAGCAGTGTTTAGGTGATACAGTCACAGTATAAGCAGTGTTTGGGTGACACAGTCACAGTTTAAGCAGTGTTTTGGTGACACAGTCACAGTATAAGCAGTGTTTAGGTGATACAGTCACAGTATAAGCAGTGTTTAGGTGATACAGTTACAGTATAAACAGTGTTTGGGTAATACAGTCACAGTATAAGCAGTGTTTGGGTGACACAGTCACAGTATACACGGTGTTTAGGTGATACAGTCACAGTATAAGCAGTGTTTAGATGATACAGTTACAGTATAAACAGTGTTTGGGTAATACAGTCACAGTATAAGCAGTGTTTGGGTGACACAGTCACAGTATACACGGTGTTTAGGTGATACAGTCACAGTATAAGCAGTGTTTAGATGATACAGTTACAGCATAAACAGTGTTTGGGTAATACAGTCACAGTATAAGCAGTGTTTGGGTGATACAGTCATGGTATAAGCAGTGTTTGGGTAATACAGTCACAGTATAAGCAGTGTTTGGGTGATACAGTCACAGTATAAGCAGTGTTTGGGTGATACAGTCACAGTATAAACAGTGTTTAGGTGATACAGTCACAGTATAAGCAGTGTTTGGGTGATACAGTCACAGTATAAACAGTGTTTAGGTGATACAGTCACAGTATAAGCAGTGTTTGGGTGATACAGTCACAGTATAAACAGTGTTTAGGTGATACAGTCACAGTATAAGCAGTGTTTGGGTGATACAGTCACAGTATAAACAGTGTTTAGGTGATACAGTCATGGTATAAGCAGTGTTTGGGTAATACAGTCACAGTATAAGCAGTGTTTGGGTGATACAGTCACAATATAAGCAGTGTTTGGGTGACACAGTCACAGTATACACGGTGTTTGGGTGATACTGTCACAGTATAAGCAGTGTTTAGGTGATACAGTCACAGTATAAGCAGTGTTTAGATGATACAGTCACAGTATAAGCAGTATTTGGGTGATACAGTCACAGTATAAGCAGTGTTTGGGTGATACAGTCACAGTATAAGCAGTGTTTAGGTGATACAGTCATGGTATAAGCAGTGTTTGGGTGATACAGTCACAGTATAAGTAGTGTTTAGGTGGCACAGTCACAGTATAAGCTGTGTTTGGGTGATACAGTCACAGTATAAGCAGTGTTTGGGTGATATAGTCACAGTATAAGCAGTGTTTGGGTGATACAGTCACAATATAAGCAGTGTTTGGGTGACACAGTCACAGTATACACAGTGTTTAGGTGATACAGTCACAGTATAAGCAGTGTTTAGATGATACAGTCACAGTATAAGCAGTGTTTAGATGATACAGTTACAGTATAAACAGTGTTTGGGTAATACAGTCACAGTATAAGCAGTGTTTGGGTGACACAGTCACAGTATACACGGTGTTTAGGTGATACAGTCACAGTATAAGCAGTGTTTAGATGATACAGTTACAGTATAAACAGTGTTTGGGTAATACAGTCACAGTATAAGCAGAGTTTGGGTGACACAGTCACAGTATACACGGTGTAAAGGTGATACAGTCACAGTATAAGCAGTGTTTAGATGATACAGTCACAGTATAAGCAGTATTTGGGTGATACAGTCACAGTATAAGCAGTGTTTGGATGATACAGTCACAGTATGAGCAGTGTTTGGGTGATACAGTCACAGTATAAGCAATGTCTGGGTGACACAGTCACAGTATAAGCAGTGTTTGGGTGATACAGTCACAATATAAGCAGTGTTTGGGTGATACAGTCACAATATAAGCAGTGTTTGGGTGACACAGTCACAGTATACACGGTGTTTAGGTGATACAGTCACAGTATAAGCAGTGTTTAGATGATACAGTCACAGTATAAGCAGTATTTGGGTGATACAGTCACAGTATAAGCAGTGTTTGGGTGATACAGTCATGGTATAAGCAGTGTTTGGGTAATACAGTCACAGTATAAGCAGTGTTTGGGTGATACAGTCACAGTATAAGCAGTGTTTGGGTGATACAGTCACAGTATAAACAGTGTTTAGGTGATACAGTCACAGTATAAGCAGTGTTTGGGTGATACAGTCACAGTATAAACAGTGTTCAGGTGATACAGTCACAGTATAAGCAGTGTTTGGGTGATACAGTCACAGTATAAACAGTGTTTAGGTGATACAGTCACAGTATAAGCAGTGTTTGGGTGATACAGTCACAGTATAAACAGTGTTTAGGTGATACAGTCATGGTATAAGCAGTGTTTGGGTAATACAGTCACAGTATAAGCAGTGTTTGGGTGATACAGTCACAATATAAGCAGTGTTTGGGTGACACAGTCACAGTATACACAGTGTTTGGGTGATACTGTCACAGTATAAGCAGTGTTTAGGTGATACAGTCACAGTATAAGCAGTGTTTAGATGATACAGTCACAGTATAAGCAGTATTTGGGTGATACAGTCACAGTATAAACAGTGTTTAGGTGATACAGTCATGGTATAAGCAGTGTTTGGGTAATACAGTCACAGTATAAGCAGTGTTTGGGTGATACAGTCACAATATAAGCAGTGTTTGGGTGACACAGTCACAGTATACACAGTGTTTGGGTGATACTGTCACAGTATAAGCAGTGTTTAGGTGATACAGTCACAGTATAAGCAGTGTTTAGATGATACAGTCACAGTATAAGCAGTATTTGGGTGATACATTCACAGTATAAGCAGTGTTTGGGTGATACAGTCACAGTATAAGCAGTGTTTAGGTGATACAGTCATGGTATAAGCAGTGTTTGGGTGATACAGTCACAGTATAAGTAGTGTTTAGGTGGCACAGTCACAGTATAAGCAGTGTTTGGGTGATACAGTCACAGTATAAGCAGTGTTTGGGTGATATAGTCACAGTATAAGCAGTGTTTGGGTGATACAGTCACAGTATAAGTAGTGTTTAGGTGGCACAGTCACAGTATAAGCAGTGTTTAGGTGATACAGTCACAGTATAAATAGTGTCTAGGTGATACAGTCACAGTATAAGCAGTGTTTGGGTGATACAGTCACAGTATAAGCAGTGTTTAGGTGATACAGTCATGGTATAAGCAGTGTTTGGGTGATACAGTCACAGTATAAGTAGTGTTTAGGTGGCACAGTCACAGTATAAGCAGTGTTTGGGTGATACAGTCACAGTATAAGCAGTGTTTGGGTGATATAGTCACAGTATAAGCAGTGTTTGGGTGATACAGTCACAGTATAAGTAGTGTTTAGGTGGCACAGTCACAGTATAAGCAGTGTTTAGGTGATACAGTCACAGTATAAATAGTGTCTAGGTGATACAGTCACAGTATAAGCAGTGTTTGGGTGATACAGTCACAGTATAAGCAGTGTTTAGGTGATACAGTCATGGTATAAGCAGTGTTTGGGTGATACAGTCACAGTATAAGTAGTGTTTAGGTGGCACAGTCACAGTATAAGCAGTGTTTGGGTGATACAGTCACAGTATAAGCAGTGTTTGGGTGATATAGTCACAGTATAAGCAGTGTTTGGGTGATACAGTCACAGTATAAGTAGTGTTTAGGTGGCACAGTCACAGTATAAGCAGTGTTTAGGTGATACAGTCACAGTATAAATAGTGTCTAGGTGATACAGTCACAGTATAAGCAGTGTTTAGGTGATACAGTCACAGTATAAGCAGTGTTTAGGTGATACAGTCACAGTATATGCAGTGTTTAGTTGATACAGACACAGTATAAGCAGTGTTTGGGTGATACAGTCACAGTATAAGCAGTGTTTAGGTGATACAGTCACAGTATAAGCAGTGTTTAGGTGATACAGTCACAGTATAAGCAGTGTTTAGGTGATACAGTCACAGTATAAGCAGTGTTTAGGTGATACAGTTCCTTTAATCTTACATTGCTTTGAGTCCATTGTGAAAAGTTGCCAGTAAAAAGTAAAATGTATCTTCTGTAAATGTTCAGATCAGTGAATAGATGCATTTGAATGACAGGACCAGGTGGTAATATCACCACCCGCCAAATACTGGACGATTACATGTAAATGGTTAGCGTGTTTTAGAGTTGATTAACATGCTCTGTCTCTTTGCTAGCACAACTCATTCTCGTTACTTCTTCCAGTCTCGGGAGGCGATGTGAGATCTCCTGCTCCAGGAAGACGTTTGAGGAGCAGAGAAGTGGGAGACGAAATCCTGGGAAGAGACTGAAGAACATCATTACCCTCCCGAGAGCTGCTATTTGGTGACCGCAAAGGCACAGCAGGGGTATGTACAGACAGACTGGCATCATGGGGAAGGTATGACTATTGGGGAGCTGTGACCACGGCCTTGGGAAACACTGGAGCATGAGCGATGCTTGAGAACCACTTATACTGAGTAATACGATGTGTTATATGGAAAAGGGAGACTCAAGTTCCAGCTTTCAAACCAACTAAAAGGCTGAAGCAGGAATTAGTAAGATGGTAACTGAGCCACCCCCATCTTCTACTCATTAACCTCTCCTTAGACTTCTACATGAGGCAAAGGAGGAGTTATAGAGAGAGGGGTTATTATAAGGCAGAGGAGGAGTTACAGAGAGAGGGGTTATTATAAGGCAGAGGAGGAGTTATAGAGAGAGGGGTTATTATAAGCAGAGGAGGAGTTATAGAGAGAGGGGTTATTATAAGCAGAGGAGGAGTTATAGAGAGAGGGGTTATTATAAGGCAGAGGAGGAGTTATAGAGAGAGGGGTTATTATAAGCAGAGGAGGAGTTATAGAGAGAGGGGTTATTATAAGCAGAGGAGGAGTTATAGAGAGAGGGGTTATTATAAGCAGAGGAGGAGTTATAGAGAGAGGGGTTATTATAAGGCAGAGGAGGAGTTATAGAGAGAGGGGTTATTATAAGGCAGAGGAGGAGTTATAGAGAGAGGGGTTATTATAAGGCAGAGGAGGAGTTATATAGAGAGTGGTTATTATAAGCAGAGGAGGAGTTATAGAGAGAGGGGTTATTATAAGGCAGAGGAGGAGTTATAGAGAGAGTGGTTATTATAAGGCAGAGGAGGAGTTATAGAGAGAGGGGTTATTATAAGGCAGAGGAGGAGTTATAGAGAGAGGGGTTATTATAGGCAGAGGAGGAGTTATAGAGAGAGGGGTTATTATAAGGCAGAGGAGGAGTTATAGAGAGAGGGGTTATTATAAGGCAGAGGAGGAGTTATAGAGAGAGGGGTTATTATAAGGCAGAGGAGGAGTTATAGAGAGAGGGGTTATTATAAGGCAGAGGAGGAGTTATAGAGAGAGGGGTTATTATAAGGCAGAGGAGGAGTTATAGAGAGAGGGGTTATTATAAGGCAGAGGAGGAGGAGTTATAGAGGGTGGGGTTATTATAAGGCAGAGGAGGAGTTACAGAGAGAGGGGTTATTATAAGCAGAGGAGGAGTTATAGAGAGAGGGGTTATTATAAGGCAGAGGAGGAGTTACAGAGAGAGGGGTTATTATAAGCAGAGGAGGAGTTATAGAGAGAGGGGTTATTATAAGGCAGAGGAGGAGTTACAGAGAGAGGGGTTATTATAAGGCAGAGGAGGAGTTATAGAGAGAGGGGTTATTATAAGGCAGAGGAGGAGTTATAGAGAGAGGGGTTATTATAAGGCAGAGGAGGAGTTATAGAGAGAGGGGTGCATTATAAGGCAGAGGAGGAGTTATAGAGAGAGGGGTTATTATAAGCAGAGGAGGAGTTATAGAGAGAGGGGTTATTATAAGGCAGAGGAGGAGTTATAGAGAGAGGGGTTATTATAAGGCAGAGGAGGAGTTATAGAGAGAGGGGTTATTATAAGCAGAGGAGGAGTTATAGAGAGAGGGGTTATTATAAGGCAGAGGAGGAGTTATAGAGAGAGGGGTTATTATAAGGCAGAGGAGGAGGAGTTATAGAGAGAGGGGTTATTATAAGGCAGAGGAGGAGTTATAGAGAGAGGGGTTATTATAAGCAGAGGAGGAGTTATAGAGAGAGGGGTTATTATAAGCAGAGGAGGAGTTATAGAGAGAGGGGTTATTATAAGCAGAGGAGGAGTTATAGAGAGAGGGGTTATTATAAGCAGAGGAGGAGTTATAGAGAGAGGGGTTATTATAAGGCAGAGGAGGAGTTATAGAGAGAGGGGTTATTATAAGCAGAGGAGGAGTTATAGAGAGAGGGGTTATTATAGGGCAGAGGAGGAGTTATAGAGAGAGGGGTTATTATAAGGCAGAGGAGGAGTTACAGAGAGAGTGGTTAATATAAGGCAGAGGATGAGTTATAGAGAGAGTGGTTAATATAAGGCAGAGGAGGAGGAGTTATAGAGAGAGGGGTTATTATAAGGCAGAGGAGGAGTTATAGAGAGAGGGGTTATTATAAGCAGAGGAGGAGTTATAGAGAGAGGGGTTATTATAAGCAGAGGAGGAGTTATAGAGAGAGGGGTTATTATAAGCAGAGGAGGAGTTATAGAGAGAGGGGTTATTATAAGCAGAGGAGGAGTTATAGAGAGAGGGGTTATTATAAGGCAGAGGAGGAGTTATAGAGAGAGGGGTTATTATAAGCAGAGGAGGAGTTATAGAGAGAGGGGTTATTATAGGGCAGAGGAGGAGTTATAGAGAGAGGGGTTATTATAAGGCAGAGGAGGAGTTACAGAGAGAGTGGTTAATATAAGGCAGAGGATGAGTTATAGAGAGAGTGGTTAATATAAGGCAGAGGAGGAGTTATAGAGAGAGGGGTTATTATAAGGCAGAGGATGAGTTATAGAGAGAGTGGTTAATATAAGGCAGAGGAGGAGTTATAGAGAGAGGGGTTATTATAAGGCAGAGGAGGAGTTATAGAGAGAGGGGTTATTATAAGGCAGAGGAGGAGTTATAGAGAGAGGGGTTATTATAAGGCAGAGGAGGAGGAGTTATAGAGAGAGGGGTTATTATAAGGCAGAGGAGGAGTTATAGAGAGAGGGGTTATTATAAGGCAGAGGAGGAGTTATAGAGAGAGGGGTTATTATAAGGCAGAGGAGGAGTTATAGAGAGAGGGGTTATTATAAGGCAGAGGAGGAGTTATAGAGAGAGGGGTTATTATAAGCAGAGGAGGAGTTATAGAGAGAGGGGTTATTATAAGGCAGAGGAGGAGTTATAGAGGGTGGGGTTATTATAAGGCAGAGGAGGAGTTACAGAGAGAGGGGTTATTATAAGGCAGAGGAGGAGTTATAGAGAGAGGGGTTATTATAAGGCAGAGGAGGAGTTACAGAGAGAGGGGTTATTATAAGCAGAGGAGGAGTTATAGAGAGAGGGGTTATTATAAGGCAGAGGAGGAGTTATAGAGAGAGGGGTTATTATAAGCAGAGGAGGAGTTATAGAGGGTGGGGTTATTATAAGGCAGAGGAGGAGTTATAGAGAGAGGGGTTATTATAAGCAGAGGAGGAGTTATAGATAGAGGGGTTATTATAAGGCAGAGGAGGAGTTATAGAGAGAGGGGTTATTATAAGCAGAGGAGGAGTTATAGAGAGAGGGGTTATTATAAGCAGAGGAGGAGTTATAGAGAGAGGGGTTATTATAAGGCAGAGGAGGAGTTATAGAGAGAGGGGTTATTATAAGGCAGAGGAGGAGTTATAGAGAGAGGGGTTATTATAAGCAGAGGAGGAGTTATAGAGAGAGGGGTTATTATAAGGCAGAGGAGGAGTTATAGAGAGAGGGGTTATTATAAGGCAGAGGAGGAGTTATAGAGAGAGGGGTTATTATAAGCAGAGGAGGAGTTATAGAGAGAGGGGTTATTATAGGGCAGAGGAGGAGTTATAGAGAGAGGGGTTATTATAAGCAGAGGAGGAGTTATAGAGAGAGGGGTTATTATAAGGCAGAGGAGGAGTTATAGAGAGAGTGGTTATTATAAGGCAGAGGAGGAGTTATAGAGAGAGGGGTTATTATAAGCAGAGGAGGAGTTATAGAGAGAGGGGTTATTATAAGCAGAGGAGGAGTTATAGAGAGAGGGGTTATTATAAGGCAGAGGAGGAGTTACAGAGAGAGGGGTTATTATAAGGCAGAGGAGGAGTTATAGAGAGAGGGGTTATTATAAGCAGAGGAGGAGTTATAGAGAGAGGGGTTATTATAAGGCAGAGGAGGAGTTATAGAGGGTGGGGTTATTATAAGGCAGAGGAGGAGTTACAGAGAGAGGGGTTATTATAAGGCAGAGGAGGAGTTATAGAGAGAGGGGTTATTATAAGGCAGAGGAGGAGTTACAGAGAGAGGGGTTATTATAAGCAGAGGAGGAGTTATAGAGAGAGGGGTTATTATAAGGCAGAGGAGGAGTTATAGAGAGAGGGGTTATTATAAGCAGAGGAGGAGTTATAGAGAGAGGGGTTATTATAAGCAGAGGAGGAGTTATAGAGAGAGGGGTTATTATAAGGCAGAGGAGGAGTTATAGAGAGAGGGGTTATTATAAGGCAGAGGAGGAGTTATAGAGAGAGGGGTTATTATAAGCAGAGGAGGAGTTATAGAGAGAGTGGTTATTATAAGGCAGAGGAGGAGTTATAGAGAGAGGGGTTATTATAAGGCAGAGGAGGAGGAGTTATAGAGAGAGGGGTTATTATAAGGCAGAGGAGGAGTTATAGAGAGAGGGGTTATTATAAGCAGAGGAGGAGTTATAGAGAGAGGGGTTATTATAAGGCAGAGGAGGAGTTATAGAGAGAGGGGTTATTATAAGGCAGAGGAGGAGTTATAGAGAGAGGGGTTATTATAAGCAGAGGAGGAGTTATAGAGAGAGGGGTTATTATAAGCAGAGGAGGAGTTATAGAGAGAGTGGTTATTATAAGCAGAGGAGGAGTTATAGAGAGAGGGGTTATTATAAGCAGAGAAGGAGTTATAGAGAGAGTGGTTATTATAAGCAGAGGAGGAGTTATAGAGAGAGGGGTTATTATAAGGCAGAGGAGGAGTTATAGAGAGAGTGGTTATTATAAGGCAGAGGAGGAGTTATAGAGAGAGGGGTTATTATAAGCAGAGGAGGAGTTTTAGAGAGAGTGGTTATTATAAGGCAGAGGAGGAGTTATAGAGAGAGGGGTTATTATAAGGCAGAGGAGGAGGAGTTATAGAGAGAGGGGTTATTATAAGCAGAGGAGGAGTTATAGAGAGAGGGGTTTTTATAAGGCAGAGGAGGAGTTATAGAGAGAGTGGTTATTATAAGGCAGAGGAGGAGTTATAGAGAGAGGGGTTATTATAAGGCAGAGAAGGAGTTACAGAGAGAGTGGTTAATATAAGGCAGAGGAGGAGTTATAGAGAGAGTGGTTATTATAAGGCAGAGGAGGAGTTATAGAGAGAGTGGTTATTATAAGGCAGAGGAGGAGTTATAGATAGAGGGGTTATTATAAGCAGAGGAGGAGTTATAGAGAGAGGGGTTATTATAAGGCAGAGGAGGAGTTACAGAGAGAGTGGTTAATATAAGGCAGAGGAGGAGTTATAGAGAGAGTGGTTATTATAAGGCAGAGGAGGAGTTATAGAGAGAGGGGTTATTATAAGGCAGAGGAGGAGTTATAGAGAGAGGGGTTATTATAGGGCAGAGGAGGAGTTATAGAGAGAGGGGTTATTATAAGCAGAGGAGGAGTTATAGAGAGAGTGGTTATTATAAGGCAGAGGAGGAGTTATAGAGAGAGGGGTTATTATAAGCAGAGGAGGAGTTATAGAGAGAGGGGTTATTATAAGGCAGAGGAGGAGTTATAGAGAGAGGGGTTAATATAAGGCAGAGGAGGAGTTATAGAGAGAGGGGTTATTATAAGGCAGAGGAGGAGTTATAGAGAGAGGGGTTATTATAAGGCAGAGGAGGAGTTATAGAGAGAGGGGTTATTATAAGGCAGAGGAGGAGTTATAGAGAGAGGGGTTATTATAAGGCAGAGGAGGAGTTATAGAGAGAGGGGTTATTATAAGGCAGAGGAGGAGTTATAGAGAGAGGGGTTATTATAAGGCAGAGGAGGAGTTATAGAGAGAGGGGTTATTATAAGGCAGAGGAGGAGTTATAGAGAGAGTGGTTATTATAAGGCAGAGGAGGCAGGGCCGATCCTGGGCGGGTGCACGGGGTGCACCGCGCACGGGAGGAGAGGCGCTGAAGCAGGGAGCTCTCTCCCTGCCGTCCTCCTCCTTGTTAAAGCAAGCCACGCGACTGGTGCAAGCTCCGCCCCCGTCGCGTTCTGTGATTGGCTGCTGTCGGGAGGAGGACGTTCTCTGCCAAGACACCATAGAGAACATCCTCCTCCCTGCAGCCAATCACAGAACGCGACGGGGGCGGAGCTTTCCCCCGTTGCTCTGTGCTTGGATTACCAAGAAGAAGGAGGAGGAGGTGATGGGGGGGGGGGGTATTGTTAAAATATATAAAAAATAAAAAAAAGTGTGGAAGTGTCTGTGAATGTGTATGTGTGTGTGTCAATGTGTTTAACTATGTGTGTGTTACTGTCTGTGTAAGTGTATGTGAATGTATAAGTGTGTATGTGTGTGTCAATGTGTTTAACTATGTGTGTGTTACTGTCTGTGTATGTGAATGTGTATAAGTGTGTATGTGTGTGTCAATGTGTATAACTATGTGTGTTACTGTCTGTGTAAGTGTGTGTGAATGTATGTGTATAAGTGTGTATGTGTGTGTCAATGTGTATAACTATGTGTGTGTTACTGTCTGTGTATGTGTATAAGTTTGTATGTGTGTGTCAATATGTATAACTATGTGTGTGTTATTGTCTGTGTATGTGTATAAGTGTGTATGTGTGTGTCAATGTGTATAACTATGTTTGTGTTACTGTCTGTGTATGTGTATAAGTTTGTATGTGTGTGTCAATGTGTATAACTATGTGTGTGTTACTGTCTGTGTATGTGTATAAGTGTGTATGTGTGTGTCAATGTGTATAACTATGTGTGTGTTACTGTCTGTGTATGTGTATAAGTGTGTATGTGTGTGTCAATGTGTATAACTATGTGTGTTACTGTGTGTGTAAGTGTGTGTGAATGTGTATATGTGTGTATGTGTGTGTGAATGTGTATAATTATGTGTGTTACTGTCTGTGTAAGTGTGTGTGAATGTGTATAAGTGTGTATGTGTGTGTCAATGTGTATAACTATGTGTGTGTTACTGTCTAAGTGTATGTGTATAAGTGTGTATGTGTGTGTCAATGTGTATAACTATGTGTGTGTTACTGGCTGTGTAAGTATGTGTACATGAGTGTCTGTGCAAGTGTATCCTGTGTCTGTGTAAAGGTGGCTGTGTGTGTATTTATGTATGTGTGACAGTGTGTATAAGGGTGTCTGTGTAAATGTATGTCTGTGAGGGTGACTAAGTGTTTAACTGTGTTTGTGTGACTGTATGTATTTATGTATGACTGTGTATTTATGTGTGACTGTATTTATGTGTGACTGTGTGTATTTATGTGTGACTGTGTGTATTTACATGTGACTGTGTGTATTTATGTATGACTGTGTGTATTTATGTGTGACTGTGTGTATTTACGTGTGACTGTGTGTATTTATGTGTGACTGTGTGTATTTATGTGTGACTGTGTGTATTTATGTGTGACTGTGTGTATTTATGTGTGGCTGTGTGTAAGTGTGTTCTTGCCCGGGGCCCTCACTGCGCTCATCAATTTATCACATGGAGGGCACCAGCCCCCAACCAGCTGGCGTCTATTTCCCGCCTCCTGCACTCAGCGTGCGTAGAGGGAAGACTGTGCGGAGGAGACGGCCGGGGACACGAGAGCAGCAGCAGGGTGAGTACTGGGGAAGGCAGGAGAGGAGATTATGCTTTTATTGGGTAAACTAACTGTAAAACTAGCATAGGTATATAAATGGAAAAACATCTGTGACATATCAGTGGGCAAATTGGCTGTTGTATATTAATGGACAAACTGGCTGTGGCATATGGGAAAAATAATTGGCATATTACTGGGGAAACTGGTGTATTTTGAGGACGAACTGACATTTTTATTGGGCAAACTGTAGCATTTTTAATTGCCATTAACATAAGCAACAGCCAGTTTGCCTAAGTGTACCCTTAGTACACCTCTGTAAATGGGCTGCCCATGTGCTGCTTTGCTGCCTCTCAGAGCCAGCTCTGCAGATCGGCGCCATGTTTCCCCTTAGACCTCAGTCAGCGCTTTCTGCTCTTTCCGTGCACAGTGATGACAGAGCGTCGGAACATAACGGTCAGAGTCATCACTATGTGCGGGGAAATCAAGGCAGTGCTAATTGAGTTCTGAGATGAGGTCAGTAGGGGGCATGAAAAAGGGACATGGGAAGAGACAAATACATGGTAGGTATGAGGTATAGGAGAAAAATATGGGGTGTGACAGACAGACATGGGGTATGAGTGGAGAGAGACAAACATGGGGCATGAGTGGAGAGAGAGACAGACATGGGCAATGAGTGCAGAGTGAGAGACAGACGTTGAATGAGTGCAGAGTGAGAGACAGACATGTGGAATGAGTGCAGAGTGAGAGACAGACATGGGGAATGAGTGCAGAGTGAGAGACAGACATGGGGAATGAGTGCAGAGTGAGAGACAGACAGACATGGAGTATGAGTGGAGAGAGAGAGAGAGACAAACATGGAGCATGAGTGAAGAGAGAGAGAGAGAGACATGGAGCATGAGTGGAGAGAGAGACAGACATGAGGGAATGGGGAGAGAGAGACAGACATGAGGGTACGGGAAGAGAGAGACAGACATGAGGGTACGGGGAGAGACAGACAAACATGAGGGTGCGGGGAGAGACAGACAGACATGAGGGTATGGGGAGAGAGAGAGACACGTGAGTGACTGACTTGGTGGAATATTATTTATCACTCATTGTGTACTTCTTTTCTAATGATGCTCAGCCAGACTAATGAGAGACTTTGGCTGGTTGGGAATCATGGGTAGTATGGTAGTAAAATGGTAGTAAAAACTCATTCTGCCAGCCAGCAAAAAGTCTCCCATGTTGCTGGCTGAGCATCATAGAAATAAATAAAACTAATACACAGTATTATGGCAAAATATATATCTTTATTTAAAATAAATGTTGGTCCTTTACATTAAAATAAAGTTTTCTCCCTCCCCCTCTCCCCAATATTGAAATGGGCATGTCTGGAACAGAAATGTCTAAAGGGGAGGAGTTCATAATATAGCCACGCCCACCCTTGGGCGCCAAAGGAAAACCTGCACCCAGGCGCCCGTGACCCTAGGATCGGCCCTGAGAGGAGGAGTTATAGAGAGAGTGGTTATTATAAGGCAGAGGAGGAGTTATAGAGAGAGTGGTTATTATAAGGCAGAGGAGGAGTTATAGAGAGAGTGGTTATTATAAGGCAGAGGAGGAGTTATAGATGATGTAGTTAGTGTAGCAGATAAGTCAGGATTATTGGAGGTTTGGTTAGTAAAAGTTGTAAAGAAGAACTAATGGAAGTAGTGATCATGGAGGATTAGTTATTAGAGTAGGAGGAGTTATTGAATGGGTGGTTATTGGAAGAAACAAGAGAGAAGTTATATATAATCAGAGTTTTTTAGAGGACATGTAGAAGAAGGGATTATTAGAGAGCCAGAGGTGGGCTTTTACGTTATGTGATTATTATAGGAGATACACTATTAGTTCACATTTAGTGTGTATATCATAGAAGCAGTGGAATATGCAGTTTTAATGCATGCAGAATGTAGTCATTGTGATAATCCTCCTGTATTATCTCATTTGGACTTTATCCTGCTTTTATTTCTTTGTAAATAGCTAGAATAAGATTCCAAGTGTTTACGAGCGTAGCGTTGGTTCTGTTTCACTTTCTCCCTTTTGCAGCTCGGCCCTAGATTTTTGCAGTGTCAGTGTATTCCACACCCAGCCCCTTGTCAAGCTGAGAATCCACTCAGAAGGGTTAATAACAACATGCTTGAATGTTTACCAATAGACAAAACAATGCCTCTCACCCCCACTCACTCCTCCCAGAGGCCTTACCCCGGGCCACTGCCTCCCTCTCTCGGCCAATGAAAAGCCGGCATTCAGGCACAGCCAATTGACCAGTTTTTTCAGTGCAGAGGGTATGCTGATGTGGGCTGAGTTTCCGATTGGTTGGCCGGGGATGGACGTATTATCCAGGAATGTATATAACATTGTTCTCACTTCCCCTCCTTCCCAGGGAACTTTGCCAAATCCAGAGGACTATCTGAATGGGCAGCCTGTGTGTCTGTGCCAACTTCTCAGGAGATGTACAATCCCATGGGGGAGTGGTGCTTGCTCCGATCCTGAGAACTGTCCCGCTGTCCGCTTCTACAGATGCTGCTCTGGTTTCATCAGCCTTCCTGGGATGAGCTGGAAGTGGAGGGCATCTGAATCGCTCTGCGGCTCAGTATCGGGACAGCAAGGTCGCCGTTAACCTCTTGTGTGCCGGAGGGGGAGCGGTAGAAGCGGCTCCGTAGAGCAGTAGTGAACTCAGTAGTGCAAAAAAAAATCTAAATAAATAATTAAAACAATAGAAACCGGTTAATTCAGATCCGTACCGGCCTATACTAATCTCGGTCCACAGCCCCTGAACTGTGATTAGCTAATTAATGACCCAGTATGTCACAGACAGGCAAGTGGAGCTGCCAGTGAACTTTGATGCATGGCAAGCCTTACTGGATAGAAAAATGGCAGAAAGCCACACATCTTATCAGGGCCAAAGGAATTGTTCTCAGCTGTTGTTGTTTTCCTGTTGGATTTAGGTTTTGTCAGGATTTGGCTGTGCCAGTGTGTGAAAGACAAGTTATAAGAAGGTTTCTGGAGCAGCTGCAATGAAAACTCCATGTAGTGTAGATCTGATGAAAGCACTGATCATAATATCACTGACCGGAACTCGGATGGAAGAAGCATAGAAAGGACACGGTGATGGCAAAGGACATGCTTGAACTGCTTCAAATGGCGTTTCCCTTTCCAAATACCTAGGGGTCGGTATGTGTCCATAAAGGACCCCTGTGTCCGTAGGAAGGAACATGATTAATCGGTCTGTTAAAACATCCAGCAAATGTCCACCATGTTGGTGCCTAACACCGCTCTTAAAACAGTTTATCTGGCTTCTTTACATCCAGAGTACCTCCATCCAGCAGCCTCACTCAAACAACTTATATATAGCAAAAGTTTGAGGCAGAGGACTGAAAATGGCACTGATGGAAGAACTGAGGAGGATAGGAGGCCAGTTAGGGTAGTGGGACCGGACTGAAAATAGCTATAAATGGAGCAAAGTAACAGCGGAGGAATCAGGGCTGGGATGAAGTGGTGAAAAAAGACCGGAGAAGCATTATCAGATCTCCTTTACTGGGGCTCCAGTCATCATATCCTGCCATAACATAACTGGACAAACAGGTCTGATTCATGGAGGACCCACCTCCTGGACATAAAGGATCTTCTGCTGACGTCTTGGTGCCAGTTACCCCAGCACACCTTCAGAGGTCTAGTGAAGTCCATGCCTCGATGGGTCAGGGCTGTTTTGGCATCAAAATGGGATCTACACAATATTAGGCAGGGGGTCATAATGTTATGGCTGATCAGTGCACATACTCTGGTGGGTTTTTATTATGATGAATATTAAATATAATTATCATCATTATTTATTTTTTATAGGACATTAACAAACTCTTCACTAAAAATGACTAAAAGGAAAATAAAAAGACCCAATTGGTCTGCCTCAGATAGAACAATTGTGTGGGCCCTGCCAACACATTTACACTTGGAAGAGAGACTGTTGTGGTCTTTCTTTCTTCGTCCCTTGGTTTATTTTCTGCCATCTCAGTTTCGATCTTTGGTCTGTGGAACAAAATGGACACTGTTAACATTTCGATAACTTGTGAGTATCACGTCAGCCACAGAGACAGACGCAGCTCCAGTCAGGTTACTCGGAGAGCCTCGTTTGGAGCATTGGTTTCTGAGAGATGTCCTAGTTTTTTTTCTCTAAACGAGGAGTTCAGGCTGCTCTGTACAATTACAGGTTTGTGTCGGGCCCTGCATATAATTACTGGATAAACTGGAAAATCACAGTCATTTTGTCTATCTCATAGGCCTCTGATTGTGTCCTTAAGAATTGGTGTCAGCTCACAATGGTTTTGCTGACATGTCTCTGTAGACGTCCGTCTAGGCCCCAGTAAGTTTGACGTGCGCGTATGTGTGATTGGGACCTTAATCAAAAGGAAGAATGAACCATTAAGCTAATATACTTACCCCTCTGCTAAACATTGCAACATAAGAAAATAAATCCTTCGACAAGGGTCTCTCTTTCAACAACAAACTCTGATCTTTATTACAACAAAGCCTCTGTTATACCTACGTAACGAGGGAAAGCAGCAGATATGTGCTTGTCCGCAAGGTATCAGAAATGTCTTACCTAGAACCTCTGTAGATGTCTCAATGTATAAACTGAAATGTCTGTCCTGTTACATTTGTAAAACATGTTGTAGTTCTACAGTCCTCGGCTCAGTAACAATTATCTTCCTCCTGAGGTCCGCTACTGGTATCTTTCTCCTAGATTTTGCACCATTATATTCAGGAGCAAGCCAAACCTTATCATAAGTTGAAGTTGTGCTCTGGGAAAAATTCTCAAAGACTAAAAAGTGGGTCGCGAGCAACTTAAATACTGACAAAACAGGATCCGTGCTGCTGTAGGAAACATTCTAAAATACTTCATCTAAACAATGTCCAATTAAACACCAACAATCAAATCAAAGTATAACCTGATCCCAGTAATTTCTTGGTTGTGGCTGGATCCCAATCTCTCTTTTGGTCTCCATATTTGTACAAATCCTGGTTTATATTTACTCAGTGAGAAAAAAGATCATACCACAACTTCTTATGCCTGTTATTGGCACTTGCCTCCAGCTAGCTTGGTTAGTCCGTAACCACTGTTTCATTGAGTAGCATGCTCCCTCTAGCTCCCTACTCGTTCTACAAACTCAGGTCCATCTCTAGCACATTACAGAAAGGAAGTGTGTCACGGAGCCGTCCCTTACCAACGTTGTCTGCCTCATTGCATCTAAAAACTGAATGTACCTGCAGTAATGTGCTACATCTGGTCTATGTGTGTATGCTTTATGCTATCTCTTTATAACTTACTTGTACAGAAATGTATTTTTTTTTTTTTTTTAATACGTTAAAAATGTGTAATATTGTACAGGACATGACAACTAGATACATTTCATAGTAGAACATTTTATAAATAAAAAATCAAAGAGGCTTGGTATTGTACTTCTAAGGTTAACTATGGTGGTCTTCACTAGCATACTCTGCTGAAACCCACTTGCTCTATCACTGTGTACACAAAGTAGGACTTGTATCCCAGGATGTAGCCCATGCCAGGGTAAGTGGACATAGACAAGTAGGCAGCAATTCAAGTCTGAGAATATGAAACAGGACTTTCTATGTAGAGAAAGAAGAGGCAAAAGGACACAGTCCAGTATGGGGTGGAACGTTTCTCTCACTACCTACTCTCTGCTAGATCAGTGCATGTTGTAGAGGGTCATGGGATGGTCCACTCAAGGGGCCACAGTCCAACAAGAGAGAAACAGAGAGAGGCACTGTGTCAGTAACCATGGATGAGATAACTTCGTGCTTAGGCAGAGTGTGCAGAGAAAGTAGCACCAAATCATGAGACACTACAGGTATAATGCAACTGGGACAATATGCACACATTGCAAGTTTCACCATGGAAGCCAAAAGCAAAGATCCAAATCAAGGCTTACTATCCTGTGTATACAGTTACAAGGAACACACCAGCCACTAGTCTGTCTCAATAAAGGTTCAGGTAGCTCTGATTTTCAGCACTGAGAGTGTTGCCTCTGAATTGTGGTCAAATGTGGATCACATCAGTGGCAAATCGGTATCCGAATTTCAAGTTACTCGGGTAGCCCCAACGTCCCTTCAAACATGTCCGTAGTTAGGACATCATATTACATTACCGATATCTCCTGACACCGAATGCACCGAAGCTAAGTGGTAACCTCAGCCCAGACACTTCTATGGGGAGGACTTCTTTCCCAATACAGCAAAGTCATAGAAAGATGGCCTCGGCTATAGCCAAAACTGCCAAAGGCCTCTCGAAATGGCCAGAAGTGAAATAAAATAAAAATCGGTACAACTAAAAACCGGAATGATAAATAAATTAAATATATACAAATAATGTAAATGAGCATAAAATACTAAATCATTTTATTAAAATGTAAAAATGCTGATATCAATGTAAATATCCTATTATAACATATATAACATTAATATATAAGAATAGTATATAAAATTTATCTGCTTCAATTATTTGACACTTTATTCAGATAAAATCAGGAGAATTGAAATCGGTGAATTTCCAAATTCAGAGCACTTTAAGTGGTGATCGGTGCATATCGCGGATGGTAAAGTCTATCGACTTTCCCAATCCCAAGGCTTCCAGTACCTCCGTTTTCAAACTGGCCGAACAGCCGACTTCAGGGATATTGAGTGGCCACATTTAGACTGAAATGACCGCCGTGCATTCCATTTTGGGACATATCGGTCGTGTATCGAGTCGACCCCTCAATACACTGTTATATTGCTAATAACCTTTATTGAGACAGAGTAAAGGAAATTATAGCCCACCACATGCTCTGCTTCTGAAACTAGATTATCAAAAGGTTTTGATTCCTGGATCTGCGCCCGGCAGTACTTCAAACGCCAGTTATCACACTCCGAGACCTTCACACAATGTTATCACTTTGTCTCCAGAGAATGAAAATTCCACCATGTGAGGACTGATTAGATTCACACCGGCAGGTCTGCAGCTCACCTGGACCGGTCCTAGACTCCCTGCTCGTCCAATGAAACTAATTTACCTGTACAGACAAATGAAGAAACACAAGCACCAGGATACAAATTTGTACCTGCTTTAACAAAACATACAGCCACCCTTTATCAATGTCTGCAGTCCTCCAACAATATCTAGTGAAAGTGCACTATTGTTTGCCTTTAGGGTTGCCACCTTTTCTTCCAAAAAATATCGGCCTTGGTACTGTCTCCATAGACTTAACATTGGCTTGATGCCAATTGTTTACCGGCCAGGTGGCAACCCTATTTGCCTTGTGGAAGATACTCTACTGCTTATATAAATGTATAGATATATATGGATCTCATATATTATATATATATATATATATAGAAGAATATATAGAAGAGCTCAGCAGGCCATGGATAATGCAGAGTTACATCATTACACACTGTCACTTTATAACAATGCAGTATACAGGGCCAACTCTGTTCTTCTAGCAGGAGAAACTCACCAGGCCCTGCACAATGTATAGAAGAATATATAGAAGAACTCAGCTGGCCATGGATAATGCAGAGTTACATCTTTACACACTGTCACTTTATAACAATGCATTATACAGGGCCAACTCTGTTCTTCTAGCAGGAGAATCTCACCAGACCTTGCACAATGTATAGAAGAATATATAGAAGAGCTCAGCTGGCCATGGATAATGCAGAGTTACATCTTTACACACTGTCACTTTATAACAATGCATTATACAGGGCCAACTCTGTTCTTGTAGCAGGAGAAACTCACCAGGCCTTGCACAATGTATAGAAGAATATATAGAAGATCTCAGCTGGCCATGGATAATGCAGAGTTACATCTTTACACACTGTCACTTTATAACAATGCATTATACAGGGCCAACTCTGTTCTTCTAGCAGGAGAAGCTCACCAGACCCTGAACAATGTATAGAAGAATATATAGAAGAGCTCAGCTGGCCATGGATAATGCAGAGTTACATCTTTACACACTGTCACTTTATAACAATGCATTATACAGGGCCAACTCTGTTCTTGTAGCAGGAGAAACTCACCAGGCCCTGCACAATGTATAGAAGAATATATAGAAGATCTCAGCTGGCCATGGATAATGCAGAGTTACATCTTTACACACTGTCACTTTATAACAATGCATTATACAGGGCCAACTCTGTTCTTCTAGCAGGAGAAGCTCACCAGACCCTGAACAATGTATAGAAGAATATATAGAAGAGCTCAGCTGGCTATGGATGATGCAGAGTTACATCTTTACACACTGTCACTTTATAACAATGCATTATACAGGGCCAACTCTGCTCTTCTAGCAGGAGATACTCACCAGACCCTGCACAATGTATAGAAGAATATATAGAAGAGCTCAGCTGGCCATGGATAATGCAGAGTTACATCTTTACACACTGTCACTTTATAACAATGCATTATACAGGGCCAACTCTGTTCTTCTAGCAGGAGAAACTCACCAGACCCTGAACAATGTATAGAGAATATATAGAAGAGCTCAGCTGCCCATGGATAATACAGAGTTACATCTTTACACACTGTCACTTTATAACAATGCATTATACAGGGCCAACTCTGTTCTTCTAGCAGGAGAAACTCACCAGACCCAGCACAATGTATAGAAGAATATATAGAAGAGCTCAGCTGGCCATGGATAATGCAGAGTTACATCTTTACACACTGTCACTTTATAACAATGCATTATACAGGGCCAACTCTGTTCTTCTAGTGTGAGAAACTCACCAGGCCCTGCACAATGTATAGAAGAATATATAGAAGAGCTCAGCTGGCCATGGATAATGCAGAGTTACATCTTTACACACTGTCACTTTATAACAATGCATTATACAGGGCCAACTCTGTTCTTCTAGTGTGAGAAACTCACCAGGCCCTGCACAATGTATAGAAGAATATATAGAAGAGCTCAGCTGGCCATGGATAATGCAGAGTTACATCTTTACACACTGTCACTTTATAACAATGCATTATACAGGGCCAACTCTGTTCTTCTAGTGTGAGAAACTCACCAGACCCTGCACCATGTATAGAAGAATATATAGAAGAGCTCAGCTGGCAATGGATAATGCAGAGTTACATCTTTACACACTGTCACTTTATAACCATGCATTATACATGGCCAACTCTGTTCTTCTAGCAGGAGATACTCACCAGGCCTTGCACAATGTATAGAAGAATATATAGAAGAGCTCAGCTGGCCATGGATAATGCAGAGTTACATCTTTATACACTGTCATTTTATAACAATGCATTATACAGGGCCAACTCTGTTCTTATAGCAGGAGAAACTCACCAGACCCTGCACAATGTATAGAAGAATATATAGAAGAGCTCAGCTGGCCATGGATAATGCAGAGTTACATCTTTACACACTGTCACTTTATAACAATGCATTATACAGGGCCAACTCTGTTCTTCTAGCAGGAGAAACTCACCAGGCCTTGCACAATGTATAGAAGAATATATAGAAGAGCTCAGCTGGCCATGGATAATGCAGAGTTACATCTTTATACACTGTCATTTTATAACAATGCATTATACAGGGCCAACTCTGTTCTTATAGCAGGAGAAACTCACCAGACCCTGAACAATGTATAGAAGAATATATAGAAGAGCTCAGCTGGCCATGGATAATGCAGAGTTACATCTTTACACACTGTCACTTTATAACAATGCATTATACAGGGCCAACTCTGCTCTTCTAGCAGGAGATACTCACCAGACCCTGCACAATGTATAGAAGAATATATAGAAGAGCTCAGCTGGCCATGGATAATGCAGAGTTACATCTTTACACACTGTCACTTTATAACAATGCATTATACAGGGCCAACTCTGTTCTTCTAGCAGGAGAAACTCACCAGACCCTGCACAATGTATAGAGAATATATAGAAGAGCTCAGCTGCCCATGGATAATACAGAGTTACATCTTTACACACTGTCACTTTATAACAATGCATTATACAGGGCCAACTCTGTTCTTCTAGCAGGAGAAACTCACCAGACCCAGCACAATGTATAGAAGAATATATAGAAGAGCTCAGCTGGCCATGGATAATGCAGAGTTACATCTTTACACACTGTCACTTTATAACAATGCATTATACAGGGCCAACTCTGTTCTTCTAGTGTGAGAAACTCACCAGGCCCTGCACAATGTATAGAAGAATATATAGAAGAGCTCAGCTGGCCATGGATAATGCAGAGTTACATCTTTACACACTGTCACTTTATAACAATGCATTATACAGGGCCAACTCTGTTCTTCTAGTGTGAGAAACTCACCAGGCCCTGCACAATGTATAGAAGAATATATAGAAGAGCTCAGCTGGCCATGGATAATGCAGAGTTACATCTTTACACACTGTCACTTTATAACAATGCATTATACAGGGCCAACTCTGTTCTTCTAGTGTGAGAAACTCACCAGACCCTGCACCATGTATAGAAGAATATATAGAAGAGCTCAGCTGGCAATGGATAATGCAGAGTTACATCTTTACACACTGTCACTTTATAACCATGCATTATACATGGCCAACTCTGTTCTTCTAGCAGGAGATACTCACCAGGCCTTGCACAATGTATAGAAGAATATATAGAAGAGCTCAGCTGGCCATGGATAATGCAGAGTTACATCTTTATACACTGTCATTTTATAACAATGCATTATACAGGGCCAACTCTGTTCTTATAGCAGGAGAAACTCACCAGACCCTGCACAATGTATAGAAGAATATATAGAAGAGCTCAGCTGGCCATGGATAATGCAGAGTTACATCTTTACACACTGTCACTTTATAACAATGCATTATACAGGGCCAACTCTGTTCTTCTAGCAGGAGAAACTCACCAGGCCTTGCACAATGTATAGAAGAATATATAGAAGAGCTCAGCTGGCCATGGATAATGCAGAGTTACATCTTTATACACTGTCATTTTATAACAATGCATTATACAGGGCCAACTCTGTTCTTATAGCAGGAGAAACTCACCAGACCCTGCACAATGTATAGAAGAATATATAGAAGAGCTCAGCTGGCCATGGATAATGCAGAGTTACATCTTTACACACTGTCACTTTATAACAATGCATTATACAGGGCCAACTCTGTTCTTCTAGCAGGAGAAACTCACCAGACCCTGCACAATGTATAGAAGAATATATAGAATAGTTCAGCTGACCATGGATAATGCAGAGTTACATCTTTACACACTGTCACTTTATAACAATGCATTATACAGGACCAACTCTGTTCTTCTAGCAGGATAAACTCACCAGACCCTGCACAATGTATAGAAGAATATATAGAAGAGTTCAGCTGGCCATGGATAATGCAGAGTTACATCTTTACACACTGTCACTTTATAACAATGCATTATACAGGGCCAACTCTGTTCTTCTAGCAGGAGAAACTCACCAGACCCTGCACAATGTATAGAAGAATATATAGTGGAGCTCAGCTGGCCATGGATAATGCAGAGTTACATCTTTACACACTGTCACTTTATAACAATGCATTATACAGGGCCAACTCTGTTTTACTAGCAGGAGAAACTCACCAGGCCCTGCACAATGTATAGAAGAATATATAGAAGAGCTCAGCTGGCCATGGATAATGCAGAGTTACATCTTTACACACTGTCACTTTATAACAATGCATTATACAGGGCCAACTTTGTTCTTCTAGCAGGAGAAACTCACCAGGCTCTGCACAATGTATAGAATATATAGAAGAGCTCAGCTGGCCATGGATAATGCAGAGTTACATCTTTACACACTGTCACTTTATAACAATGCATTACAATCTGAGCTGGAGAGCCAGGCTAGCTCGGTTATAGTGAGTAGCCCCTCCTTCCTCACACACAGACGTGCCAGTTTGCAGGTAGTGCATTGACCTCAGATAAAAATTATTATTAACATGAGCTGGGAGTAAAGCTTGGACTTTTCTCACACACGTGATTCTCTCATCCACCCCCCCCCCCCTCCCTCCCATGCACACACACACTGATACACACACACACACACTGATACACACACACACTGATACTATAAACTGACACTCATACATACACACACACACACACACTGACATTCATGCTGATACACACACAAATACACACTGACACTCACACACACATTAACATTCACACACACACTGACACACACACACACTGACACTCACACACAAACACATACTGACACACACACACATACTGACACACACACACTCACATACACACACTGACACACACACATTTACATTCACACACTCACACACTGACACTCACACTGACACTCACACAAAAACACATACTAACACACACACTCACATACACACACTGACACACACACATTTACATTCACACGCATACATACTGACACACACACAGTAACATTCACACATACACGCTGACTCACACACTAACAGTAACACACACACTGACACTCACACATACTGACAGACACATACACACATACTGACACTCACACACACTAACATTCACACACACACACTGACACTCACACATACTGACAGACACACACACAAACATTCACACACACACACACACACACACTGACACTCACACATACTGACACTCACACACATTCCGGTTCAGGCCTGATCCCCATTCTCACAGTAACACAGGTCTGAAACCCCCTGCCCTGATTAACCCATTAGTGGTCTTGCTTTCACTGCGTCATCTGGTATTGCTGTCATCCGAGCTGAGTAACTACTGTCATACATGGATTACTGAGGATGGGATTATCGGGGGCATCCAGACCCCATGAGCAAGTGTCCCGAGGGTAACATTGTTTGGAAAAGTACAGAGAGTGACATACCAGTAAAAGGTTGGATGAAAGTGAGAGGTGAAAATACCAGACTGGCTACAGAGATCAGTAAAATATAAACTACAAATAACACACAGAGATCAGTTATTAGATGGAAAATTATTCCCTTTATTGGCTAACTGGGAGTTTGATTGCAAGCTTTCAAGACCAAATTCCCTTGTCCATTTATTAGGACTAATCAGAAGATAGGCAGGTGGGTCTGGGAATGCTGGCCTGGGGATTATAGGAGGAGTGACAGTGATCACCACTCAGGGTGGTTTAATATAAGAACAGTGACGCAGTCACACATCACAAAAACAACATATTTAGATTTTAGAAAAACTGCATTTCTAAAAGGAGATTATGTGTAAAGGAGTCATTATCAGACTGACCAGTTTAAATGGCGTCCAGGACAAAGGGGATTATTTAAAAGTTGCTCTACTGAAGGCAACAGAAAATTGCATTATACTTCTCTGTGATAAGAAAAAATTTAAGAAACCACTGTGGTACTCGTAGATGTGGCCAAAATAGTAAAAAACAAAAAATTAGCATTTAGGAACTATAAAAAACCCAGAGTGAAGAAGATAGACAGATTTATAATATTAGACAAAAAGAGTCAAAGCAAGCTATAAGAGCTTCCAAAGCACACACAGAAAAGAAAATAGGGGATGCAATATTTTTAGATACATAAATAAGAACAGGAAAGTATAACCGGAATTAGTTAGATTAAAATCAAAAGAAAGAGGGTATGTAGAAGAGGATAAAGGTCTGGTTGACTGCCTCAATGAATATCTTTGTCCATTTTTTACAGATGAAAATAAAGGACCTCAGTTATGAAAAAGACGAATGTGTTATTTGGTACATGTGAGTTTACAGAGGAAGAGGTTCTAATACAGCTATCTAAAGTAAAGACACATAATGGTGCCTGATGTTATACATCCAACGTTTTTAAAAGAACTTAGTGGTGTACTAGCAAATCTGCTACCAGATTCATTGAACCAATCATCGTTAATAGGAGTAGTCCCATAAGACTGGCAATGTATGACTTTTTTTTCCCATTCACAAGAAAGGTAGCAGGGAGGAGTTGGGCAACTACAGTGAGGGGAAAAAGGTATTTGATCCCCTGCTGATTTTGAACGTTTGCCCACTGACAAAGAAATGATCAGTCTACAATTTTAATGGTAGGTGTATTTTAACAGTGAAAGACAGAATAACAAAAATAATCCAGAAAAACCTGTGCCAAAAAAGTTATAAATCGATTTGCATGTCAATGAGTGATAAGCATTTGATCCCTTATGAATCAGCAAGATTCTGGCTCCCAGGTGTCTTTTATACAGCTAACGAGCTGAGATTAGAAGCACTATTTTAAAGGGAGAGCTCCTAATCTCAGCTTGTTACCTGTATAAAAGACCCCTGTCCACAGAAACAATCAATCAGATGCCAAACTCTCCACCATGGCCAAGACCAAAGAGCTGTCCAAGGATGTCAGGGACAAGACTGTAGACCTACACAAGGCAGCTGGGAGCATAGCCACTAAGAAAACAATTGGTAACACGCTACGCCGTGAAGGACTGAAATCCTGTAGCGCCCGCAAGGGCCCCCTGCTCAAGAAAGCACATGTACAGGCCGTGTGAAGTTTGCCAATGATCATCTGAATGATTCAGAGGAGAACTGGGTGAAAGTGTTGTGGTCAGAGGAGACCAAAATCAAGCTCTTTGGTAACCAACTCAACTTGCCATGTTTGGAGGAGGAGGAATGCTGCCTATGACCCCAAAGAACACCATCCCCACCCTCAAACATGGAGGTGGAAACATTATACTTTGGTGGTGTTTTTCTGCTAAGGGGACAGGACAACTGCACCTCATCAAAGGGACGATGGACGGCCATGTACCATCAAATCTTGGGTGAGAACTTCCTTCCCTCAGCCAGGGCATTGAAAATGGGTCGTGGATGGGTATTCCAGCATGACAATGACCCACACACAGCCAAGGCCACAAAGTAGAGGCTCAAGAAGAAGCACATTAAGGTCCTGGAGTGGCCTAGTCAGTCTCCAGACCGTAATCACATAGAAAATCTGTGGAGGGAGCTGAAGGTTCAAGTTGCCAAACGTCAGCCTCGAAACCTTATTGACTTGGAGAGGATCTGCATATAGGACTGGGACAAAATCCCTCCTGAGATGTGTGCAATCCTGCTGGCCAACTACAAGAAATGTCTGACCTCTGTGATTGCCAAAAAGGTTTTGGCACCAAGTACTTAGTCAAAGGAGTCAAATACTTATTTCACTCCTTGACATGCAAATCAATTTATAACTTTTTTGACATTCGTTTTTCTGGAATTTTTTTGTTATTCTGTGTCTCACTGTTAAAATACACCTACCATTAACATTATAGACTGATCCTTTCTTTTTCAGTGGGCAAACATTCAAAATCAGCAGGGGATCAAATATTTTATCTCTCACTGTAAAGGCAAATAAGTCAGTAATGGGGAAAGTAATGGGAAGCACTCTAAAGGATAAGATTGTTCTATGCACATGGATTTCAAGATCAGAGTGAACATGGGTTTGCTTTGGGTAATTAAATATAAAGATTCTAACTAATATAATAGATCAGGGGGGTGCAGTAGACATTGTTACCTAGATTTCAGTCGCACATAGAAGGCTTATCAATAAACTGCAATCTTTGAGTTTGGATTTCAGTATTGTGCTCAATGGAGTATATTGAAGCAAGATCTTGTTACTAGTGGGGTACCTCAGGGGTCTGTACTTGGACCCATTCTCTTTAATATTTTTATTAGTGATATCGCATAATAGGGAGTGTTATATGGAGTAGTAGGAGGAGTTATAGGGAGGTTTATATGGAGTAGTAGGAGGAGTTATAGGGAGGGTTATATGGAGTAATAAGAGGATTTATATGGAGTAATAGGAGGAGTTATAGGGAGGGTTTAATGGAGTAATAAGAGGAGTTATATGGAGTAATAGGAGGAACTAAAGGAGGGTTATATGGAGTAATAGGAGGAATTAAAGGAGGGTTATATGGAGTAATAGGAGGAGTTATAGGGAGGGTTATTTGGAGTAATAAAAGGAGTTATATGGAGTAATAGGAGGAGTTATAGGGAGGGTTTAATGGAGTAATAAGAGGAGTTATATGGAGTAATAGGAGGAATTAAAGGAGGGTTATATGGAGTAATAGGAGGAGTTATAGGGAGGGTTATATGGAGTAATAGGAGGAGTTATAGGGAGGGTTATATGGAGTAATAGGAGGAGTTATAGGGAGGGTTATATGGAGTAATAGGAGGAGTTATAGGGAGGGTTATATGGAGTAATAGGAGGAGTTATATGGAGTAATAGGAGAAGTTATAGGGAGGGTTATATGGAGTAATGAGGAGTTATATGGAGTAATAGGAGGAGTTATAGGGAGGGTTTAATGGAGTAATGAGGAGTTATATGGAGTAATGAGGAGTTATATGGAGTAATAGGAGGAGCTATAGGGAGGGTTATATGGAGTAATGAGGAGTTATATGGAGTAATATGAGGAGCTATAGGGAGGGTTTAATGGAGTAATAAGAGGATTTATAAGGAGTAATAGGAGGAACTAAAGGAGGGTTATAAGGAGTAATAGGAGGAACTAAAGGAGGGTTATATGGAGTAATAGGAGGAATTAAAGGAGGGTTATATGGAGTAATAGGAGGAGTTATAGGGAGGGTTATTTGGAGTAATAGGAGGAGTTATAGGGAGGGTTATATGGAGTAATAGGAGGAGTTATAGGGAGGGTTATATGGAGTAATAGGAGGAGTTATAGGGAGGGTTATATGGAGTAATAGGAGGAGTTATAGGGAGGGTTATATGGAGTAATAGGAGGGGTTATAGGGAGGGTTATTTGGAGTAATAGGAGGAGTTATAGGGAGGGTTATATGGAGTAATAGGAGGAGTTATAGGGAGGGTTATATGGAGTAATAGGAGGAGTTATAGGGAGGGTTATTTGGAGTAATAGGAGGGGTTATAGGGAGGGTTATATGGAGTAATAAGAGGAGTTATATGGAGTAATAAAAGGAGTTATATGGAGTAATAGGAGGAATTAAAGGAGGGTTATATGGAGTAATAGGAGGAGTTATAGGGAGGGTTTAATAGAGTAGTAGGAGGAGTTATATGGAGTAATAGGGGGAATTAAAGGAGGGTTATATGGAGTAATAGGAGGAGTTATATGGAGTAATAAAAGGAGTTATATGGAGTAATAGGAGGAATTAAAGGAGGGTTATATGGAGTAATAGGAGGAGTTATAGGGAGGGTTTAATAGAGTAGTAGGAGGAGTTATATGGAGTAATAGGGGGAATTAAAGGAGGGTTATATGGAGTAATAGGAGGAGTTAAAGGAGGGTTATATGGAGTAATAGGAAGAGCTTTAGGAAGGCTATGATTCTGAAAGGAAAAGTGGAAATGTTTCTATAAGTGTCCAGGGTACATATTTGTCTTTCCAAATACTGATTAGATAGAGAGAGTCTTTCATCATGCCCCGGGCATTGCATCACTGCGCTCTAATCGCGTCTTTTTCCTGGGCGCTTGTTTAACACTCGATTAGATGGCTTGCTTACACTCCGAGGATCGAGACCAGGTGACTGTAACGGGAATGTTTCATCCTTCCCAGGATGTGTCGGGCTTTACCATTTATTAGGGGCTTTATCACTAAAAAAGGGAATTGACGGAAATGTCAATATTAAGACTAAAGTTGACAAATTATAAATATACTGTAATTGCGTAAAGCCCGTGTTTCTGGCTATCATGTCCCACAGAATTGGACAATACGCTAACCCAATCTATAACGAGCACTGAGACAGCATGTGGGGTGCACCAAACAGCATGCCTGGCAGGAAGACCTGTGATATTACTAATTAATAATAATTAGGAGATATGTAAGGGGATTTGTGTAACCAGAGTATCTCATTACATTTCTGTCAAACAAAACCCTGACACTTACTGACCTCCATGCAACAGGCCCTCTGGAGATGCTGATCTAGCAAAGTCTGACATATCTCTTGCTGTGTTAGGCGTTCTCCCTGCTACTGGTGTCTGTCTGTTACAGCCCCTCATGATGCAGAGCATCTCAGGGTAAATGTCCAACCTGCAATATATGGTTCCTGTACCATAGTAGTCCTATATTTGCCAGGGTGATGTCCACCCGTAGTGCTTAAGTTTTATTCATGAAAGAGAGAATGGCAGGGAATTGACCAGGGAATTCATGATTTTTTTCCAGCACGACTACTTTGGCCTTAAGTTTGGAATTCCATGGTCAGTTCCCTGCAATACCCTTTAAAAACCTGGAGCAACACCAAAACCAGGCCCTAAGGGCTATCCACGAAAAGGTGAGTTGCAAGGGAGTTGAGGTGAGATGAGGGGAGTTGAAGTGAGATGAGGGGAGTTGAGGTGAGATGAGGGGAGTTGAGGTGAGATCAACATTTCATCTCACCAATTTAAGTATACATTGTGCAGGGACAAACCTAGTGAGTTTCCACTTCTTAGAAAACTCACCAGGTTTGTCCCTGCACAATGTATAGCTAAATCAGTGAGATAAAATGTTCATATCACCTCACCTCACAGCAACTCACCTTTTAGTGAATGGTCCCCTCTGTATTTTTTCCAAGGTGTGCATGGGCCAGCCATGTTTTCTTGCATCTCAGCCTAGCCATCCAGCAGCGGTCATGTTATAAGAGAATTATATGGATAATGTGGCTTTTATAATAAGGCATGTGTGATACACAGCCATCTTTACTCTGCCACAGGTCATACCTGCCAACATCCTTGGTAATATATGGCGCGGAGCTAAAAGGGTCTAGGCTTATGCGATGTTGAGCTCAAGTGAACCCAATGCAGCTAACGGGTGTTTAAACTTCTTGTGCAAAGCACTGTGCATTGGCAGAAGTCATGCCAAAAGATACCCAAGGTTTATGGAACAGGAGCCTGTAGAGACTTATTAAACCTTCTGAAGAAAAGGGGCAATGTGAGAAAAAACACTTCATTATTTGTAATTAGTACTCTGAACTGTTCTTAGTTTCCTTTACCACTGATGTCTACAGGAAAGGAGACAAATCAGCTGGATTTAATGGATTTTAACAATGGGGAAAGTGCACCTATTGTCCAGCTCTAAATGTATCCACCATTCTGGTTTATTCAATATATTTTTATGAAGATATGGCATAGTATAGTGTCAATGCAGTCCTTTGTGCCCCTGTATAGTTGATTTTATGCAAGCTATTAAAAAGCTAATTCCACATATTATTTAAGTATATCCATTAATTAATACAGTACTGCCATTTTAATAGTACATTATCCATACAAAGATGTATCATTATCCATTTTCAGTTATATGCAAACAGATTTGATGATAATGGGCACCCTTGCCACGTGCCCTTGTGCACATCAAGTACTTGTGCTGGTTTATACTACAAGGAATTGCATTAAGAGATATTTTTTGTGCAGTTCTAAACTTTTAACATTTGTTTAACATAAATAGCTTATTTATCTGAAATGTGAGACAAACAAAATGAGAATCTTTCTCTCCTTGCTAAGCAAATACTTGTATGTGACATAAACTCACTAGGAGTCTATACAAATAAAGAACAATAAGTGCGCTTGGAGCAAACTGTGATAAAAAAATATATGTGATAAACACAATAAATATATATATATAACACCTTATAGGTGACAATGTGAAATAATATCCTGAGGAATCAGGAGGAAGCTTTGATCCCCCTCAAGGGGATGCACTCACAGGATGGCTGGATAATAGTTGCACTTCAAGGGTAAGGTGTCGTTTTGTAGGATCCTGCTGTGGCTAATCTGCTTAGATTTTAGCTCAGGAACAGAAACAACAGATATCCAATTAGTGTGTAACATATACAGACTTTTAATAAAAAGAAGTATCTGCTTACATGGAAGTTTTCTCTGTCAAACGTAGTGGGCGCCACACAGCTGCAGGAGAAATCTTGTCCAGTAAGTATCAAAAAGATAAAAGATGTGGAATAAAAATATACACAATATATGTACATAAAGAACAGCAGGGTGAGTCCAATCCGCTACGCGTTTCACCCTTTGTGGGCTTCTACCAGGCGTCTGGACTCCCTGCTATGAAGTGGTGTTTTATATCCATGTCCTCCGTATCATTGGTTGGCAAATTACTTCCGCTTTCGTCATCCTCTCGCGTGATTTTGACATAGTAAATTTTCTTAGCGTGATTTGCTGTTATCTCGCGAGGTTTTGACTTAGTCCTTGCATTTTCATGTATTGGCTTGCATATATATACCCAGAGAAAAAACAAAGAAACAAGTGTTTTATCTTAAACAAAAGTGCTAGGTGCATCTATAAGCAGGAGTATGCCCATATTTGGAGCTCAAATGTACTTATATTTGTTAAAAAACAATAATGTAAACAGAAGTATAAAAACTGGGATAGCTCAAAAAAAAAAAAAAAAAAAGTTCTTTATGATAAGAAAAAATATATTAGTATGAAATAATTAGTTAAAAAATATAAATATACTCTTATAAAAAATATATATCTATATAAAAAACAGAGATCCAATATTGCTTAATCCTGTTTATGCACCTTATGGGAAAAAGATACATTTGCATAAAATTTACATAAAATTTACATAAAATTGTGCAGGTCAAAATCTGCATTTAGACCTTGTGGCTTTAGAGTGGCTAAATTAAATACCCATTTCATTTCATGTTTTCCTATATTTTTAATGTTATCACCCCCTCGCCAATTTTTATTTACCTTTTCTATAGCGCAGAATTTAATCCCTTTTGGGTTCTTTTGGTGGCAGTCTAAAAAGTGTTTAGATAAACTGTGGGTTGTAAGGCCATTTTTTATATTTCTTAGATGTTCTTCTATTCTCTTTTTTAGTTGCCTAGTAGTTCTGCCTATATATTGGAGGCCACACGGGCATTCTATAAGGTAAATCACATTTGTAGTGGAGCATGTAATAAAACTTGTTATATTATATTTTTGACTATTTACTGTGGAACAGAATTCTGTAATTGGATATTTAGGGTGGGTGATAGACCTACAACCTGCACAATTAAAGCATCCATAAAATCCTGATTTCCTAGTTAGAAAGTGGTTTGGTGCCTCGTTAATTGTTTTCAATTTGCTCGTATAATTGGTAGTTAACTGTTGTTTGAGATTAGGAGCACTTCTAAATATAACTGAGGGAGTATCTGGTATGATATTATTTAAAATTTCATCCTTTTTTAGGATCCCCCAGTGTTTTTTTATGATCTTTTTTAAATATTTAGATTTATTATTATAATTGAAGACGATAGGGATGTTGTTCTGAAATTTGTTGTTTTCTTTTGTTTTGTATGTTAGAAGTTGGTTTCTGTCCATTTCTGAAATTTCTGTGATAGTATTATCTACTTCTATACTATTATACCCCTTTTCAATGAATTTTTCTCGTAATATGTCAGTCTGCTCTATATAAGTGTTTAAATCAGAGCAGTTTCTTCTTAATCGAGTGCATTGACTCTTTGGGATACCTTTTAGCCACGGTGGATAATGACAGCTTGTTTTGTCAATAAAATTATTTGCATCCACTTTCTTAAAGTGATTTTTGGTTTTTATTTCCCCATTTTCTATAAAAATTTCAAGATCCAGAAAAACAATGTGTTCTTTGCTGTATACCGTATTAAGTACTACATTTTCATTGTTTTTATTTATATATTCGAGAAAAGAGTTTAAATCTTCTTCACTGCCCTTCCATATAAATATTAAATCGTCTATATATCTATAGTATAGAATGATATTAGATTCCCAGTTATGTTTGCCCCAGATATATGTATTTTCCCATTGGGACATAAATATATTAGCATAACTAGGGGCAAATTTTGAACCCATGGCTGTTCCAGTACACTGGAGATAAAAGGATTCGAGGAACCAAAAAAAATTATGGTTTAGGACAATGCTTATTCCTTCTACTACATAATTAATTTGAGCATCACTCAAACTGTTTTTTTCTTTTAAAATTTTTTTAATGGCTTCACATCCTAGTTTGTGATCTATAATTGTATATAATGATGTTACATCACTTGAAACTAGAATGTAATCATCGTTCCATGTGTAGGTTTGAAGTATTTTAAGAATGCTCATGGTATCTTTTAGATAAGATTTAGTCTCTTTCACATATGGTTGGAGTATGTAGTCTAGATACTCTGAGAGATTAGAGAACATAGACTCTATGCCGGACACTATTGGTCTTCCTGGGGGCTTTTCTAGGTCCTTATGTATTTTGGGCAGAAAATAAATGACGGGTATTTTTGGGTTAATAACATTGATATAATCGTATTCTTTTTTTGATATGAAGTTATTTTCTTTCCCTTTATCAAGATAGTTAGTAAGTATCTTCTTATAATCGTTTGTAGGGTCTTTTTTTAGTTTTCTATATACATTTTCCTGCTCAAGCTGTCTGAGGGCTTCTTGTATATAATATTCCCTGGATAAAATTACTGTTCCTCCTCCTTTGTCTGCTGATTTTATAACTAACTCCTGATCTTCTTGTAGTGATTTAAGGATGTTTAGTTCTTTTTTGGTCATATTTCTCTGGTCGTATTTTGAGGGTTTTAGCTTGCGGAGATCTTCCATTACTGCCTTCTCAAAAACTTCTAAAGCCCCAGATCTATATGCAGTGGGATAAAATTTAGATTTATTCTTTAGATTTGTAGGCATGATATTGTTGGGATCTACTTCTTTAATGTTAGTAGTTGTGGGTTTTAAAGCATAGAACCTTTTAATAGTAGTGTTCCTTACAAATTTATTAACGTCTATGTATGCAGAGAAGAGGTTGAATTTATTAGTGGGAGCAAATTTTAACCCTTTACTTAATACTAATAGCTGTTCTTGAGAAAGAATCTTATGAGATAAATTGAAAACTCCAGTTGCTGTTTTTTTGTTATTTCCTAATAGTTTAATTTCTGTCTTTTTATGTAAATGTTTGCCCCCTCTCTTTCCTCTAGTTCTGAGTTTTTTCTTTCTCTGGGATATCCTCGATAGGTTTTTCTGTGATTTATTTGGTATTTTTCTTTGAGATTCCATTGATTTTCTTGATACCTCTCTCTCTGTTCCTTTGGAAGTGGGCGTAAGAGACGGCGGTCTGAATCTAAAAAAGGGGAAGTTTCCACTGATTCAGATAGAATTTGGAACCTATTACTGGTTTCTATCGGTTGGTTCTCATATTTGTTTTTATTATGTCTCTCATTGAAAGAAGGGCGTGGATCTTGACTTAATTTGGCTAATCTAGATTGTATTGGAGTTTTAACAGCTTCTTTTCTTCTAACTACTAGGGCAGTGTCAGATCTTCTTGTATAGTCGCGAGTATCTGTTTTTTGACGGTATGTATATTTATTGGTATCATCCTTAACGTTAGTATTTTGTTTTCTGTTCCGATAGTTGGAAGGATTTCTAAGCGTATTAAGTTTATAATCCTCCTGATCTCTATGATATTTTTTTATTTTAGTTGTTCTTATTTCTTGTTCAATTTTTTCTATTCGCTTTACAGTACTGTGAGAGAGATCCTGATATAGTGCATTTGGTGTATGTAGTCTTACATCGTCCTGAATTTTTTGAATATCTAAATCTAATTGTATTAGTGTTTTTTTTCTTTGTTTGATAATAATGTTCATCAGTGAAAGAGTGCATTTTTCTAAAGCTTCATTCCATTCCTGCATGAAGTCAACATCATCTGTGTCGAATGTGGGAAGTTTAAATAATCTTAAACCACGTGGAGTGATTTTTTCTCTTATGTATTTTTGGAGTGTTTCAATCTCCCATTTGATCTTTAACTCTTTAATGAGCAGTCTTTCAAGACTAGTCATGAGGTTGGTAATATCTGGTATAGTTTCTACTGATCTTATAGGGGTGTCATCATCTCCAAAGATATCATCAACATTTATAGTATAATTTTGACGGTATTCAAATAAAGACATTTTATATTAGGCACACAGTGGATTTGAGCAGCTAGGTAATCTATAGGGAGTGAATCAAAAGTGTACACAAATTAAAAAAGTGAACTAGGAGTCTACTCCTTCTCCAAATGAGACACAAGGTACTAGGTTTTGTGAATACATTTGTATGAGATTTGATCATTGATTTGACACCCAAATGATTTGTTACATTGTAACGTGTGATTTTATTTTGCCATAAATAAAATAAAGCTTATTTCTGGCAAGTGTACTCAGTAAAATCTATGTAGCCAAGGCCCAAAGAGGATATATAAACTTATATTGAGCTTGTTATCCACAAAAAATGTGGACCACAAGTTCCGACTCCGGTAGGTATATGGCAAAATCACCCGCAAATATGTCAATTAAAGGAAAACTAACAAATCTTTGCTCTGTATAGCTCTATCAGGGGGCAGACATGTTGTTTAGAATCTTTGCTCTGTATAGCTCTATCGGGGCGGACATGTTCTTTAGAATCTTTGCTCTGTATAGCTCTATCAGGGGACGGACATGTTGTTTAGAATCTTTGCTCTGAATAGCTCTATCAAGGGGCGGACATGTTGTTTAGAATCTTTGCTCTGTATAGCTCTATCAGGGGGCGGACATGTTGTTTAGAATCTTTGCTCTGTATAGCTCTATCAGGGGCTGACATGTTGTTTAGAATCTTTGCTCTGCATAGCTCTATCAGGGGGCGGACATGTTGTTTAGAATCTTTGCTCTGTATAGCTCTATCAGGGGCTGGACATGTTGTTTAGAATCTTTGCTCTGTATAGCTCTATCGGGGTGGACATGTTCTTTAGAATCTTTGCTCTGTATAGCTCTATCAGGGGGCGGACATGTTGTTTAGAATCTTTGCTCTGAATAGCTCTATCAAGGGGCGGACATGTTGTTTAGAATCTTTGCTCTGTATAGCTCTATCAGGGGGCGGACATGTTGTTTATAATCTTTGCTCTGTATAGCTCTATCAGGGGCTGATATGTTGTTTAGAATCTTTGCTCTGTATAGCTCTATCAGGGGGCGGACATGTTGTTTAGAATCTTTGCTCTGTATAGCTCTATCAGAGGGAGGACATGTTTTTTAGCATCTTTTGATGATGGACTATCTGACGCATATGACCCACGATGTCCGCTCCCTGATAGCGCTATACAAGGATAAGAGGGCTCAATAGAATGCTTTATTTGTATTCTTTCATTAATGCATTTCTATTTAAAGATGGAAGATATCAAGGTGAGGGATATGCAAACGGGAGTCACGCAAAGGGTCACTAGCAGGAAAAACAATTCTAATTTATAGCAGTATAATTTATGGAGCAATATTGAGATGTAATACAACTAATAATGTCTTGGAGGTCATGCCCAATCTGCCAAAACCAATTGCTAAATCCCAGATTCACCCAGAGTATTGGGAGAGAATATTGCTGATTATTTTGTCAGATAATATTTGAAATTGTACTTTATAAGAAGTCTTTCTTGCCCTACAATATTTTTAAAATATTACATTGAAATTATTTTGCAAGAATTTGCATGATGTCCCTTTAAACCAGGGGCGTATCTTGGCCCTGAGTGAGGGGCTTCCAGTCCGGAGCACGCCTGTCACTCTAAGGCACGATGTCTCTTGTCTATATCTGGGGGATGTGAGCCCTGAACAGCCAGCACACAATCCCCGGAAATACACAAGATCCGTCCGAGGGGCCGACGGCAGCTACAAATTTGGCATCAGAGTCACTCATTCTGTTGCCAATTCGACAAGCACGAAAAAATATACAAGTTTTTGTATACTTTCCGAGCTGGTCGAATTGGCAACAGAGTTCGGAGCACACAAACTCTGCTAATAGGCAGCGCAGCCGCACACATCTAGCTCAAATGGAGCATCTGCTTTAAATAAAATCATGTCATCAATACATTTACATGTACACCAGCTAAATGTTCCTATTTTGGAATTATTCAGTAATAAGTCTCCTGGGAGAAATATCTGTCATTGATAAGAGAATCTAATTTAAAGTAAAAAATGCTGAAATAACTACATATTAAGCAATTTAGAGATGTGAATCTGGTACCAATCTGTACAATAATAAAGCTGTTTCTCTGCTGTGAACAGAAGGAACAAGAATTGGAGTAATTGGTACAAAAAGCTAATAAATCTCCACTCCAATAAGCCTGGGAAGTGCACAGATTCCCCCCCCCCCACCCCCCTCTCCCCCCCCGGGTCAACTGGAATTAGAGAAATTGATCACCAAAATTAAGCATCACTTAGATCAAATGCAGAAAGAATATACTGCACTCAAAGACATTCCACGGGGCAGAATCATTAATTATCGGAATAAAAAAAAAATATATTATTTATAAATGCAAAATGGATTTCCGATGCTACCGCGGATCTGAAATTATAGGGAAAGTTCCACCTATAGTGTATAAAAAACAGATTTATCTAAGTGATGCAACGAAAAATCAGGTTTTTCCCAACTCTTCCTACTTCCAGTAAAATTACTGGATGTCACTGGTTTTAGAAGATCAGGAGAAATGACTTTCTATACAAATCTATGGGAGAACTGGAATTTGGGTAAAAGTAAAAGCATGTGCAAATCACAAATATTAAACACAAATCACAGATATTAAACACAATTCACAGATATTAAACACAAATCACAGATATTAAACACAATTCACAGATATGAAACACAAATCACAGATATTAAACACAAATCACAGATATTAAATACAATTCACAGATATTAAACACAATTCACAGATATTAAACACAAATCACAGATATTAAACACAATTCACAGATATTAAACACAGATCACAGATATTAAACACAATTCACAGATATTAAACACAAATCACAGATATTAAACACAATTCACAGATATGAAACACAAATCACAGATATTAAACACAATTCACATATATTAAACACAAATCACAGATATTAAACACAATTCACAGATATGAAACACAAATCACAGATATTAAACACAATTCACATATATTAAACACAAATCACAGATATTAAACACAATTCACAGATATTAAACACAATTCACAGATATTAAACACAAATCACAGATATTAAACACAATTCACAGATATTAAACACAAATCACAGATATTAAAGACAATTCACAGATATTAAAAGCAAATCACAGATATTAAACACAAATCACAGATATTAAACACAATTCACAGATATTAAACATAATTCACAGATATTAAACACAAATCACAGATATTAAACACAATTCACAGATATTAAACACAAATCACAGATATTAAACACAATTCACAGATATTAAACACAAATCACAGATATTAAACAAATAGACAAGATACTCGAGGGGGCGCTGACCCTTTAATATAAGACTATTTTTACCAATTTTGAGACGAGATAAAGTAATCACAGATATTAAACACAATTCACAGATATTAAACACAATTCACAGATATGAAACACAAATCACAGATATTAAACACAATTCACAGATATTAAACACAAATTACAGATATTAAACACAATTCACAGATATCAAACACAAATCACAGATATTAAACACAATTCACAGATATTAAACCCAAATCACAGATATTAAACACAATTCACAGATATTAAACACAAATCACAGATATTAAACAAATAGACAAGATACCTGAGGGGGCGCTGACCCTTTAATATAAGACTATTTTTACCAATTTTGAGACGAGATAAAGTAATCACAGATATTAAACACAATTCACAGATATTAAACACAATTTATAGATATTAAACACAATTCACAGATATTAAACACAAATTTCAGATATTAAACACAATTCACAGATATTAAACACAAATCACAGATATTAAACACAAATCACAGATATTAAACACAATTCACAGATATTAAAAACAAATCACAGATCTTAAACACAAATCACAGATATTAAACACAAATCACAGATATTAAACACAATTCAAAGATATTAAACACAAATCACAGATATTAAACACAATTCACAGATATTAAACACAAATCACAGATATTAAACACAATTCACAGATATTAAACACAAATCACAGATATTAAACACAATTCACAGATATTAAACACAAATCACAGATATTAAACAAATAGACAAGATACCCGAGGGGGCGCTGACCCTTTAATACAAGGCTATTTTTACCAATTTTGAGACGAGATTAAGTAATCCACAGAGACTAGACTGATTTTTCCCCAGTACTAAATGATATAGGAAAATCCTCCCTGATTTTTATAATGTCACTAAGGATTCTGCATAAAATAGAGATGGAGGAGAAGAAGTGCATTGAGTACTAGACTATCCAGCCAATGATGTAGGTTACTTGACACAGAGCGAGACCCCTCAGTAACCACTGTGACCAATGCTACTAATTGTACAGGTTACTGGGCCAGTAGCAATTCATCATGTAAGGAGTCCTGGTTCTTGCTGATGGCTCTTTGGGTAAGAAAAGACACATACCAGCAGTCCGTGGAGGGTCAGCACTAAGCTGAGGACAACATTAAGAATAATATGAGATGCGATTCCTATGGGTCTGTCAGGAGAGATGCTGTGAAGCTAATACAATGAGTGAGGAGTGAGCATTAATCCAGTGTCACAGGATCTCTATCTCCCATGTGTGGTGCTAGGTGGTAAGTGACCCTGACACATAGCTAAAGCCTTCGCCTGAGGGCTACAGTCATCTAATGACACTGCACTGACCCTTCCTACTGGCCAACCTGCCCACCTGTATTACAGGAGTCTGGGACCCCCAGGGGTAGTCCTGATAAGACAAAACAGAGACTCTTTTAGCAGTTCTGACATAAACCGACAATCTGTGTACTGGCGCAATGCCTGCACACAAAGCTTCATGTGGTTCTTGGCTTGCCAAAGTTAACCATGATTACACCCCTATGTGTGTTTAAAAAGATGTACCGGCTCTCAAAGTAGACATATTGGGTGGCCAGGAGACAGACAAATGGGTGTCGTCCAAGGCCCTTGGCGTCTTTGGAATTGGCGAGTGGCGTCATGAAGCGGTCTATCCTCATAATTTGGATTTATCCTCTATTTCTGGAGCAGGAAGTCAAGCTACACAATATAAAGACATCAAAAGGGAATAACAATGGGCCTGAAGGCTGGTGGGTCCCCCAAACTCACAGCCAAACGATCAGACAATGCAGAGGCCAATCACAGAAATGAGGTTGAGGATTTTTGCTTCTTCATTTCCTAAATGCATTTTGAAGAGGCAGCACCTCCGGCCTTTAGGTAAACTCAGCAGCAACCATACCGTGTGCGAAAATATCATACAACACGTGCTGCAACCTCGGGATGGAATTACACGTGTATATTATAAACATGCTGGTAAAATACGCACTGAGAATAATAATAGCGAGGACGGTTCTGTGTAGATATTCTCTGGTTCATCACATGCGTCCAGGAGATGTTACTATTATCCCATTTAATGGTAGCCGTTTTACCAACCTCAGGAGGATGAAAACGGAGCCAGCGATTTCTACAGATGGTGCACTAGCCCATGGAGCTCACACTCCAGCTCGGAGGTGACACACCCTCCAGAGATCGGGTATTGTCACTCCTTATTGATGGATGATAGTTGGCAAGTTGCCAGTTTGTCGGGACAGTTCCACTTACAACATCTGTCGTTATCCTCTTCCCATCTCTTAAACACTGCAAATACAGTGTAATAGCTGTACTGATCTTGCTATAGTAACAGCCCCGCCCATCTCTCCAAGCCCCTCCTTATTGGAATGTCACTGATTTAGAAGCCCCGCCTCTCTCTCCAAGCTCCTCCTTATTGGAATGTCACTGAATTTAGAAGCCCCGCCTCTCTCTCCAAGCCCCTCCTTATTGGAATGTCACTGAATTTAGAAGCCCCACCTCTCTCTCCAAGCCCCTCCTTATTGGAATGTCACTGAATTTAGAAGCCCCGCCTCTCTCTCCAAGCCCCTCCTTATTGGAATGTCAGTGAATTTAGAAGCCCCGCCTCTCTCTCCAAGCCCCTCCTTATTGGAATGTCACTGAATTTAGAAGCCCCGCCTCTCTCTCCAAGCCCCTCCTTATTGGAATATCACTGAATTTAGAAGCCCCGCCTCTCTCTCCAAGCCCCTCCTTATTGGAATGTCACTGAATTTAGAAGCTCCGCCTCTCTCTCCAAGCCCCTCCTTATTGGAATGTCACTGAATTTAGAAGCCCCGCCTCTCTCTCCAAGCTCCTCCTTATTGGAATGTCACTGAATTTAGAAGCCCCGCCTCTCTCTCCAAGCCCCTCCTTATTGGAATGTCACTGAATTTAGAAGCCCCACCTCTCTCTCCAAGCCCCTCATTATTAGATGTCACTGAATTTAGAAGCCCCGCCTCTCTCTCCAAGCCCCTACGTATAGAATGTCACTGAATTTAGAAGCTCCGCCTCTCTCTCCAAGCCCCTCCTTATTGGAATGTCACTGAATTTAGAAGCCCCGCCTCTCTCTCCAAGCTCCTCCTTATTGGAATGTCACTGAATTTAGAAGCCCTGCCTCTCTCTCCAAGCTCCTCCTTATTGGAATGTCACTGAATTTAGAAGCCCCGCCTCTCTCTCCAAGCTCCTCCTTATTGGAATGTCACTGAATTTAGAAGCCCCGCCTCTCTCTCCAAGCCCCGCCTTATTGGAATGTCACTGAATTTAGAAGCCCCGCCTCTCTCTCCAAGCCCCTCCTTATTGGAATGTCAGTGAATTTAGAAGCCCCGCCTCTCTCTCCAAGCCCCTCCTTATTGGAATGTCACTGAATTTAGAAGCCCCGCCTCTCTCTCCAAGCCCCTCCTTATTGGAATGTCACTGAATTTAGAAGCCCCGCCTCTCTCTCCAAGCTCCTCCTTATAGAATGTCACTGAATTTAGAAGCCCCGCCTCTCTCTCCAAGCCACGCCTTATTGGAATGTCACTGAATTTAGAAGCCCCGCCTCTCTCTCCAAGCTCCTCCTTATTGGAATGTCAGTGAATTTAGAAGCCCCGCCTCTCTCTCCAAGCCCCTCCTTATTGGAATGTCACTGAATTTAGAAGCCCCGCCTCTCTCTCCAAGCCCCTCCTTATTGGAATGTCACTGAATTTAGAAGCCCCGCCTCTCTCTCCAAGCTCCTCCTTATAGAATGTCACTGAATTTAGAAGCCCCGCCTCTCTCTCCAAGCCACGCCTTATTGGAATGTCACTGAATTTAGAAGCCCCACCTCTCTCTCCAAGCCCCTCCTTATTGGAATGTCCCTGAATTTAGAAGCCCCGCCTCTCTCTCCAAGCCCCTCCTTATTGGAATGTCAGTGAATTTAGAAGCCCCGCCTCTCTCTCCAAGCTCCTCCTTATTGGAATGTCACTGAATTTAGAAGCCCCGCCTCTCTCTCCAAGCCCCTCCTTATTGGAATGTCACTGAATTTAGAAGCCCCACCTCTCTCTCCAAGCCCCTCCTTATTGGAATGTCACTGAATTTAGAAGCCCCGCCTCTCTCTCCAAGCCCCTCCTTATTGGAATGTCACTGAATTTAGAAGCCCCGCCTCTCTCTCCAAGCTCCTCCTTATTGGAATGTCACTGAATTTAGAAGCCCCGCCTCTCACTCCAAGCCCCTGCTTATTGGAATGTCACTTAATTTAGAAGCCCCGCCTCTCTCTCCAAGCCCCTCCTTATTGGAATGTCACATAATTTAGAAGCCCCTCCTCTCTCTCCAAGCCCCTCCTTATTGGAATGTCACATAATTTAGAAGCCCCGCCTCTCTCTCCAAGCCCCTTCTTATTGGAATGTCACTGAATTTAGAAGCCCCTCCTCTCTCTCCAAGCTCCTCCTTATTGGAATGTCACATAATTTAGAAGCCCCGCCTCTCTCTCCAAGCCCCTTCTTATTGGAATGTCACTAGATTTAGAAGCCCCTCCTCTCTCTCCAAGCTCCTCCTTATTGGATTGTCAGTGAATTTATCAGCCCCGATGAAATTGTTTTCAATGTAAAACTACAGGAGAACTGGACATTGTTTTAAAGTAAAATTAACATGTATTTCACATGTATTAGACACGTGTACAACATACAGAAAATAATCGAGGGGTAACTAGTCTTCTAAATTAAGAAAGTGGGGGCATGGGATATTCAATGCATGTGATCCCACCAAGGAACAGCTGGACATGTCTAGGATGTTAATCCAACCATTATAATCGGAGACCAGTGGTGTACCTGAAAAGGGCGCCCCGAGTGCCGGGATGCTGGGGGATGACACTGCTGCTGGTGCAGTCAACCAGTGGCAGCATCGAAGCAGCTCTAGGTTCTTCTGAGAGATCAAGAGATCATCCCATCAGAACCTTCTTCAGACCTCAATCAGCTCTGCTAAGTGCTCCTCACGCGTCTAGTGACTCATCGGAACGTCATCAGTATGTGCGGGACGCAAGAGATAGTGCTGACTGAGGTCTGATGTTATTAAAGGGGGGGGCGTATCATGCCCCTGAGTGAGGCTTGCTGTCAGTCTGGAGCACACCTGTCACACGCGATGTATCTCGTGTATTTCTGGGGGTTTGTGCTGCAAATAACCACGTGATACATCCAAGGGGCCAACGGCAGCTGCAAATTCAGCAACAGAGTCACTCACTCCGCTGCCAATTCGACAAGCACTAAAAGTGTAAAAAATGTTATATACTTTTAGTGCTTATTGAATTGATCACAGCGTGAGTGACTCTGTGGCCGGATTTGCAGCTGCCGTTGGCCCCTCGGATGAATCTCGTGGATTTCCAGGGGTTTGTGTTCACTCTGTTCCGAGTAGACAAACCCTGGATATAGGCAGCGCGGCCGCGCACACCCTGCACATGTGGAGCATCCGCCACTGGTAAAAAGACAAGGGGAAGAAGATGGGTGTTGGTGGAAGTGAGACAGACGAAGACGGGTAGTGTGAATGATCTGATCTGCCCCATGTGCCAAACAAGTCAGATGCACCCCTGTCTGAGACACATTTGTGGATGGTCCACAGAGTGGTATTAATCTCGTGCAATGTATGTTTGGGCTTCTCGTGACATTTGGTGCAGGTTCAGTATATTGTGGTCCTGATTTGGTTATAAAACCTCTGCTTTATCCGGAGAATAATCTATTCCCATTAGCAAGGGATCACTATAATTATGGTCCGAGCTACGATTCAACCACTGAGAATGTTTCACGTTTCCTGTTTAATTCTGATCTTATCGGTGGCTGTTATGTTTGTTTGAAACCGTCAGCGTGTCGGGGGGGTTTCTGCAATGAATGGGCCATTTGTCTGTTTGTATAAGAAATTACAACCCGTCTTGTCATTAAAGTGATTCCTCAAAGATTATACAAATACCTCTGAGACATTGCGTTAGGATTCAATTATTTTAAATACACTTTGCAATAGCTAATTATGTTGCCCTTTTGCCATTTTATAGTCAAACCCTTTGTTACCCAGAGACCAATATTGGCAAAGTTACTAAACATTGAATTAAAGGGAGAGTTTTACTTCTTGTATTTATTTCTATTCAGACTATTTTTGGCTGGATGTTTTTAACGCCTCCCCAGTGTTAGATTTTAGTTGTAATTTTCTTCTTTCTCCTTTACTGTGCCCACATAATGATCCAGTGTGATTAACAACAGAAGAAGGACTTTGTTTAGATACCATTGTTTTCATCATATCAAATAACGCATCTTTACACAAATCATAAAATATGATGAAAAACTGAAAAAAGCGTGAAAAACTTTTTACACATCTATAAACGTTAATACAAAAACTTGCTAATCAGATTCTAATATTTGTCCTGAGTTTAGAAGTAGCTCATGTTTACATGTGTTTATCTTGTGTTTTGCATTTTAGGGCAATAACTGAAAGTAACTTTTTTCCTTAACATTTTCTCAAAGGACGTCAGTAACCTCATAACAAGCTGATTTCACATTGACACACCGGTAATATAGTGATATTGGAAAGACTGGTTTATCTATCTAAAGTACTATCAAAAGTATCAAAAGTACTATCAGAAGTACTGTCAAAAGTACTATCAAAAGGATCTATCTAAAGTACTATCAAAAGTACAATCAAAAGTATTATCAGACGTTCTATCAAAAGTACTATCAAAAGTATCAAAAGTACTATCAAAAGTACAATCAAAAGTATTATCAGACGTTCTATCAAAAGTACTATCAAAAGTATCAAAAGTACTATTAAAAGTATCAGAAGTACTGTGATGAACGTACCGTGGTTCAGAAGTGGAGCCCCAATTGCAGTAGTGACAGCCCTTGCCAGACACCACAGTACTGTAGGATAGTGAGACTGCAGCAGTGACAACTGGCACGAGTGTCAGAAAAAAAAGTAGTCCAGAGAAATCCAGGTAGTAGAGCCAGAGATAGAATAAACGGTATACAAGCCGGGTCAGGGAGTCCAGAGATCACAAAAACGAGGAGGAGAGCCAAGGTCAGGGAGCCAGAAAGCGGGAGGTCCAAAGAATCAAGCCGGGTCAGGAGTCCAGAAGAAGCGAAGGTCAGTAAAACAATCCGGGTCAAACAACAATAGCAGGACAAATCACTAAACAGGAACAGGCAAGGTGAATACTCAAGCAATTTTAAAAAAGGCGCGCCGGTGTTTTAAAGGGCCATAGCCCCGCCCCCGTGACGTGTGAGACACGCGCCGTGCCGCTCGTTTCCATAGAGACGCTCGGGAGAGAAAAGCCACAGAGGTCTGACGCGCGCGCGCTAGTAACCAATGCCGGGCGCGCGCTGAGCGGGGAATCCGACGGCTGGGGATGTGAGTGATGTTATGTCCCGATCGCGGGACCCGTCTGGCATCAGGTCCTGCAGGTGGGTGACGGGGGGTAGCCCTGCGATCCTTACAAGTACTATCAGAAGTACTATCAGAAGTACTATCAAAAGTACTATCAAAAGTATTAAAAGTACTATCAGAAGTACCATCAAAAGTACTATCAAAAGTATCTATCTAAAGTACTATCAAAAGTATCTAAAGTACTATCAAAAGTGCAATCATAAGTACTATCAAATGTACTATCAAAAGTACTATCAAAAGGACTATCAGAAGTACTATCAAAAGTACTATCAAAAGTATCAGAAGTACTATCAGAAGTACTATCAAAAGTACTATCAAAAGTATCAAAAGTACTATCAGAAGTACCATCAAAAGTACTATCAAAAGTATTAGAAGTACTATCAAAAGTACTATCAAAAGTATCTATCTAAAGTACTATCAAAAGTATCTAAAGTACTATCAAAAGTATAGTCAAAAGTACAATCAGAAGTACTATCAAATGTACTATCAAAAGGACTATGAGAAGTACTATCAAAAGTACTATCAAAAGTACTATCAAAAGTATCAGAAGTACTATCAGAAGTACTATCAGAAGTACTATCAAAAGTATCAAAAGTACTATCAAAAGTACTATCAAAAGTATCAGAAGTACTATCATAAGTACTATCAAAAGTATCTATCTAAAGTACTATCAAAAGTATCAGAAGTACTATCAGAAGTACTATCAGAAGTACTATCAAAAGTATCAGAAGTACTATCAGAAGTACTATCAGAAGTACTATCAGAAGTATCAAAAGTACTATCAAAAGTACTATCAAAAGTACTATCAGAAGTACTATCAGAAGTACTATCAAAAGTATCAAAAGTACTATCAAAAGTACTATCAAAAGTATCAGAAGTACTATCAGAAGTACTATCAAAAGTATCTATCTAAAGTACTATCAAAAGTATCAGAAGTAATCAATGGAACAAGCCCATTATTCAACTATAGGAAAAAATGCTACGTATGAGAAACTGGTGAATATATGGTCAGAATCCCAGGCGTCCCAGAGTCAATGATTTATTTTTCTGTCATCCTACGGTAATGAAAATTCTCTATCACTCTCTAAATGGAGGATATCTTACTTCCCCCCTTTTCTCTTTTTCTGCTTCTTTTCCCCCTCTAATGGGAATACAAAAGCCTATTGAAATCTCCTATTTACCCTAACGGTATGCGATATCATAAATCCAGACAGTGACATCAATAACATAATCATACCTATGACAAGGCAATATTACAATGTTTGACTTCTTACTTTTCAAAAAAAGTGGCTCAGATTTGTTAAATAAATGATAGATATGAATATGTTAATAGGGTGAATAACAATCGCTTGTATTTATTCCCACCCCCTCTTTCTTTTTGTAACCCCAATCTCTCTTTTATAAAATTCAATAAAACTCTATAATTTAAAAAAAAAAAAAAGTATCAGAAGTACTATCAGAAATACTATCAAAAGTACTATCAAAAGTATGGTCAAAAGTACTATCAGAAGTACTATCAAATGTACTAACTATAGAACTATCAAAAGTACTATCAAGTGTACTATCTAAAGTACTATCAAAAGTATAGTCAAAAGTACAGTCAAAAGTACTATCAAATGTACTATCAAAAGTACTATCAAAAGTATCAAAAGTACTATCAGAAGTACTATCAGAAGTACTATCAAAAGTATCAGAAGTACTATCAAAAGTATCAAAAGTACTATCACAAGTATGAGAAGTACTATCAAAAGTACTATCAAAAGTATCTATCTAAGGTACTATCAGAAGTACTATCAAATGTACTAACTATAGAACTATCAAAAGTACTATCAAATGTATTATCTAATGTACTATCTAAAGTACCATCAAATGTATTATCTAATGTACTATCTAAACTACCCTCCAGTTTCTCCTCATACTAGCGGAATATAGTTTTATCTTGTGCTTCGTTACTAGAAGAAAAATGTTTATCTGTCTTTGAAATAGAAAAGTTCTGTAATTTTGTTATTCCTAAATCCTGTATTTTAGAGCAGAATGAGATGTGATCCCTGGTCATGATTCAATATCTGTATATATTTACACCTCCAGATGGAGATAAACCTGCGCCTGGAGAAATGGTAGAGTAAGCATCGGATTATCCAGAGTATTGGACATTAGATTATATTCGTTATAACATGGAAGATAAAGCGACTCAAGTCTGACACTAAAAATAACATTTATCTACAGTAAATGGAGACCATTTGTCATCCTCGGTGCAGCGTGGTCACATTACTTTAATGTCTGTCATTATACGGGTATTTGGTCTTGGTTAATTGACTTTTCCTAAATAATGGACTGGCTGGTGAAAGCACTCAGTCATGTAACATGTCCGAGGGGGCTGGTATAGTTATCACATGGCTTGGGTACACAGCTTAGAGCTGGCTCTGATGACCTTGAAAGACATGGATTCTGGGACAAGGTTTGCCAGCGAGGGATAGTGGGTGAAACCATGCGGGGATTCTGGGAATTAGCCAGCACGAAGCCCCCAAACCTGATTAATGAAAATGTCTAGGACCGTAGCGGTTTGGGTGATGGTTCACATAAATACTTACACAGCTGGGAAAAATGTTGGTGCAGAACCACAATTATAAACATTAATCTGGTTTAATAACACTGTATGAGACCACGGGACCACCAGTCTATAACCTGAAGCAGTGGTGCGAGAAGCGTGATAAGGTCGTATGATTTCTATATTTTATTTTTATTTCTAAATATGTTTAATCTCAGGTTTGCAGCTTCTGCAGATTCTCCCACTCAGCTCTCAGCATTTGGCTGGAGGAAAAAAACATGCAAAATGTTAAATGTAATCAAAAGAGTAAAGAAAAACAACATTATATAAAAGGGGGAGAAGGAAACTGAAATAAACCAAGGCCTAAAAGCAACAATCCCAATAGAGGAGATCAGGACAAGACTGGATGCCTGGTCTCTGATAGGAGCAGGTTTGTTACAATCAATAACTTAACAATTAAACAAAGTAAGAGAACATTTTTAAAATATAAATAAAGTTACAAATAGGAAATAATAAACATTATCTGGCATCTTTTGATCTGTGTATGATGAAATCCTTGTGACTCTATTCACTAGAATCCGACTTTGGAGCTCGGTTTTCAATTTTAAAACAAAGTCAAATTAGGCACCTGATTCTCAAAAATAGACTTCAATCATTTCACCTCCCGTTACTTTCAACAGGGAAGACTCCAACCTGAGTAAAACTCAGGAGAAAAATATGTCTCCCTCAATAAAATGGACGACCATACAGCTGTATGCGTGGAATGAGAAGTAGGAGGAGTTAATGTCAGATCTATTCATGTAGCTGATCATACAGCTGTACGCGTGGAATGAGAAGTAGGAGGAGTTAATGTCAGATCTATTCATGTAGCTGATCATACAGCTGTACGCGTGGAATGAGAAGTAGGAGGAGTTAATGTCAGATCTATTCAGGTAGCCGATCATACAGCTGTATGTGTGGAATGAGAAGTAGGAGGAGTTAATGTCAGATCTATTCAGGTAGCTGATCATACAGCTGTATGCGTGGAATGAGAAGTAGGAGGAGTTAATGTCAGATCTATTCATGTAGCTGATCATACAGCTGTAAGCGTGGAATGAGAAGTAGGAGGAGTTAATGTCAGATCTATTCAGGTAGCTGATCATACAGCTGTACGCGTGGAATGAGAAGTAGGAGGAGTTAATGTCAGATCTATTCAGGTAGCTGATCATACAGCTGTATGCGTGGAATGAGAAGTAGGAGGAGTTAATGTCAGATCTATTCAAGTAGCTGATCATACAGCTGTATGCGTGGAATGAGAAGTAGGAGGAGTTAATATCAGATCTATTCAGGTAGCCGATCATACAGCTGTATGCGTGGAATGAGAAGTAGGAGGAGTTAATGTCTGATCTATTCAGGTAGCTGATCATACAGCTGTATGTGTGGAATGAGAAGTAGGAGGAGTTAATATCAGATCTATTCAGGTAGCCGATCATACAGTTGTATGCGTGGAATGAGAAGTAAGAGGAGTTACTGTCAGATCTATTCAGGTAGCTGATCATACAGCTGTATGCGTGGAATGAGAAGTAGGATGAGTTAATATCAGATCTATTCAGGTAGCCGATCATACAGCTGTATGTGTGGAATGAGAAGTAGGAATAGTTTATGTCAGATCTATTCAGGTAGCTGATCCTACAGCTGTATGTGTGGAATGAGAAGTAGGAGGAGCTAATGTCAGATCTATTCAAGTGGCCGATCATACAGCTGTATGCATGGAATGAGAAGTAGGAGGAGTTAATGTCACATCTATTCAGGTAGCCGATCATACAGCTGTATGTGTGGAATGAAAAGTAGGAGGAGTTACTGTCAGATCTATTCAGGTAGCTGATCATAGAGCTGTATGCGTGGAATGAGAAGTAGGAGGAGTTACTGTCAGATCTATTCAGGTAGCTGATCATACAGCTGTATGCGTGGAATGAGAAGTAGGATGAGTTAATATCAGATCTATTCAGGTAGCCGATCATACAGCTGTATGTGTGGAATGAGAAGTAGGAATAGTTTATGTCAGATCTATTCAGGTAGCTGATCCTACAGCTGTATGTGTGGAATGAGAAGTAGGAGGAGCTAATGTCAGATCTATTCAAGTGGCCGATCATACAGCTGTATGCATGGAATGAGAAGTAGGAGGAGTTAATGTCACATCTATTCAGGTAGCCGATCATACAGCTGTATGTGTGGAATGAAAAGTAGGAGGAGTTACTGTCAGATCTATTCAGGTAGCTGATCATACAGCTGTATGCGTGGAATGAGAAGTAGGAGGAGTTAATGTCAGATCTATTCAGGTAGCCGATCATACAGCTGTATGCGTGGAATGAGAAGTAGGAGGAGTTAATGTCAGATCTATTCAGGTGGCCGATCATACAGCTGTATGCGTGGAATGAGAAGTAGGAGGAGTTAGTGTCAGATCTATTCAGGTAGCCGATCATACAGCTGTATGCGTGGAATGAGAAGTAGGAGGAGTTAATGTCTGATCTATTCAGGTAGCTGATCATACAGCTGTATGTGTGGAATGAGAAGTAGGAGGAGTTAATATCAGATCTATTCAGGTAGCCGATCATACAGTTGTATGCGTGGGATGAGAAGTAAGAGGAGATACTGTCAGATCTATTCAGGTAGCTGATCATACAGCTGTATGCGTGGAATGAGAAGTAGGAGGAGTTAATGTCAGATCTATTCAGGTAGCCGGTCATACAGCTGTATGTGTGGAATGAGAAGTAGGAGGAGTTTATGTCAGATCTATTCAGGTAGCTGATCCTACAGCTGTATGTGTGGAATGAGAAGTAGGAGGAGCTAATGTCAGATCTATTCAAGTGGCCGATCATACAGCTGTATGCATGGAATGAGAAGTAGGAGGAGTTAATGTCACATCTATTCAGGTAGCCGATCATACAGCTGTATGCGTGGAATGAGAAGTAGGAGGAGTTAATGTCAGATTTATTCAGGTAGCTGATCATACAGCTTTATGCGTGGAATGAGAAGTAGGAGGAGTTAATGTCAGATCTATTCAGGTAGCCGATCATACAGCTGTATGCGTGGAATGAGAAGTAGGAGGAGTTAATGTCAGATCTATTCAGGTAGCTGATCATACAGCTGTATGCGTGGAATGAGAAGTAGGAGGAGTTAATGTCAGATCTATTCAGGTAGCCGATCCGACAGCTGTATGTGTGGAATGAGAAGTAGGAGGAGCTAATGTCAGATCTATTCAAGTGGCCGATCATACAGCTGTATGTATGGAATGAGAAGTAGGAGGAGTTAATGTCAGATCTATTCAAGTAGCTGATCATACAGCTGTATGTGTGGAATGAGAAGTAGGAGGAGTTACTGTCATATCTATTCAGGTATCTGATCATACAGCTGTATGCGTGGAATGAGAAGTAGGAGGAGTTAATGTCAGATCTATTCAGGTGGCCGATCATATAGCTGTATGCGTGGAATGAGAAGTAGGAGGAGTTAATGTCAGATCTAGTCAGGTAGCCGATCATACAGCTGTATGCGTGGAATGAGAAGTAGGAGGAGTTGGTGTCAGATCTATTCAGGTAGCCGATCATACAGCTGTATGCGTGGAATGAGAAGTAGGAGGAGTTAATGTCAGATCAATTCAGGTAGCTGATCATACAGCTGTACGCGTGGAATGAGAAGTAGGAGGAGTTAATGTCAGATCAATTCAGGTAGCTGATCATAGAGCTGTACGCGTGGAATGAGAAGTAGGAGGAGTTAATGTCAGATCAATTCAGGTAGCTGATCATACAGCTGTACGCGTGGAATGAGAAGTAGGAGGAGTTAATGTCAGATCAATTCAGGTAGCTGATCATAGAGCTGTACGCGTGGAATGAGAAGTAGGAGGAGTTAATGTCAGATCTATTCAGGTAGCTGATCATACAGCTGTATGCGTGGAATGAGAAGTAGGAGGAGTTAATGTCAGATCGATTCAAGTAGCTGATCATACCGCTGTATGCGTGGAATGAGAAGTAGGAGGAGTTAATGTCAGATCTATTTAGGTAGCCGATCATACAGCTGTATGCGTGGAATGAGAAGTAGGAGGAGTTAATGTCAGATCTATTCAGGTAGCCGATCCTACAGCTGTATGCGTGGAATGAGAAGTAGGAGGAGCTAATGTCAGATCTATTCATGTGGCCGATCATACAGCTGTATGTGTGGAATGAGAAGTAGGAGGAGTTAATGTCAGATCTATTCAAGTAGCTGATCATACAGCTGTATGTGTGGAATGAGAAGTAGGAGGAGTTACTGTCATATCTATTCAGGTAGCTGATCATACAGCTGTATGCGTGGAATGAGAAGTAGGAGGAGTTAATGTCAGATCTATTCAGGTGGCCGATCATAAAGCTGTATGCGTGGAATGAGAAGTAGGAGGAGTTAGTGTCAGATCTAGTCAGGTAGCCGATCATACAGCTGTATGCGTGGAATGAAAAGTAGGAGGAGTTAATGTCAGATCAATTCAGGTAGCTGATCATACAGCTGTACGCGTGGAATGAGAAGTAGGAGGAGTTAATGTCAGATCTATTCAGGTAGCTGATCATACAGCTGTATGCGTGGAATGAGAAGTAGGAGGAGTTAATGTCAGATCTATTCAGGTAGCCGATCATACAGCTGTATGCGTGGAATGAAAAGTAGGAGGATTTAATGTCAGATCTATTCAGGTAGCCGATCATACAGCTGAATGCGTGGAATGAGAAGTAGGAGGAGTTAATTTCAGATCTATTCAGGTAGCCGATCCTACAGCTGTATGCGTGGAATGAGAAGTAGGAGGAGCTAATGTCAGATCTATTCAAGTGGCCGATCATACAGCTGTATGTGTGGAATGAAAAGTAGGAGGAGTTAATGTCAGATCTATTCAAGTAGCTGATCATACAGCTGTATGTGTGGAATGAGAAGTAGGAGGAGTTACTGTCATATCTATTCAGGTAGCTGATCATACAGCTGTATGCGTGGAATGAGAAGTAGGAGGAGTTAATGTCAGATCTATTCAGGTGGCCGATCATAAAGCTGTATGTGTGGAATGAGAAGTAGGAGGAGTTAGTGTCAGATCTAGTCAGGTAGCCGATCATACAGCTGTATGCGTGGAATGAGAAGTAGGAGGAGTTAGTGTCAGATCTATTCAGGTAGCCGATCATACAGCTGTATGCGTGGAATGAAAAGTAGGAGGAGTTAATGTCAGATCAATTCAGGTAGCTGATCATACAGCTGTACGCGTGGAATGAGAAGTAGGAGGAGTTAATGTCAGATCAATTCAGGTAGCTGATCATAGAGCTGTACGCGTGGAATGAGAAGTAGGAGGAGTTAATGTCAGATCTATTCAAGTAGCTGATCATACAGCTGTATGCGTGGAATGAGAAGTAGGAGGAGTTAATGTCAGATCTATTTAGGAAGCCGATCATACAGCTGTATGCGTGGAATGAGAAGTAGGAGGAGTTAATGTCAGATCTATTCAGGTAGCTGATCATACAGCTGTATGCGTGGAATGAGAAGTAGGAGGAGTTAATGTCAGATCTATTCAGGTAGCCGATCCTACAGCTGTATGCGTGGAATGAGAAGTAGGAGGAGCTAATGTCAGATCTATTCAAGTGGCCGATCATACAGCTGTATGTGTGGAATGAGAAGTAGGAGGAGTTAATGTCAGATCTATTCAAGTAGCCGATCATACAGCTGTATGCGTGGAATGAGAAGTAGGAGGAGTTAATGTCAGATTTATTCAGGTAGCAGATCATACAGCTGTATGCATGGAATGAGAAGTAGGAGGAGTTAGTGTCAGATCTATTCAGGTAGCTGATCATACAGCTGTATGCGTGGAATGAGAAGTAGGAGGAGTTAATGTCAGATCTATTCAGGTAGCCGATCCTACAGCTGTATGCGTGGAATGAGAAGTAGGAGGAGCTAATGTCAGATCTATTCAAGTGGCCGATCATACAGCTGTATGTGTGGAATGAGAAGTAGGAGGAGTTAATGTCAGATCTATTCAAGTAGCTGATCATACAGCTGTATGTGTGGAATGAGAAGTAGGAGGAGTTACTGTCATATCTATTCAGGTAGCTGATCATACAGCTGCATGCGTGGAATGAGAAGTAGGTGGAGTTAATGTCAGATCTATTCAGGTGGCCGATCATAAAGCTGTATGCGTGGAATGAGAAGTAGGAGGAGTTAGTGTCAGATCTAGTCAGGTAGCCGATCATACAGCTGTATGCGTGGAATGAAAAGTAGGAGGAGTTAATGTCAGATCAATTCAGGTAGCTGATCATACAGCTGTACGCGTGGAATGAGAAGTAGGAGGAGTTAATGTCAGATCTATTCAGGTAGCTGATCATACAGCTGTATTAGTGGAATGAGAAGTAGGAGGAGTTAATGTCAGATCTATTCAGGTAGCCGATCATACAGCTGTATGCGTGGAATGAAAAGTAGGAGGATTTAATGTCAGATCTATTCAGGTAGCCGATCATACAGCTGTATGCGTGGAATGAGAAGTAGGAGGAGTTAATGTCAGATCTATTCAGGTAGCCGATCCTACAGCTGTATGTGTGGAATGAGAAGTAGGAGGAGCTAATGTCAGATCTATTCAAGTGGCCGATCATACAGCTGTATGTGTGGAATGAGAAGTAGGAGGAGTTAATGTCAGATCTATTCAAGTAGCTGATCATACAGCTGTATGTGTGGAATGAGAAGTAGGAGGAGTTACTGTCATATCTATTCAGGTAGCTGATCATACAGCTGCATGCGTGGAATGAGAAGTAGGTGGAGTTAATGTCAGATCTATTCAGGTGGCCGATCATAAAGCTGTATGCGTGGAATGAGAAGTAGGAGGAGTTAGTGTCAGATCTAGTCAGGTAGCCGATCATACAGCTGTATGCGTGGAATGAAAAGTAGGAGGAGTTAATGTCAGATCAATTCAGGTAGCTGATCATACAGCTGTACGCGTGGAATGAGAAGTAGGAGGAGTTAATGTCAGATCTATTCAGGTAGCTGATCATACAGCTGTATGCGTGGAATGAGAAGTAGGAGGAGTTAATGTCAGATCTATTCAGGTAGCCGATCATACAGCTGTATGCGTGGAATGAAAAGTAGGAGGATTTAATGTCAGATCTATTCAGGTAGCCGATCATACAGCTGTATGCGTGGAATGAGAAGTAGGAGGAGATAATGTCAGATCTATTCAGGTAGCCGATCCTACAGCTGTATGCGTGGAATGAGAAGTAGGAGGAGCTAATGTCAGATCTATTCAAGTGGCCGATCATACAGCTGTATGTGTGGAATGAGAAGTAGGAGGAGTTAATGTCAGATCTATTCAAGTAGCTGATCATACAGCTGTATGTGTGGAATGAGAAGTAGGAGGAGTTACTGTCATATCTATTCAGGTAGCTGATCATACAGCTGTATGCGTGGAATGAGAAGTAGGAGGAGTTAATGTCAGATCTATTCAGGTAGCTGATCATACAGCTGTATGTGTGGAATGAGAAGTAGGAGGAGTTAGTGTCAGATCTAGTCAGGTAGCCGATCATACAGCTGTATGCGTGGAATGAGAAGTAGGAGGAGTTAGTGTCAGATCTATTCAGGTAGCCGATCATACAGCTGTATGCGTGGAATGAAAAGTAGGAGGAGTTAATGTCAGATCAATTCAGGTAGCTGATCATACAGCTGTACGCGTGGAATGAGAAGTAGGAGGAGTTAATGTCAGATCAATTCAGGTAGCTGATCATAGAGCTGTACGCGTGGAATGAGAAGTAGGAGGAGTTAATGTCAGATCTATTCAGGTAGCTGATCATACAGCTGTATGCGTGGAATGAGAAGTAGGAGGAGTTAATGTCAGATCTATTCAAGTAGCTGATCATACAGCTGTATGCGTATAATGAGAAGTAGGAGGAGTTAATATCAGATCTATTCAGGTAGCCGATCATACAGCTGTATGCGTGGAATGAGAAGTAGGAGGAGTTAATGTCTGATCTATTCAGGTAGCTGATCATACAGCTGTATGTGTGGAATGAGAAGTAGGAGGAGTTAATATCAGATCTATTTAGGTAGCCGATCATACAGCTGTATGCGTGGAATGAGAAGTAGGAGGAGTTAATGTCTGATCTATTCAGGTAGCTGATCATACAGCTGTATGTGTGGAATGAGAAGTAGGAGGAGTTAATATCAGATCTATTCAGGTAGCCGATCATACAGTTGTATGCGTGGAATGAGAAGTAAGAGGAGTTTATGTCAGATCTATTCAGGTAGCTGATCATACAGCTGTATGCGTGGAATGAGAAGTAGGAGGAGTTAATATCAGATCTATTCAGGTAGCCGATCATACAGCTGTATATGTGGAATGAGAAGTAGGAGGAGTTTATGTCAGATCTATTCAGGTAGCTGATCCTACAGCTGTATGTGTGGAATGAGAAGTAGGAGGAGCTAATGTCAGATCTATTCAAGTGGCCGATCATACAGCTGTATGCATGGAATGAGAAGTAGGAGGAGTTAATGTCACATCTATTCAGGTAGCCGATCATACAGCTGTATGTGTGGAATGAAAAGTAGGAGGAGTTACTGTCAGATCTATTCAGGTAGCTGATCATACAGCTGTATGCGTGGAATGAGAAGTAGGAGGAGTTAATGTCAGATCTATTCAGGTAGCCGATCATACAGCTGTATGCGTGGAATGAGAAGTAGGAGGAGTTAATGTCAGATCTATTCAGGTGGCCGATCATACAGCTGTATGCGTGGAATGAGAAGTAGGAGGAGTTAGTGTCAGATCTATTCAGGTAGCCGATCATACAGCTGTATGCGTGGAATGAGAAGTAGGAGGAGTTAATGTCTGATCTATTCAGTTAGCTGATCCTACAGCTGTATGTGTGGAATGAGAAGTAGGAGGAGCTAATGTCAGATCTATTCAAGTGGCCGATCATACAGCTGTATGCATGGAATGAGAAGTAGGAGGAATTAATGTCACATCTATTCAGGTAGCCGATCATACAGCTGTATGTGTGGAATGAGAAGTAGGAGGAGTTACTGTCAGATCTATTCAGGTAGCTGATCATACAGCTGTATGCGTGGAATGAGAAGTAGGAGGAGTCAATATCAGATCTATTTAGGTAGCCGATCATACAGCTGTATGCATGGAATGAGAAGTAGGAGGAGTTAATGTCACATCTATTCAGGTAGCCGATCATACAGCTGTATGTGTGGAATGAAAAGTAGGAGGAGTTACTGTCAGATCTATTCAGGTAGCTGATCATACAGCTGTATGCGTGGAATGAGAAGTAGGAGGAGTTAGTGTCAGATCTATTCAGGTAGCCGATCATACAGCTGTATGCGTGGAATGAGAAGTAGGAGGAGTTAATGTCTGATCTATTCAGGTAGCTGATCATACAGCTGTATGTGTGGAATGAGAAGTAGGAGGAGTTAATATCAGATCTATTCAGGTAGCCGATCATACAGTTGTATGTGTGGAATGAGAAGTAAGAGGAGTTACTGTCAGATCTATTCAGGTAGCTGATCATACAGCTGTATGCGTGGAATGAGAAGTAGGAGGAGTTAATGTCAGATCTATTCAGGTAGCCGATCATACAGCTGTATGTGTGGAATGAGAAGTAGGAGGAGTTTATGTCAGATCTATTCAGGTAGCTGATCCTACAGCTGTATGTGTGGAATGAGAAGTAGGAGGAGTTAATGTCAGATCTATTCAGGTAGCTGATCATACAGCTGTATGCGTGGAATGAGAAGTAGGAGGAGTTAATGTCAGATCTATTCAGGTAGATGATCATACAGCTGTATGCGTGGAATGAGAAGTAGGAGGAGCTAATGTCAGATCTATTCAAGTGGCCGATCATACAGCTGTATGCGTGAAATGAGAAGTAGGAGGAGTTAATGTGAGATCTATTCAGGTAGCTGGTCATACAGCTGAATGCGTGGAATGAGAAGTAGGAGGAGTTAATGTCACATCTATTCAGGTAGCTGATCATACAGCTGTACGCGTGGAATGAGAAGTAGGAGGAGTTAATGTCAGATCAATTCAGGTAGCTGATCATAGAGCTGTACGCGTGGAATGAGAAGTAGGAGGAGTTAATGTCAGATCTATTCAGGTAGCTGATCATACAGCTGTATGCGTGGAATGAGAAGTAGGAGGAGTTAATGTCAGATCTATTTAGGTAGCCGATCATACAGCTGTATGCGTGGAATGAGAAGTAGGAGGAGTTAATGTCAGATCTATTCAGGTAGCTGATCATACAGCTGTATGCGTGGAATGAGAAGTAGGAGGAGTTAATGTCAGATCTATTCAGGTAGCCGTTCATACAGCTGTATGCGTGGAATGAAAAGTAGGAGGATTTAATGTCAGATCTATTCAGGTAGCCGATCATACAGCTGTATGCGTGGAATGAGAAGTAGGAGGAGTTAATGTCAGATCTATTCAGGTAGCCGATCCTACAGCTGTATGCGTGGAATGAGAAGTAGGAGGAGCTAATGTCAGATCTATTCAAGTGGCCGATCATACAGCTGTATGTGTGGAATGAGAAGTAGGAGGAGTTAATGTCAGATCTATTCAGGTAGCTGATCATACAGCTGAACGCGTGGAATGAGAAGTAGGAGGAGTTAATGTCAGATCTATTCAGGTAGCTGATCATACAGCTGTATGCGTGGAATGAGAAGTAGGAGGAGTTAATGTCAGATCTATTCAGGTAGCCGATCATACAGCTGTATGCGTGGAATGAAAAGTAGGAGGATTTAATGTCAGATCTATTCAGGTAGCCGATCATACAGCTGTATGCGTGGAATGAGAAGTAGGAGGAGTTAATGTCAGATCTATTCAGGTAGCCGATCCTACAGCTGTATGCGTGGAATGAGAAGTAGGAGGAGCTAATGTCAGATCTATTCAAGTGGCCGATCATACAGCTGTATGCGTGGAATGAGAAGTAGGAGGAGTTAATGTCAGATCTATTCAGGTGGCCGATCATAAAGCTGTATGCGTGGAATGAGAAGTAGGAGGAGTTAGTGTCAGATCTAGTCAGGTAGCCGATCATACAGCTGTATGTGTGGAATGAGAAGTAGGAGGAGTTAGTGTCAGATCTATTCAGGTAGCCGATCATACAGCTGTATGCGTGGAATGAAAAGTAGGAGGAGTTAATGTCAGATCAATTCAGGTAGCTGATCATACAGCTGTACGCGTGGAATGAGAAGTAGGAGGAGTTAATGTCAGATCAATTCAGGTAGCTGATCATAGAGCTGTACGCGTGGAATGAGAAGTAGGAGGAGTTAATGTCAGATCTATTCAGGTAGCTGATCATACAGCTGTATGCGTGGAATGAGAAGTAGGAGGAGTTAATGTCAGATCGATTCAAGTAGCTGATCATACCGCTGTATGCGTGGAATGAGAAGTAGGAGGAGTTAATATCAGATCTATTTAGGTAGCCGATCATACAGCTGTATGCGTGGAATGAGAAGTAGGAAGAGTTAATGTCTGATCTATTCAGGTAGCTGATCATACAGCTGTATGTGTGGAATGAGAAGTAGGAGGAGTTAATATCAGATCTATTTAGGTAGCCGATCATACAGCTGTATGCGTGGAATGAGAAGTAGGAGGAGTTAATGTCTGATCTATTCAGGTAGCTGATCATACAGCTGTATGTGTGGAATGAGAAGTAGGAGGAGTTAATATCAGATCTATTCAGGTAGCCGATCATACAGTTGTATGCGTGGAATGAGAAGTAAGAGGAGTTTATGTCAGATCTATTCAGGTAGCTGATCATACAGCTGTATGCGTGGAATGAGAAGTAGGAGGAGTTAATATCAGATCTATTCAGGTAGCCGATCATACAGCTGTATGTGTGGAATGAGAAGTAGGAGGAGTTTATGTCAGATCTATTCAGGTAGCTGATCCTACAGCTGTATGTGTGGAATGAGAAGTAGGAGGAGCTAATGTCAGATCTATTCAAGTGGCCGATCATACAGCTGTATGCATGGAATGAGAAGTAGGAGGAGTTAATGTCACATCTATTCAGGTAGCCGATCATACAGCTGTATGTGTGGAATGAGAACTAGGAGGAGTTACTGTCATATCTATTCAGGTAGCTGATCATACAGCTGTATGCGTGGAATGAGAAGTAGGAGGAGTTAATGTCAGATCTATTCAGGTGGCCGATCATAAAGCTGTATGCGTGGAATGAGAAGTAGGAGGAGTTAGTGTCAGATCTAGTCAGGTAGCCGATAATACAGCTGTATGCGTGGAATGAGAAGTAGGAGGAGTTAGTGTCAGATCTATTCAGGTAGCCGATCATACAGCTGTATGCGTGGAATGAAAAGTAGGAGGAGTTAATGTCAGATCAATTCAGGTAGCTGATCATACAGCTGTACGCGTGGAATGAGAAGTAGGAGGAGTTAATGTCAGATCTATTCAGGTAGCTGATCATACCGCTGTATGCGTGGAATGAGAAGTAGGAGGAGTTAATATCAGATCTATTTAGGTAGCCGATCATACAGCTGTATGCGTGGAATGAGAAGTAGGAAGAGTTAATGTCTGATCTATTCAGGTAGCTGATCATACAGCTGTATGTGTGGAATGAGAAGTAGGAGAAGTTAATATCAGATCTATTTAGGTAGCCGATCATACAGCTGTATGCGTGGAATGAGAAGTAGGAGGAGTTAATGTCTGATCTATTCAGGTAGCTGATCATACAGCTGTATGTGTGGAATGAGAAGTAGGAGGAGTTAATATCAGATCTATTCAGGTAGCCGATCATACAGTTGTATGCGTGGAATGAGAAGTAAGAGGAGTTTATGTCAGATCTATTCAGGTAGCTGATCATACAGCTGTATGCGTGGAATGAGAAGTAGGAGGAGTTAATATCAGATCTATTCAGGTAGCCGATCATACAGCTGTATGTGTGGAATGAGAAGTAGGAGGAGTTTATGTCAGATCTATTCAGGTAGCTGATCCTACAGCTGTATGTGTGGAATGAGAAGTAGGAGGAGCTAATGTCAGATCTATTCAAGTGGCCGATCATACAGCTGTATGCATGGAATGAGAAGTAGGAGGAGTTAATGTCACATCTATTCAGGTAGCCGATCATACAGCTGTATGTGTGGAATGAGAACTAGGAGGAGTTACTGTCATATCTATTCAGGTAGCTGATCATACAGCTGTATGCGTGGAATGAGAAGTAGGAGGAGTTAATGTCAGATCTATTCAGGTGGCCGATCATAAAGCTGTATGCGTGGAATGAGAAGTAGGAGGAGTTAGTGTCAGATCTAGTCAGGTAGCCGATCATACAGCTGTATGCGTGGAATGAGAAGTAGGAGGAGTTAGTGTCAGATCTATTCAGGTAGCCGATCATACAGCTGTATGCGTGGAATGAAAAGTAGGAGGAGTTAATGTCAGATCAATTCAGGTAGCTGATCATACAGCTGTACACGTGGAATGAGAAGTAGGAGGAGTTAATGTCAGATCTATTCAGGTAGCCGATCATACAGCTGTATGCGTGGAATGAGAAGTAGGAGGAGTTAATGTCAGATCTATTCAGGTAGCCGATCCTACAGCTGTATGCGTGGAATGAGAAGTAGGAGGAGCTAATGTCAGATCTATTCAAGTGGCCGATCATACAGCTGTATGTGTGGAATGAGAAGTAGGAGGAGTTAATGTCAGATCTATTCAAGTAGCTGATCATACAGCCGTATGTGTGGAATGAGAAGTAGGAGGAGTTTCTGTCATATCTATTCAGGTAGCTGATCATACAGCTGTATGCGTGGAATGAGAAGTAGGAGGAGTTAATATCAGATCTATTCAGGTGGCCGATCATAAAGCTGTATGCGTGGAATGAGAAGTAGGAGGAGTTAGTGTCAGATCTAGTCAGGTAGCCGATCATACAGCTGTATGCGTGGAATGAAAAGTAGGAGGAGTTACTGTCAGATCTATTCAGGTAGCTGATCATACAGCTGTATGCGTGGAATGAGAAGTAGGAGGAGTTAATGTCAGATCTATTCAGGTAGCCGATCATACAGCTGTATGCGTGGAATGAGAAGTAGGAGGAGTTAATGTCAGATCTATTCAGGTGGCCGATCATACAGCTGTATGCGTGGAATGAGAAGTAGGAGGAGTTAGTGTCAGATCTATTCAAGTGGCCGATCATACAGCTGTATGCATGGAATGAGAAGTAGGAGGAGTTAATGTCACATCTATTCAGGTAGCCGATCATACAGTTGTATGCGTGGAATGAGAAGTAAGAGGAGTTTATGTCAGATCTATTCAGGTAGCTGATCATACAGCTGTATGCGTGGAATGAGAAGTAGGAGGAGTTAATATCAGATCTATTCAGGTAGCCGATCATACAGCTGTATGTGTGGAATGAGAAGTAGGAGGAGTTTATGTCAGATCTATTCAGGTAGCTGATCCTACAGCTGTATGTGTGGAATGAGAAGTAGGAGGAGCTAATGTCAGATCTATTCAAGTGGCCGATCATACAGCTGTATGCATGGAATGAGAAGTAGGAGGAGTTAATGTCACATCTATTCAGGTAGCCGATCATACAGCTGTATGTGTGGAATGAGAACTAGGAGGAGTTACTGTCATATCTATTCAGGTAGCTGATCATACAGCTGTATGCGTGGAATGAGAAGTAGGAGGAGTTAATGTCAGATCTATTCAGGTGGCCGATCATAAAGCTGTATGCGTGGAATGAGAAGTAGGAGGAGTTAGTGTCAGATCTAGTCAGGTAGCCGATCATACAGCTGTATGCGTGGAATGAGAAGTAGGAGGAGTTAGTGTCAGATCTATTCAGGTAGCCGATCATACAGCTGTATGCGTGGAATGAAAAGTAGGAGGAGTTAATGTCAGATCAATTCAGGTAGCTGATCATACAGCTGTACACGTGGAATGAGAAGTAGGAGGAGTTAATGTCAGATCTATTCAGGTAGCCGATCATACAGCTGTATGCGTGGAATGAGAAGTAGGAGGAGTTAATGTCAGATCTATTCAGGTAGCCGATCCTACAGCTGTATGCGTGGAATGAGAAGTAGGAGGAGCTAATGTCAGATCTATTCAAGTGGCCGATCATACAGCTGTATGTGTGGAATGAGAAGTAGGAGGAGTTAATGTCAGATCTATTCAAGTAGCTGATCATACAGCTGTATGTGTGGAATGAGAAGTAGGAGGAGTTTCTGTCATATCTATTCAGGTAGCTGATCATACAGCTGTATGCGTGGAATGAGAAGTAGGAGGAGTTAATATCAGATCTATTCAGGTGGCCGATCATAAAGCTGTATGCGTGGAATGAGAAGTAGGAGGAGTTAGTGTCAGATCTAGTCAGGTAGCCGATCATACAGCTGTATGCGTGGAATGAAAAGTAGGAGGAGTTAATGTCAGATCAATTCAGGTAGCTGATCATACAGCTGTACGCGTGGAATGAGAAGTAGGAGGAGTTAATGTCAGATCTATTCAGGTAGCTGATCATACAGCTGTATGCGTGGAATGAGAAGTAGGAGGAGTTAATGTCAGATCTATTCAGGTAGCGGATCATACAGCTGTATGCGTGGAATGAAAAGTAGGAGGATTTAATGTCAGATCTATTCAGGTAGCCGATCATACAGCTGTATGCGTGGAATGAGAAGTAGGAGGAGTTAATGTCAGATCTATTCAGGTAGCCGATCCTACAGCTGTATGCGTGGAATGAGAAGTAGGAGGAGCTAATGTCAGATCTATTCAAGTGGCGATTCATACAGCTGTATGTGTGGAATGAGAAGTAGGAGGAGTTAATGTCAGATCTATTCAAGTAGCTGATCATACAGCTGTATGTGTGGAATGAGAAGTAGGAGGAGTTACTGTCATATCTATTCAGGTAGCTGATCATACAGCTGTATGCGTGGAATGAGAAGTAGGAGGAGTTAATGTCTGATCTATTCAGGTAGCTGATCATACAGCTGTATGTGTGGAATGAGAAGTAGGAGGAGTTAATATCAGATCTATTCAGGTAGCCGATCATACAGTTGTATGCGTGGAATGAGAAGTAAGAGGAGTTTATGTCAGATCTATTCAGGTAGCTGATCATACAGCTGTATGCGTGGAATGAGAAGTAGGAGGAGTTAATATCAGATCTATTCAGGTAGCCGATCATACAGCTGTATGTGTGGAATGAGAAGTAGGAGGAGTTTATGTCAGATCTATTCAGGTAGCTGATCCTACAGCTGTATGTGTGGAATGAGAAGTAGGAGGAGCTAATGTCAGATCTATTCAAGTGGCCGATCATACAGCTGTATGCATGGAATGAGAAGTAGGAGGAGTTAATGTCACATCTATTCAGGTAGCCGATCATACAGCTGTATGTGTGGAATGAGAAGTAGGAGGAGTTACTGTCATATCTATTCAGGTAGCTGATCATACAGCTGTATGCGTGGAATGAGAAGTAGGAGGAGTTAATGTCAGATCTATTCAGGTGGCCGATCATAAAGCTGTATGCGTGGAATGAGAAGTAGGAGGAGTTAGTGTCAGATCTAGTCAGGTAGCCGATCATACAGCTGTATGCGTGGAATGAGAAGTAGGAGGAGTTAGTGTCAGATCTATTCAGGTAGCCGATCATACAGCTGTATGCGTGGAATGAAAAGTAGGAGGAGTTAATGTCAGATCAATTCAGGTAGCTGATCATACAGCTGTACGCGTGGAATGAGAAGTAGGAGGAGTTAATGTCAGATCTATTCAGGTAGCTGATCATACAGCTGTATGCGTGGAATGAGAAGTAGGAGGAGTTAATGTCAGATCTATTTAGGTAGCCGATCATACAGCTGTATGCGTGGAATGAGAAGTAGGAGGAGTTAATGTCAGATCTATTCAGGTAGCTGATCATACAGCTGTATGCGTGGAATGAGAAGTAGGAGGAGTTAATGTCAGATCTATTCAGGTAGCCGATCATACAGCTGTATGCGTGGAATGAAAAGTAGGAGGATTTAATGTCAGATCTAATCAGGTAGCCGATCATACAGCTGTATGCGTGAAATGAGAAGTAGGAGGAGTTAATGTCAGATCTATTCAGGTAGCCGATCCTACATCTGTATGCGTGGAATGAGAAGTAGGAGGAGCTAATGTCAGATCTATTCAAGTGGCCGATCATACAGCTGTATGTGTGGAATGAGAAGTAGGAGGAGTTAATGTCAGATCTATTCAAGTAGCTGATCATACAGCTGTATGTGTGGAATGAGAAGTAGGAGGAGTTACTGTCATATCTATTCAGGTAGCTGATCATACAGCTGTATGCGTGGAATGAGAAGTAGGAGGAGTTAATGTCAGATCTATTCAGGTGGCCGATCATAAAGCTGTATGCGTGGAATGAGAAGTAGGAGGAGTTAGTGTCAGATCTAGTCAGGTAGCCGATCATACAGCTGTATGCGTGGAATGAAAAGTAGGAGGAGTTAATGTCAGATCAATTCAGGTAGCTGATCATACAGCTGTACGCGTGGAATGAGAAGTAGGAGGAGTTAATGTCAGATCTATTCAGGTAGCTGATCATACAGCTGTATGCGTGGAATGAGAAGTAGGAGGAGTTAATGTCAGATCTATTCAGGTAGCCGATCATACAGCTGTATGCGTGGAATGAAAAGTAGGAGGATTTAATGTCAGATCTATTCAGGTAGCCGATCATACAGCTGTATGCGTGGAATGAGAAGTAGGAGGAGTTAATGTCAGATCTATTCAGGTAGCCGATCCTACAGCTGTATGCGTGGAATGAGAAGTAGGAGGAGCTAATGTCAGATCTATTCAAGTGGCGATTCATACAGCTGTATGTGTGGAATGAGAAGTAGGAGGAGTTAATGTCAGATCTATTCAAGTAGCTGATCATACAGCTGTATGTGTGGAATGAGAAGTAGGAGGAGTTAATGTCAGATCTATTCAGGTGGCCGATCATAAAGCTGTATGCGTGGAATGAGAAGTAGGAGGAGTTAGTGTCAGATCTAGTCAGGTAGCCGATCATACAGCTGTATGCGTGGAATGAGAAGTAGGAGGAGTTAGTGTCAGATCTATTCAGGTAGCCGATCATACAGCTGTATGCGTGGAATGAAAAGTAGGAGGAGTTAATGTCAGATCAATTCAGGTAGCTGATCATACAGCTGTACGCGTGGAATGAGAAGTAGGAGGAGTTAATGTCAGATCAATTCAGGTAGCTGATCATAGAGCTGTATGCGTGGAATGAGAAGTAGGAGGAGTTAATGTCAGATCTATTCAGGTGGCCGATCATAAAGCTGTATGCGTGGAATGAGAAGTAGGAGGAGTTAGTGTCAGATCTAGTCAGGTAGCCGATCATACAGCTGTATGCGTGGAATGAGAAGTAGGAGGAGTTAGTGTCAGATCTATTCAGGTAGCCGATCATACAGCTGTATGCGTGGAATGAAAAGTAGGAGGAGTTAATGTCAGATCAATTCAGGTAGCTGATCATACAGCTGTACGCGTGGAATGAGAAGTAGGAGGAGTTAATGTCAGATCAATTCAGGTAGCTGATCATAGAGCTGTACGCGTGGAATGAGAAGTAGGAGGAGTTAGTGTCTGATCTATTCAGGTAGCTGATCATACAGCTGTATGTGTGGAATGAGAAGTAGGAGGAGTTAATATCAGATCTATTCAGGTAGCCGATCATACAGTTGTATGTGTGGAATGAGAAGTAAGAGGAGTTACTGTCAGATCTATTCAGGTAGCTGATCATACAGCTGTATGCGTGGAATGAGAAGTAGGAGGAGTTAATGTCAGATCTATTCAGGTAGCCGATCATACAGCTGTATGTGTGGAATGAGAAGTAGGAGGAGTTTATGTCAGATCTATTCAGGTAGCTGATCCTACAGCTGTATGTGTGGAATGAGAAGTAGGAGGAGCTAATGTCAGATCTATTCAAGTGGCCGATCATACAGCTGTATGCATGAAATGAGAAGTAGGAGGAGTTAATGTGAGATCTATTCAGGTAGCTGATCATACAGCTGTATGCGTGGAATGAGAAGTAGGAGGAGTTAATGTCACATCTATTCAGGTAGCTGATCATACAGCTGTATGCGTGGAATGAGAAGTAGGAGGAGTTAATGTCAGATCTATTCAGGTAGCCGATCATACAGCTGTATGCGTGGAATGAGAAGTAGGATTAGTTAATGTCAGATCTATTCAGGTGGCCGATCATACAGCTGTATGCGTGGTATGAGAAGTAGGAGGAGTTAATGTCAGATCTATTCAGGTAGCCGATCATACAGCTGTATGCGTGGAATGAGAAGTAGGAGGAGTTAATGTCAGATCTATTCAGGGAGCTGATCATACAGCTGTATGCGTGGAATGAGAAGTAGGAGGAGTTAGTCAGATCTATTCAGGTAGCTGATCATACAGCTGTATGCGTGGAATGAGAAGTAGGAGGAGTTAATGTCAGATCTATTCAGGTGGCCGATCATACAGCTGTATGCGTGGAATGAGAAGTAGGAGGAGTTAGTGTCAGATCTATTCAGGTAGCTGATCATACAGCTGTTTGCGTAGAATGAGAAGTATGAGGGGTTACTGTCAGATCTATTCAACTAGCCGATCATACAGCTGTATGCGTGGAATAAGAAGTAGGAGGAGTTTATGTCAGATCTATTCAGGTAGCCGATCATACAGCTGTATGCGTGGAATGAGAAGTAGGAGGAGTTAGTGTCATATCTATTCAGGTAGCCGATCATACAGCTGTATGCATGGAATGAGAAGTAGGAGGAGTTAATGTCAGATCAATTCAGGTAGCTGATCATAGAGCTGTATGCGTGGAATGAGAAGTAGGAGGAGTTAAGGTCAGATCTATTAAGGTTAAATAGCAGGGACATTGTGGCAATTCAGACAGTGAGATTGAGATAGATTGCTGTGTGTTAGAAAACAATGGAAATAATACTTTTCTTGGAGTGATGGGGTCTACGGATGGCAGTGGTGGTATATATTATCAAGTAATGTCTAACATTTTCATTATTCATCCTTCCAACAAACTTCCTCCACATGAACCCTGCAAACCCTGCTCTCATTGCCGTCGGTTTGTTCTGCGCTACTGATCGGTTGGCATCAAATAATGATAATAACAGTCCGGTGCCGCTCAGACAATGGGCCGTGTATTAAAGGTAACTGGGCTTTGATGGAAGGTTTTGTTGGTTGGAGGGTTTCTAACCTTCTGTCCTCGGTGCTCCCAGTTAATTAATTTTAGGTAGAAATGCAACTTGACAAAATCCGACAGAGAAATGCGTCACAAATCAAGCCAAAGAGGTTACTGAATCCCCTCCTGTGCCTCTGCCTGGTTCTATCTGGTTTGGAAGCGTAATGCTCTATGGCTTTGTTTACTTCCTCCGAGGCTAATTAGTAAAAACACCATTACTTCTCGTATAAATCACCTGTATTTATCTAACTGTCGAGATTGTTGAGAAAGGGAGAGTGAGTGATTATTAATTCCAGCGTCTACGCGTTTATGGCAGGGAGTGGGACTGACGCAAAGAAAACAACTCCGTTCAGCAAAAAGCCAACACAGCAAGTAAAATGTATTATCTCTGGACACGCACATCATTATTTCTGCTGCCTTCCCGCCTGTCCTGACATTTCTTGCCCTGGGACATTTTTAACCCCTTGGTAGCCTGCAGACGCTACGAGCTAAATTCGTGGAAGCAAGCATTGCAGGGAATTGAGAAGGTAACTTCAAACGTAAGGCCAAAGTGTCCAAGTTGGAATAATTGAGCTAATTGGGAATTTGAAATTCCCTTTTCACATCGCAATTTAGAGAGTGGAAGAAAATGATGGGGAATGTAAGAAAACAGAGGAGAAGGGGGGGTGGGGGGGTGATTGAGGGGAATGGAGGTTAACGGAGGGAAAATAGCAAGAAAAACCTGCCATATTGAATCTGCCACCGAGCATCCTCCAATCACAGCTTATCATACTTCTTTGCCCGTCAATCTTGGGCGCTGGGATTTGAGACATCAAGCTCTGCATCCACAATATCCAGTCTTCAAGCATTACATTCGTAGGACACTTGTTTTCCCCATGGTTCATTTATATAAAAATTCAAACCAGTGTACACAGGGTGGAGGCAGAGAGAACATTGTGCCTGTCACCGCGCTAGAAGTAAGAGATGACGGGACAAATCATGTCTGCCTGGCTGAGGATAAACTGGAGCCTACCTTAAAAAGAACCTTACCCTCATATTACGCCCAGCAGATTTCACACTTGTGCCTCTGTATTAAAAATAAGCTATTGGCTCTTTAAATATAATCGTGGCCGAAAGAATTGACATAACTATGGTTTGTGGCTGTCAGTGATATATATTTATATAAAGATTTTAGAATCTGTTGATACTGGCTTCATCTTAATACAAGGCTTCCACATACTGTATGAACTGACCTCAAGACCAAATACATTGCTCTGTACCACTATATAAAGTATCCACAGACTGTGTAACTGGCCACAGCTATTTATACTGTATAATTACCAGTAACATAATCTAAACTGTCACAAACTAAATACAACAGTCACAGAGCATTATAAACTGCTACAGACTGGATAAACTGGTCATAGCACTATATCAAATCACATATCTCCCCTATAATGCGGTGACAAACCATAGACAGTGCTAAGCAGTATAAATACAATCAAAAATAGCCAATACCAACAAAATGTGTGGGCAAAAAAGATACTTTAATGCAAATAAATAATAACAAAATACATATAATGATATATGCATAAAAATAAAGTACACATACACAGATGAGCAATAATTATTAAAGGTAAAATAATGACCCAAATTATCTGCTGCATAAAAAAAAGCTAATTCATAAGTAATAAAAAATAGGTCACTTAACATAAAGTGCTAACTCACCATAAAATCTAGAGGACTTAAATTGGAACCCGCTGGGAACACCTAAAAATGTCTCCAAAACCTGGTCTTGCAAACGCCCCTGAAGCAACGCGTTTCACTTCTGCTGTACACCTTTCTCAAGCAGGCATTCTGAACTAAAGTGTTCAGTGTACGTACCTTCGGAATGCCGCATGAGAATGTTGTACAGGGGAAGTAAAATGCGTTGCCAGACTGTATTAGCATTGGCTGCTATTAATTTTATTTACAATGATTAGCGATGTACATTCCTTATTAATTGTTTTTTCTTCACCACCAGATTCAAAAGAAAGAGTTTTTACTCCTGTAAAGTGAATTATTTATACATGGTCTGGCAATACTTTGAAGGATAACACGCTTCTATATTTGGTTAAATCTATTAGGGTTCAATAAGGTTCAGTTTCGTTTTTTATTATTGCACATTTTTATTCACATTTTTTTTATTAAGTGCTATACTATCACTTTAGAGATCACTGGTAAGATCTCACCTAGAGTATTGTGATCAGTTCTATAGAGCAGATTCCCAGGAGGACATAGAGAGGGAGTGATAGCACTTCATAGATCCCTGGTAATATCTCACCTAGAGTATTGTGATCAGTTCTATAGAGCAGATCCCCAGGAGGACATAGAGAGAGAGTGATAGCACTTTATAGATCACTGGTAAGATCTCACCTAGAGTATTGTGATCAGTTCTATAGAGCAGATCCCCAGGAGGACATAGAGAGGGAGTGATAGCACTTTATAGATCACTGGTAAGATCTCACCTAGAGTATTGTGATCAGTTCTATAGAGCAGATCCCCAGGAGGACATAGAGAGGGAGTGATAGCACTTTATAGATCCCTGGTAAGATCTCACCTAGAGTATTGTGATCAGTTCTATAGAGCAGATCCCCAGGAGGACATAGAGAGGGAGTGATAGCACTTTATAGACCACTGGTATGATCTTGAGCCAAAGATAAGTGTAGGGAAAGGACCTAAATCATGAATAGCCCTTCCTAATCTCCCTTATTCCCCGAGTGTGTCCATTACTTTGGTGCCGACTCCGATGTTTGTCCGTTGACTGAGTAACTGCTTCTTTGTCTTTACCTGGAGCCTTCTCCAAGCGATCTAATGAAACACTGATAATAAACCCACTTACTCTACTGAAACACAAAGGAGATCAGTGAAGCTTGAAACCCCTCATCAATCAGACTAATCCCTGTGAACTTCATCTTAAAGGAACCAAGTCATAACTTGCAGTATTACACACATGATTTGATTAAACACCTGTCCTTGTGATACTCAGACATGTATTGTTACTCTCACAATTCACCCTCATCCTCTGATAGATGATACATGTTCTCCCTCACACATACCCCCATCCTTCCAGATCCTGGTCAGATACAGAGATAATAAGATACCCTGTACCATGACTTCTTAGGACTATGACTACAACCACAGTTCCAAACCAACGAAGAGCAGCACACGTAAACATCTGACAAATAGTGTGATCCTGTCCCCAGCTTTATTAATGTCTTCAACACAAACTGGAATGACCACAAGCTGCAAAGTCATCAGCCTGTGCAATAGCAGCCTTACCCCCCAGCAGGCCAGGCCTTCCCAAGCCCGATTGTGCGGATTCCACTAACAAACCAGCAATGGCGAGGAAGTTTACCACTGACTACAAGACAAAATGGTGCACTGTGGTGTGCAGGAGATAACAGACCAAGAGAAGGTTCCTGCTGATGACATCACTATTAGAACTTTGACCCAGAATTTTAAAATAATTCAGGATCTGCCCAGCCTCCCTGATTCATGTTGGGAATTCTGTGTTTCCACTGATCATTATTATGTAATGATGTACATGGAAAGTAAGGGGAAATATGTAAAAGAATAGGATTGTTGAACATCTAAAGTCGCTTGGATTTCAAGATCTGAGACAGTATGGGTTTACTTCAGGGAGATCATGCCAAACTAATCTTATTGATTTTTTTGATTGGGTAACTAAAATAATAGATCAGGGTGGTGCAGTAGACATTGCTTACCTAGATTTCAGTAAGGCTTTTGACACTGTCGCACATAGAAGGCTTATCAATAAACTGAAATCTTTAATTTTGGATTTCAATATTGTTGAATGGATTAGACAATGGCTGAGTGACAGGCAACAGAGGGTAGTAGTCAATGGAGTATATTCGATGCAAGGTCTTGTTACTAGTGGGGTACCTCAGGGATCTGTACTTGGACCCATTCTCTTTAATATTTTTATTAGCAATATTGCAGAAGGTCTTGTTGGCAAAGTATGTCTTTTTGCTCATGATACAAAGATTTGCAGCAGGGTTGATATTCATGGAGGGATAAGCCAAATGGCAAATAATTTAGCTAAACTAGAAAAATTGTCAGAGCAGTGGCAACTGACATTTAATGTGGACAAGTGCAAGATTATACACCTTGGGCGTAAAAACCCAAAAGCAGAATATAGACTATTTGGTACAGTCCTAACCTCAACATCTGAGAAAAAGGATTTAGGAGTAATAATTTCAGAGGACTTAAAGGTTGGTAGGCAATGCAATAGAGCAGCAGGAAATGCTAGCAGAATGCTTGGTTGTACAGGGTTGAGGTATTAGCAGAATGCTTGGTTGGATAGGGAGAGGTATTAGCAGTAGGAAGAGGGAAGTGCTCATGCCATTGTACAGAGCACTGGTGAGACCTCACTTGGAGCATTGTACAGAGCGCTGGTGAGACCTCACTTGGAGCATTGTACAGAGCGCTGGTGAGACCTCACTTGGAGTATTGTACAGAGCACTGGTGAGACCTCACTTGGAGCATTGTACAGAGCGCTGGTGAGACCTCACTTGGAGGTTTGGGACACCAAGATCTCCTGCTTCAGTAAATATTATTGGTCTATCTGTAGAGAAGATCCAGTAACAGGATGGAGATTGACCTCCACTGACACATTGTCCTCCTCTGTTATATACATTGAAGAGTCTACATTAATAAACACACTGAATGAGGCCATAGATACAAGTGGTCCAGGTGTCAATATATCCTCTGCATCACTCAGGTGCAAAAAAAGTCAACTGGAAACCTCCCATTGTTCAAGATCAAAACGAAGAACCCACCAACCTGAGCAACTTGGCTAACTCCGGAGATAGACATCTCTTTTATGCAAACATAATGCTAAATAATAACTAAAATGGTGAGGTCGGGTGAATGATAAGTTATCCACGGAACTCTATGCTTGTGATTTATGAGTAAGCGCTCCTGGAAGCGTAAAAATAGTTGTGCATCCAATATGGAGGTTGGTTCGGCGCTTATGATGTATCTTCACCTGCACAGTTGTTGAATGGAGAAGGCGACCCGTTGAGTCCCAGCACTTTACCTGTATTTCCCCACAAACGATCCGGAGTCTGGTTATTCTGTAGCTCAGGTGATCCCTTCAGAAGACCAAAGCCCTGTGATATTTAAGCACATGATTACTGAGACCAGAACATAAAACCCACTGCACAGTGCACAATAGAATGGTTCTCAGAGTCATTTCTAACTAATCTGCTAGCTCATGACCATGAGAAAGGATCGGGATGGGGTCAAATGAAAAAAACATACCTTCGAGGAAAGCTAACCAAAGGAAAATGTTTAAAAATACCCTACGTTTGCATGGTACCTGTGAGTTTGTAAATAGAGCTCACACCCCGTGCTGACATGTGGACCCCTTCCCACCTGTTAGTAAGTAGTGGCATCGACCCCTTATCATTTGATTACATTTGGTATTTATAGGTTTGGCTCAGCTTTTCTTGGCCACCAGTGATTATGAAACACAAGCGTGCTGATCTAATATTAGCAGAATGATCAATCATTGACTAAATGACATGTGTGTACAGTGGACCCATCCAGAGCAACATGCCAGAATGGCCAATCATTATCTTACATTCTGCGTGCTGTACATTGGTTTCATATCTGTAAAATTCACTTTATTTTTACTTTTATACACTTTGAACTTCTCCTGTAGTCTTACATTTAAAATAATTTCATTGGGGCTGCTAAATTCAGTGACATTCCAATAAGGAGGGGCTTGGAGAGAGAGGCGGGGCTTCTAAATTCAGTGACATTCCAATAAGGAGGGGCTTGGAGAGAGAGGCGGGGCTTCTAAATTCAGTAGCATTCCAATAAGGAGGGGCTTGGAGAGAGAGGCGGGGCTTCTAAATTCAGTAGCATTCCAATAAGGAGGGGCTTGGAGAGAGAGGCGGGGCTTCTAAATTCAGTGACATTCCAATAAGGAGGGGCTTGGAGAGAGAGGCGGGGCTTCTAAATTCACTGACATTCCAATAAGGAGGGGCTTGGAGAGAGAGGCGGGGCTTCTAAATTCAGTGACATTCCAATAAGGAGGGGATTGGAGAGAGAGGCGGGGCTTCTAAATTCAGTGACATTCCAATAAGGAGGGGCTTGGAGAGAGAGGTGGGGCTTCTAAATTCAGTGACATTCCAATAAGGAGGGGCTTGGAGAGAGAGGCGGGGCTTCTAAATTCAGTGACATTCCAATAAGGAGGGGCTTGGAGAGAGAGGCGGGGCTTCTAAATTCAGTGACATTCCAATAAGGAGGGGCTTGGAGAGAGAGGCGGGGCTTCTAAATTCAGTGGCATTCCAATAAGGAGGAGCTTGGAGAGAGAGGCAGGGCTTCTAAATTCAGTGACATTCCAATAAGGAGGGGCTTAGAGAGAGAGGCGGGGCTTCTAAATTCAGTGACATTCCAATAAGGAGGGGCTTGGAGAGAGAGGCGGGGCTTCTAAATTCAGTGGCATTCCAATAAGGAGGGGCTTGGAGAGAGAGGCGGGGCTTCTAAATTCAGTGACATTCCAATAAGGAGGGGCTTGGAGCGAGAGGCGGGGCTTCTAAATTCAGTGACATTCCAATAAGGAGGAGCTTGGAGCGAGAGGCGGGGCTTCTAAATTCAGTGACATTCCAATAAGGAGGGGCTTGGAGAGAGAGGCGGGGCTTCTAAATTCAGTGACATTCCAATAAGGAGGGGCTTGGAGAGAGAGGCGGGGCTTCTAAATTCAGTGACATTCCAATAAGGAGGAGCTTGGAGAGAGAGGCGGGGCTTCTAAATTCAGTGACATTCCAATAAGGAGGAGCTTGGAGAGAGAGGCGGGGCTTCTAAATTCAGTGACATTCCAATAAGAAGGGGCTTGGAGAGAGAGGCGGGGCTTCTAAATTCAGTGACATTCCAATAAGGAGGGGCTTGGAGAGAGAGAGAGGCGGGCTTCTAAACTCAGTGACATTCCAATAAGGCGGGGCTTGGAGAGAGAGGCGGGGCTTCCAATTTCAGTAACATTCCAATAAGGAGGGTCTTGGAGAGAGAGGCGGGGCTTCTAAATTCAGTGACATTCCAATAAGGAGGGGCTTGGAGAGAGAGGCGGGGCTGCTAAATTCAATGACATTCCAATAAGGAGGAGCTTGGAGAGAGAGGCGGGGCTTCTAAATTCAGTGACATTCCAATAAGGAGGGGCTTGGAGAGAGAGGCGGGGCTTCTAAATTCAGTGACATTCCAATAAGGAGGGGCTTGGAGAGAGAGGCGGGGCTTCTAAATGCAGTGACATTCCAATAAGGAGGGGCTTGGAGAGAGAGGCGGGGCTTCTAAATTCACTGACATTCCAATAAGGAGGAGCTTGGAGAGAGAGGTGGGGCTTCTAAATTCAGTGACATTCCAATAAGGAGGGGCTTGGAGAGAGAGGCGGGGCTTCTAAATTCAGTGACATTCCAATAAGGCGGGGCTTGGAGAGAGAGGCGGGGCTGCTAAATTCAATGACATTCCAATAAGGAGGGGCTTGGAGAGAGAGAGGCGGGGCTTCTAAACTCAGTGACATTCCAATAAGGAGGGGCTTGGAGAGAGAGGCGGGGCTTCTAAATTCAGTGACATTCCAATAAGGAGGGGCTTGGAGAGAGAGGCGGGGCTGCTAAATTCAATGACATTCCAATAAGGAGGGGCTTGGAGAGAGAGGTGGGGCTTCTAAATTCAGTGACATTCCAATAAGGAGGAGCTTGGAGAGAGAGGCGGGGCTTCTAAATTCAGTGACATTCCAATAAGGCGGGGCTTGGAGAGAGAGGCGGGGCTGCTAAATTCAATGACATTCCATAAGGAGGGGCTTGGAGAGAGAGGCGGGGCTTCTAAATTCAGGGACATTCCAATAAGGAGGGGCTTGGAGAGAGAGGTGGGGCTTCTAAATTCAGTGACATTCCAATAAGGAGGGGCTTGGAGAGAGAGGCGGGGCTTCTAAATTCACTGACATTCCAATAAGGAGGGGCTTGGAGAGAGAGGCGGGGCTGCTAAATTCAATGACATTCCAATAAGGAGGAGCTTGGAGAGAGAGGCGGGGCTTCTAAATTCACTGACATTCCAATAAGGAGGGGCTTGGAGAGAGAGGCGGGGCTTCTAAATTCACTGACATTCCAATAAGGAGGAGCTTGGAGAGAGAGGCGGGGCTTCTAAATTCAGTGACATTCCAATAAGGAGGGGCTTGGAGAGAGAGGTGGGGCTTCTAAATTCCCTGACATTCCAATAAGGAGGGGCTTGGAGAGAGAGGCTCTAGCCACTGGAATAACCCAGTTACATATTATGTTCAGTGTTTAGAAGATCAGAATAGTTTGAGGGGAAAAACAAACCTGATGAGACAGATCTATATCTATGTATTTACATTACAGGGGGCATTTTTTCAGCTACTGTAGGTTGTACTGAACCTTAGACACCCTCTCAGTGTGCACACGTGGGCTGACTAGGGTAACAAGGAATGAAAGCTTCCTGGGAATAAATGTTGAAAGGAATAGCCCCTCCACCTGCACTGCAATAATGCACCAGAGTATTTGCAATTCTTTAAAATATGCATTTGCCCCTCCCTGGTTCCCAATAGGGGGTGCTATTTAATCAGAGACTACAGGGACCTTGTAGCATGGCACTGTAAAGCCATAAGAGTGCTCCTATGTGGCTATGTGGCTCCTGAGTAGCAGGTGAGTTGGAGTGAATAGTAGGTGAGTTAAAGTGAATAGCAGGTGAGTTGGAGTGAATAGTAGGTGAGTTAAAGTGAATAGCAGGTGAGTTGGAGTGAATAGTAGGTGAGTTAAAGTGAATAGCAGGTGAGTTGGAGTGAATAGTAGGTGAGTTAAAGTGAATAGCAGGTGAGTTGGAGTGAATAGTAGGTGAGTTAAAGTGAATAGCAGGTGAGTTGGAGTGAATAGTGGGTGAGTTAAAGTGAATAGCAGGTGAGTTGGAGTGAATAGTAGGTGAGTTAAAGTGAATAGCAGGTGAGTTGGAGTGAATAGTGGGTGAGTTAAAGTGAATAGCAGGTGAGTTGGAGTGAATAGTAGGTGAGTTAAAGTGATTAGCAGGTGAGTTGGAGTGAAAAATGGGTGAGTTAAAGTGAATAGCAGGTGAGTTGGAGTAAAAAGTAGGTGAGTTAAAGTGAATAGCAGGTGAGTTGGAGTGAATAGTAGGTGAGTTAAAGTGAATAGCAGGTGATTTGGAGTGAATAGTAGGTGAGTTAAAGTGAATAGCAGATGAGTTGGAGTGAATAGTAGGTGAGTTCAAGTGAATAGCAGGTGAGTTGGAGTGAATAGTAGGTGAGTTAAAGTGAATAGCAGGTGAGTTGGAGTGAATAGTGGGTGAGTTAAAGTGAATAGCAGGTGAGTTGGAGTGAATAGTAGGTGAGTTAAAGTGATTAGCAGGTGAGTTGGAGTGAAAAGTGGGTGAGTTAAAGTGAATAGCAGGTGAGTTGGAGTAAAAAGTAGGTGAGTTAAAGTGAATAGCAGGTGAGTTGGAGTGAATAGTAGGTGAGTTAAAGTGAATAGCAGGTGATTTGGAGTGAATAGTAGGTGAGTTAAAGTGAATAGCAGATGAGTTGGAGTGAATAGTAGGTGAGTTCAAGTGAATAGCGGGTGAGTTGGAGTGAATAGTAGGTGAGTCATAGTGAATAGCAGGCGAGTTGAGGTGAGATGCACATTTCATAGCTATACATTGTGCTAAGTGAACTCATCTGGTTTGTTCCTGTACAATGTATAGCTAAATTGGAGATATGAAATCTCACCTGATACTCACTTCAACTCACCTTTTAGTGAATAGCCCCATTGGAGGGTATCCCTTGAAGCAGAATTGGTGAGCAGCCAGTCTGCTATGGGGTTGGGTATTGATGCACTCTCTACCTTTTTGTACAATATATTTATTTTATTTATATTGGTGGACATGTTCGTTTCATTGAGCGGATCATGTACGACATGTTAAGTGTGTATTTGTTTGTATGCTTTATGTATATTGATTCTCAACACACTTGTTTATTTCTCTGTTATATTTAATGCATGTTATATATGGTTAGTATGTTGAGGTTGCAGCTATATAGAAGATGTTCTTCATATTGCATTCAGTGGGCTGTGTTTGCACAGAAGGTAAATTCCTCTAGTCCACAAACCTTTTGATATCTTTATGCTGCTGGTATGTAGATATAAGCTTCAAAGTTCAGATACAGATATTACTTAATCTATACCTCCGCTATCAGTTTGGCTAGCACAAGATATAGAAGAAAGTGTATTGTGTTTTAATGGGTAGTTAAATGTACAGAGTCCGAAAAATATTATTAGATAAGTATGACATTATGTAAAGTACAGGAAAAGAAACGTATCAATCTTATCATTTATGTTTCTTCTCAACACCTTCTATCTCTTAAAAACAGCATATAAAGTTCAATAGAGTTACAGCTAATCTCTCCCAAGACCCTCCTTATTATGTTACATCACAACACATAGAGCCTGCTTATACCACGCTCCTTTGCCTTCCATGCTTTTGGAGAGAGGCTGATTCCACAGTAATGTATAATGACAACACTTTCTCTGAGGAAGTATTTTACTTAAAAATAACAAACACTACAGGAGAACTGTATTTGTATTCAGTGGAGTCCTCCAGAGGGGGTGACACCCGTGCTGCCGGGTGATGGGGAAGGGGGGGAGGAAGAAAACGAGCACTGGCATGGCACAATATTCCTGGTATCTGACTGGCGCAATATTACTGGGCTCTGAGTGGCACAATATTACTGGTATCATAATGGCAAAATATTCCTGGGCTCTGACTGGCACAATATTACTGGGCTCTGAGTGGCACAATATTACTGGGCTCTGACTGGCACAATATTACTGGGCTCTGAGTGGCACAATATTACTGGGCTCTGACTGGCACAATATTCCTGGGCTCTGACTGGCACAATATTACTGGGCTCTGACAGGCACACTATTACTGGAATCTGACTGGCACAATATTCCTGGGCTCTGACTGGCACTATATTACTGGGTTCTGACTGGCACAATATTACTGGGCTCTGACTGGCACAATATTACTGGGCTCTGACTAGCACAATATTACTGGGCTCTGACTGGCACAATATTCCTGGTATCTGACTAGCACAATATTACTGGGCTCTGACTGGCACAATATTCCTGGGCTCTGACTGGCACAATATTCCTGGGCTCTGACTGGCACACTATTCCTGGGCTCTGACTGGCACAATATTACTGGGCTCTGACTGGCACAATATTACTGGAATCTGACTGGCACAATATTCCTGGGCTCTGACTGGCACAATATTCCTGGGCTCTGACAGGCACAATATTACTGGAATCTGACTGGCACAATATTCCTGGGCTCTGACAGGCACAATATTACTGGAATCTGACTGGCACAATATTACTGGGCTCTGAGTGGCACAATATTACTGGTATCTTAATGGCACAATATTACTGGGCTCTGACTGGCACAATATTACTGGGCTCTGACTGGCACAATATTCCTTGTATCTGACTGGCACAATATTACTGGGCTCTGACTGGCACAATATGCCTGGGCTCTGACTGGCACAATATTACTGGGCTCTGACAGGCACACTATTACTGGAATCTGACTGGCACAATATTACTTGTTTCTGACTGGCACAATATTACTGGGCTCTGACTGGCACAATATTACTGGGCTCTGACTGGCACAATATTCCTGGGCTCTGACTGGCACAATATTACCGGGCTCTGACAGGCACAATATTACTGGAATCTGACTGGCACAATATTACTGGGCTCTGAGTGGCACAATATTACTGGTATCTTAATGGCACAATATTACTGGGCTCGGACTGGCACAATATTACTGGGCTCTGACTGGCACAATATTCCTTGTATCTGACTGGCACAATATGACTGGGCTCTGAGTGGCACAATATTACTGGGCTCTGACTGGCACAATATTACTGGTATCTGAATGGCACAATATTCCTGGTATCTGACTGGCACAATATTACTGGGCTTTGAGTGGCACAATATTACTGGTATCTGACTGGCACAATATTACTGTCAATAGTATGTGTGGAAACTGGGTGAAATTTTTAAAAATAACTTTTAATAAAGATTACTTAAAAAATATTGTAGGGTAGTATTCGACTATACCCCACAGTGACTTAGTGCGATAGAATACTGCAAAAAGACACATACATGACACATTAAAAAACAATTATGCAGTACACATATATAGTTGTCAGATCCCTATCCCCCTGTGGGGGTATTAGAGGATTATTTGACACCGATGAGGGTTCTATTACTTGTAAATTGGTTACTAAAACCTTATGAATTAGTTCTTAACACCTATAGATAATATTGCAGTATTCTATCGCACTAAGTCATTGTGGGGTATAGTCGAATACTACCTTACACTATTTGTTAAGTAATCTTTATTAAAAGTTATTTTTTTTAAATTTCACCCAGTTTCCACACATACTATTTACGAAATTAGGTTTTCACTACCTCCCACAGGGAATCTGGGAATAGAAAACTAAGCTCCACGTGGCTTTGTTTTCTTTCTCTCCAAACTTTCTTGCTGAATTTTACTGGGCTCAGAGTGGCACAATATTCCTGGTATCTGACTGGCACAATATTACTGGGCTCTGAGTGGCACAATATTACTGGTATCTGAATGGCACAATATTCCTGGTATCTGAATGGCACAATATTACTGGTATCTGAATGGCACAATATTACTGGGCTCTGAGTGGCACAATATTACTGGGCTCTGACTGGCACACTATTACTGGGTTCTGAATGGCACAATATTCCTGGGCTCTGACTGGCAACATATTACTGGTATCTGAATGGCACAATATTCCTGGTATCTGAATGGCACAATATTACTGGTATCTGACTGGCACAATATTACTGGACTCTGACTGGCACAATAATACTGGTATCTGAATGGCACAATATTACTGGTGTCTGACTGGCACAATATTACTGGGCTCTGAATGGCACAATATTACCGGTATCTGACTGGCACAATATTACTGTGCTCTGAATGGCACAATATTCCTGGGCTCTGAATGGCACAATATTACTGGTATCTGAATGGCACAATATTACTGGTATCTGAATGGCACAATATTACTGGTATCTGACTGGCACAATATTACTGTGCTCTGAATGGCACAATATTACTGGTATTTGAATGGCACAATATTACTGGTATCTGAATCACATAATATTACTGGCATATGAATGGCACAATAATACTGGCATCTTAATTGCACAATGGTATTGGCATCTGGCACAATAATACTGGCATATAACTGGGCAAATTGGCTGTTATAGAGAGAGAGATGTCTGTATGTATAGATATGTATTGTTTTATAATTGTACAATTGTCACCTTGTGAGGCTCCTGTGTGTTGCATAATTAATGACGGTCCCATGTGTGCATAATTATGGGGCGCTTGTGTGTGGCATATTTATTGGTCCCCATGTGTGGCGTAATTAAGGGACTCTTTTGTGTGGCATAATTATGGGGCACCTGTGTGTGTTTGCCATAATTATGGGGCACCTGTGTGTGTGTGGCATAATTATGGGGCAGCTGTGTGTGTGTGGCATAATTATGGGGCACCTGTGTGTGTGTGTGGCATAATTAAGGGGCATCTGTGTGTGTGTGGCATAATTATGGGGCACCTATGTGTGTGGCATAATTATGGGGCACCTGTTTGTGTGTGGCATAGTTATGGGGCTCCTGTGTGTGTGTGTCATAATTAATTGGGCAGAGGTGAAGCATAAATAGTGGGGCTCTGGTGTGGCATAATTTATGGGGCTCTGGTGTGGCATAATTTATGGGGCTCCTGTGTGTGGCATCATTTATGGGGCTCTGGTGTGGCATCATTTATGGGGCTCCTGTGTGTGGCATAGTTATGGGGCTCCTGTGTGTGGCATAAGTTATGGGGCTCCTGTGTGTGGAATAAGTTATGGGGCTCCTGTGTGTGGCATAGTTATGGGGCTCCTGTGTGTGGCATAGTTATAGGTTCCTGTGTGTGGCATAGTTATGGGGCTCCTGTGTGTGGCATAGTTATGGGGCTCCTGTGTGTGGCATAGTTATGGGGCTCTGGTGTGGCATAATTTATGGGGCTCCTGTGTGTGGCATAGTTATGGGGCTCCTGTGTGTGGCATAAGTTATGGGGCTCCTGTGTGTGGCATAGTTATGGGGCTCCTGTGTGTGGCATAGTTATAGGTTCCTGTGTGTGGCATAGTTATGGGGCTCCTGTGTGTGTCATAGTTATGGGGCTCCTGTGTGTGACATAGTTATGGGGCTCCTGTGTGTGGCATAGTTATGGGGCTCCTGTGTGTGGCATAGTTATGAGGCTCCTGTGTGTGGCATAGTTATGGGGCTCCTGTGTGTGGCATAGTTATGGGGCTCCTGTGTGTGGCATAGTTATGGGGCTCCTGTGTGTGGCATAGTTATGAGGCTCCTGTGTGTGGCATAGTTATGGGCTCCTGTGTGTGTCATAGTTATGGGGCTCCTGTGTGTGGCATAGTTATGGGGCTCCTGTGTGTGGCATAGTTATGGGGCTCCTGTGTGTGTCATAGTTATGGGCTCCTGTGTGTGGCATAGTTATGGGGCTCCTGTGTGTGGCATAGTTATGAGGCTCCTGTGTGTGGCATAGTTATGGGCTCCTGTGTGTGTCATAGTTATGGGGCTCCTGTATGTGGCATAGTTATGGGGCTCCTGTGTGTGGCATAGTTATGGGGCTCCTGTGTGTGGCATAGTTATGGGGCTCCTGTGTGTGGCATAGTTATGGGGCTCCTGTGTGTGGCATAGTTATGGGGCTCCTGTGTGTGGCATAGTTATGGGCTCCTGCATAGTTATGGGGCTCCTGTATGTGGCATAGTTATGGGGCTCCTGTGTGTGGCATAGTTATGGGGCTCCTGTGTGTGGCATAGTTAATGGGCTCCTGTGTGTGGCATAGTTATGGGGCTCCTGTGTGTGGCATAGTTAATGGGCTCCTGTGTGTGGCATAGTTAATGGGCTCCTGTGTGTGGCATAGTTATGGGGCTCCTGTGTGTGGCATAGTTATGGGGCTCCTGTGTGTGGCATAGTTAATGGGCTCCTGTGTGTGGCATAGTTATGGGGCTCCTGTGTGTGGCATAGTTATGGGCTCCTGTGTGTGGCATAGTTATGGGGCTCCTGTATGTGGCATAGTTATGGGGCTCCTGTGTGTGGCATAGTTATGGGGCCCCTGTGTGTGGCATAGATATGGGCTCCTGTGTGTGGCATAGTTATGGGGCTCCTGTATGTGGCATAGTTATGGGGCTCCTGTGTGTGGCATAGTTATGGGGCTCCTGTGTGTGGCATAGTTATGGGGCTCCTGTATGTGGCATAGTTATGGGGCTCCTGTGTGTGGTATAGTTATGGGGCCCCTGTGTGTGACATAGTTAATGGGCTCCTGTGTGTGACATAGTTATGGGGCTCCTGTGTGTGGCATAGTTATGAGGCTCCTGTGTGTGACATAGTTATGGGGCTCCTGTGTGTGGCATAGTTATGGGGCTCCTGTGTGTGGCATAGTTATGGGGCTCCTGTGTGTGTCATAGTTATGGGGCTCCTCTGTATGTGGCATAGTTATGGGGCTCCTGTGTGTGGCATAGTTATGGGGCTCCTGTGTGTGTCATAGTTATGGGGCTCCTGTGTGTGTCATAGTTATGGGGCTCCTCTGTATGTGGCATAGTTATGGGGCTCCTGTGTGTGGCATAGTTAATGGGCTCCTGTGTGTGTCATAGTTATGGGGCTCCTGTGTGTGGCATAGTTAATGGGCTCCTGTGTGTGGCATAGTTATGGGGCTCCTGTGTGTGGCATAGTTAATGGGCTCCTGTGTGTGTCATAGTTATGGGGCTCCTCTGTATGTGGCATAGTTATGGGGCTCCTGTGTGTGGCATAGTTATGGGGCTCCTGTGTGTGTCATAGTTATGGGGCTCCTCTGTATGTGGCATAGTTATGGGGCTCCTGTGTGTGTCATAGTTATGGGGATCCTGTGTGTGACATAGTTAATGGGCTCCTGTGTGTGTCATAGTTATGGGGCTCCTGTGTGTGTCACAGTTATGGGGATCCTGTGTGTGACATAGTTATGGGGCTCCTGTGTGTGTCACAGTTATGGGGATCCTGTGTGTGACATAGTTATGGGGCTCCTGTGTGTGTCATAGTTATGGGGATCCTGTGTGTGACATAGTTATAGGGCTCCTGTGTGTGGCATAGTTATGGGGCTCCTGTGTGTGACATAGTTATGGGGCTCCTGTGTGTGTCACAGTTATGGGGATCCTGTGTGTGGCATAGTTATGGGGATCCTGTGTGTGGCATAGTTATGGGGCTCCTGTGTGTGACATAGTTATGGGGCTCCTGTGTGTGGCATAGTTAATGGGCTCCTGTGTGTGGCATAGTTATGGGGCTCCTGTGTGTGGCATAGTTATGGGGCTCCTGTATGTGGCATAGTTATGGGGCTCCTGTGTGTGGCATAGTTATGGGGCTCCTGTGTGTGGCATAGTTATGGGGCTCCTGTATGTGGCATAGTTATGGGGCTCCTGTGTGTGGCATAGTTATGGGGCTCCTGTGTGTGGCATAGTTATGGGGCTCCTGTGTGTGGCATAGTTATGGGGCTCCTGTGTGTGGCATAGTTATGGGGCTCCTGTGTGTGGCATAGTTATGGGGCTCCTGTGTGTGTCATAGTTATGGGGCTCCTGTGTGTGTCATAGTTATGGGGATCCTGTGTGTGACATAGTTATGGGGCTCCTGTGTGTGGCATAGTTATGGGGCTCCTGTGTGTGACATAGTTATGGGGCTCCTGTGTGTGTCACAGTTATGGGGATCCTGTGTGTGGCATAGTTATGGGGCTCCTGTGTGTGGCATAGTTATGGGGCTCCTGTATGTGGCATAGTTATGGGGCTCCTGTGTGTGGCATAGTTATGGGGCTCCTGTGTGTGGCATAGTTATGGGGCTCCTGTGTGTGGCATAGTTATGGGGCTCCTGTGTGTGGCATAGTTATGGGGCTCCTGTGTGTGGCATAGTTATGGGGCTCCTGTGTGTGGCATAGTTATGGGGCCCCTGTGTGTGTCATAGTTATGAGGCTCCTGTGTGTGGCATAGTTATGGGCTCCTGTGTATGGCATAGTTATGGGGCTCCTGTGTGTGGCATAGTTATGGGCCTCCTGTGTGTGGCATAGTTATGGGGCTCCTGTGAGTGTCATAGTTATGGGGCTCCTGTGTGTGGCATAGTTATGGGGCTCCTGTGAGTGTCATAATTATGGGGCTCCTGTGTGTGGCATAGTTATGGGGCTCCTGTGAGTGTCATAGTTATGGGCCTCCTGTGTGTGGCATAGTTATGGGGCTCCTGTGTGTGGCATAGTTATGGGGATCCTGTGTGTGGCATAGTTAATGGGCTCCTGTGTGTGGCATAGTTAATGGGCTCCTGTGTGTGGCATAGTTAATGGGCCATCTAACTGGCATTACTAAGGAATCTGTTTGGCATGGTATTGGAGTTACTGCACCGAGTGACACCAACCCAAGTGACGCCCCTGTTTGTATTAAAGTAAAGATAAGCTTAGTTTAAACCTACCGAAAGCTTGTACAACCTACAAAAAATAGTAAATAATATATTTGCACAATAAAAATTTATTGTTTCAATGAAAGATACCTTTTAATGTTAAATCTTGTGTACCTGGAAGGAGTCTTCCCTCGACTTTCATTTTGGGGTGCAACCCACCTCTCTCACAACCACCGAAACTCCCATCCTCTCCCGAGTGCCAATATCAGGGCCACAGTTCACCAGCATTTTTAGATTTGTCCCAACCTCACTCTGTATTTAAAGGTCCAAACCTCAGTCGGTCTATAAATGTCCCAACTTCAGTCTGTTTATAAAGGTCCCAACCTCAGTCTGTCTTTAAAGGTCCTAACCTCAGTCTGTCTTTAAAGGTCCTAACCTCAGTCTGTCTTTAAAGGTCCTAACCTCAGTCTGTCTTTAAATGTCCCAACTTCAGTCTGTTTATAAAGGTCCCAACCTCAGTCTGTCTTTAAAGGTCCCAACTTCAGTCTGTCTTTAAAGGTCCCAACTTCAGTCTGTTTATAAAGGTCCCAACCTAAGTCTGTCTATAAAGGTCCCAACCTCAGTCTGTCTATAAAGGCCCCAACCTCAGTCTGTCTATAAAGGTCCCAACCTCACTCTGTCTATAAAGGTCCCAACCTCACTCTGTCTATAAAGGTCCCAACCTCAGTCTGTTTATAAAGGTCCCAACCTCAGTCTGTTTTTAAATGTCCCAACCTCAGTCTTTCTATAAAGGCCCCAACCTCAGTCTGTCTTTAAATGTCCCAACCTCAGTCTTTCTATAAAGGTCCCAACCTCAATCTGTCTTTAAATGTCCCAACCTCAGTCTGTCTTTAAAGGTCCCAACTTCAGTCTGTCTATAAAGGTCCCAACCTAAGTCTGTCTATAAAGGTCCCAACCTCAGTCTGTCTATAAAGGCCCCAACCTCAGTCTGTCTATAAAGGTCCCAACCTCACTCTGTCTATAAAGGTCCCAACCTCACTCTGTCTATAAAGGTCCCAACCTCAGTCTGTTTATAAAGGTCCCAACCTCAGTCTGTTTTTAAATGTCCCAACCTCAGTCTTTCTATAAAGGCCCCAACCTCAGTCTGTCTTTAAATGTCCCAACCTCAGTCTTTCTATAAAGGCCCCAACCTCAGTCTGTCTTTAAATGTCCCAACTTCAGTCTGTCTATAAAGGTCCAAACCTCAGTCTGTCTCTAATGGTCCCAAATTCAGTCTGTCTCTAATGGTCCCAAATTCAGTCTGTCTCTAATGGTCCCAAATTCAGTCTGTCTCTAATGGTCCTCTCCTTGGTACTTTCCTGGAGATTGTGCAAATTACACAGCAATGAAAGGAAGAGAAATAATTTGTATAAAGAAGTGATTTTAAAATCTTCCTTTTTTGTTGCATTTCTCTGTATATGTTTTTTATTCCAGTGCCAAGTGGAGATGATTAATGATTGGATTTCTCTGCCTGATCGTGTTCCTTGTAGCTGAAATCTTATTGTAACTATAAAAACTGCTAATGAGATCTTTTTATTTAGCTTGTTTTGTCTATTGTGTGTATTAGAAATGAAGAAAGGGAGTTTAATGAATTCTCTGTCTCCGGTAAAACACATTAGAATTATATTAAATAAATCATGAGGCATCTGGTAGATTATCATACGTACTGAATGGAAGGCTTTGCATGTCTTTTCATTGGCTCCCGTTCTGCTTTCTTCGGCTTAATTTAGCTGGTTAATTGGAGTACATTTAGTTACTATTTTTAGGCTATTTGTTTGATGTCCTGACTGTGACAGATGGAGAGGACTAGGAGCCTGTTCTAGACTGGGAAGTGATACTGACCTGACATTGGGGACCATTTCTTGCATGTTGCCTTGTTCCGCTTTCTAAAATGAACGTGGAGTTGCTGAGGGTAAATAGGATTGATCCAGCTAATGAAGGAAGTATTACGAGAGGGTAGCATCACTACTACCCCGGTGTATTATACAAACTCCCCCACCCACCCGTGCCTCGCACAGCCCACCCCTTTCTGGAACCCACACATTTACACAAACCTCTGGCACTGCACTGACTATCACTCTCAGACACCTAAAAAGAATAAAGTCTGCCAGGCAGCATTGTGTCTGTCCCGGAATTAATACTGTCTATGTACAGTATGCTCAGCACTGCGCGCAGGCAGCATTGTGTCTGTCCTGACATTAATGCCGTCTATATAGAGCAGGGGTGTCCAAGTTTTTTCGGAAGAGGGCCACTTCACCAGAAATGTATATGTGCGTGGGCCACATTCATTTTTCAATGTGTGAAAATTATATATGTACACACGTGACTTGGCGTATGCATTTGTGTATGTATGTGTTGTACTGCTGTGATTCACTCACCCTGCACATTATTGTCTGTGATAGATACACACACATATATATATATATATGTGTGAGTATATATCACAGACAATAATGTGCAGGGTGAGTGAATCACAGCAGTACAACACATACATACACAAATGCATACGCCAAGTCACACACAAAAACAGTCAAACTTACACAGACAAATTTCAACACACAGATTTCTGTGATACTAAGACACCTATATACACATTCACAGCCACACTTACACACACAAATACATACACAGAGACACACACATAGTCAAAAAGACAGACCTGCACACACACACACAGATTTCTGTGATACTTAGACACCTACATAAACATTCACAGTCACACTTGGACCACACAAATACAGACACACACACAAAGTCAAACAGACAAACTTACACACATACAGATTTCTGTGATACTTAGACATCCACACTTACATACTCACACTAATACACACAAACATGCACAGTCAAACAGACAGACTTACACACACAAACACAGGGACACACACAGGCAAACTTACACACAGAACACAGACAGACTTACACACACACACACACAGGTACCTAGTTACACAGACAAACTTACACACATACAGATTTCTGTGATACTTAGACATCCACACTTACATACTCACACTAATACACACAAACATGCACAGTCAAACAGACAGACTTACACACACAAACACAGGGACAAACACAGACAAACTTACACACAGAACACAGACAGACTTACACACACACACACAGGTACCTAGTTACACAGACAGACTTACACAAACAAACACGTGGATACACACACAAAACACACTTACACATGCAGCCACACTTGTGCATAGATACATACTGATTTCTCTGATACTTAAACACCTACAAACACAGTCACACAAACACACACTTACACACGCAGGCAGACACACTTACACACACAGACAGACACACCTACACACGCAGGCAGACACTTACACACGCAGGCAGACACTTACACACTCAGGCAGACACTTACACACGCAGGCAGACACTTACACACACTTTTTAAAGCAGGATTTGGGGCTCCCGATCTTCCTCCATGTACCTTACGTCAGCCAGCGTGCTTCTGAGTTCCCGCCCGCTGACCTTTGCGCATGATCCCATGCACAGGGTAGAGGAGGGAGAATCAGCAATGCTCTGCAAAAAGTAAGTTTGCCGGTGTTTTAACGCCGGGCAAATCCACATGTAGTTGGAGGTGCGGTTACCGCTGCAGATCGCAGGCGCGCCGCACCTTCATGTCCAGCGGGCCGCATGTTGGACGCCCCTGATATAGAGTATGCTCAGCACTGCCCTTGCCTAGTGTCCCTCTCGATACAAATGGACTCCTCTAGAGTCAGTCAATCAATAGGCCAAATATTGAAAGGCTCAATCCTTAGTAATGCATTCACAAGACCACCCGTAATGAACACCAGCTATTCAGATAGAAAGTATAATGTCCTAAAGCCCAGGGAATAACTATATACCTTATAGAAAACATGACAACACAAGACACTATCTCATCGCAGACAGTCACAGAAAGCTAAATACTAAGAAGGAGCCCAGACATGGCCGCACTGCACTTGTTTTGAGGGGTCCTTCCCTGTTTATAGGGGTTTGGAAAGGGCCATACTGAGGTTTGCTGATCTAGGGGTCTCACAAAAACCAAGGATGGAAGAACACACAATCTGAGAAGACCACCCAATTATTTGACGTTATTCACTGGGGTTATATTTTTTTAGACTAGTTCTCAGCTTGTTATTGTTTATAAGAAATTACAGCACTTAATGCTGCATCAGCACATTCATCCCAGGAACCATAACTGCATATTAATCTTTTAGCTCTGATAACAGAAGCCAAAAAATGACAAATCTCTCTTTTTTCCAAGGAACGTCTGTCCTGGGAAAGTCTATCCTCGAGGGAGTCTAACCTGGGGGAGGGTGTCCTGGGGGAGTCTAACCTGGGGGAGGGTGTCCTGGGGGAGTCTGTCATTGGGGAACTCTGTCCTGGGGGAGTCTGTCCTGGGGGAGTCTGTCCTGGGGAACTCTGTCCTGGGGGAGTCTGTCCTGGGAAAGTCTATCCTCGAGGGAGTCTAACCTGGGGGAGGGTGTCCTGGGGGAGTCTGTCATTGGGGAGTATGTCCTGGAGAGAGTCTGTCCTGGGGGAGTCTGTCATTGGGGAGTATGTCCTGGAGAGAGTCTGTCCTGGGGAACTCTGTCCTGGGGGAGTCTGTCCTGGGGGAGTCTGTCCTGGGGGAGTCTGTCCAGGGGGAGTCTGTCCTGGGGGAGTCTGTCCTGGGGAGTCTGTCATGGAGGGAGTCTGTCCTGGGGAGTCTGTCATGGAGGGAGTCTGTCCTGGGGAGTCTGTCCTGGGGGAGTCTGTCCTGGGGAACTCTGTCCTGGGGGAGTCTGTCCTGGGAAAGTCTATCCTCGAGGGAGTCTAACCTGGGGGAGGGTGTCCTGGGGGAGTCTGTCATTGGGGAGTATGTCCTGGAGAGAGTCTGTCCTGGGGAACTCTGTCCTGGGGGACTCTGTCCTGGGGGAGTCTGTCCTGGGGGAGTCTGTCATGGAGGGAGTCTGTCCTGGGGAACTCGGGGAGTCTGCCCTGGGGAGTCTGTCATGGAGGGAGTCTGTCCTGGGGAACTCTGTCCTGGGGGAGTCTGTCCTGGGGGAGTCTGTCATGGAGGGAGTCTGTCCTGGGGAACTCGGGGAGTCTGTCCTGGGGAGTCTGTCATGGAGGGAGTCTGTCCTGGGGAACTCTGGGAGTCTGTCCTGGGGAGTCTGTCCTGGGGGAGTCTGTCCTGGGGAGTCTGTCCTCTGGCTGAGGCCATCAGCATTTAGACAGTTACGCTTGAGGCGATCTAGAGCGCATGACCATCCAAGGTAGCTCCGAGTATTGTATCCCAGTGGATCCATCAGTGATCCGAATGACACTAAAATTCAAGCTATTCAGAGATTACCGACTTGATCCCGAATCTGTAAAAAATAATTTGAATGTTTTTCGATCCCACATTTTGGCAGGGGGGGGGGCTTTGGCTTAATTGGGGGCCATTTGAGGAGGACCTCATTGAAGTCAACGGAAGAACTTGGGCTGCTGGGGAAATAGCTAAAGTCCCCCAAAAATGGCCCTGAGATGGGCCAATAAATACAATAAAATTAAGTAAAATGTAACATAAAGTAAAAAGTTACGTATCAATAACATACTTAGAAATAAATACAATTACAGTACAAGTACATTTAAAGTTGAATTTGTTTTTAACTGTAAAAATCATGATATTAATGTTATATATTTGTATAGTTTATAAAATTAACATATTCATCATTTTTATTGTTTACTGTTTATTTGGAACAGGTTTTATTTTATTCTTCGCTTCTTTTGCGTTCAGATCACCAGCTGGTAACTGGCCCAATTCAGCCGTTTTATCCCCATTTGGGGGGATTTCTGTCCATAGGATCCCCCAGGCCAAGGTCCAGCACAAACATGAGCGATGATCTGTGACATCAGATAGAAACATTTCAGAACACGAGATCCACTTGTCCTCCATTCTCCAGACACTACAGGGGAATTCTGCAGGATTATTGCTCTTTTTGTAAACTCTTTGTTCGCTGGGGCTTCACAATGTCCTGACTGAAAGGTAAGGTTTCTGGTAGAATGTGAATTTGTAAGTACATGAGAGAGTTAGTTGGTGACAGGGCCAGTCTGCACCTATTTATATATAATCCAGTTACTATCTCTGCAGATAATCCCAGCCATGCTTGCACCATTAATATCAATCTTTGGCTTGTTTGGTTTCTTGTTTAGGTGATATCTGACTTCTCTCCCCCCGTCTCAATACCCCCCCCCCCCCCCCCCCATCGCCTAAAGGTTCAGAGTCACTGCGAACAAAGAGAAACCAGGATAATTACTGCTAGCAATTTGTCTTCGACATTTAGCTTTTTCATTTTCTTGTGTTGATTTTGGCTGGAAAGCAACACGATAAAGTAACAGAGAGACAAGGCTTATTAGAGAGGGAAGGAGAGAGACGGGGAAAAGAGATAGAGAGAAACACACAGGGAAAAAGAGAGAGGCTGCAAAGTAGAGAGAATAAAACCATAGGGGCGATTTCTATCCCACTCTCTATGTATAAAACAGAATACTGACCAGGGGAGATCTGGCAAGAGGGAAAAGGGGCAATTACTCCAGCCAGCCAGCTTGCTCTTACTACAAAATGCCCCAGTGTCTAATTGTCCTGTCTGCCTATCAATCTCTGTACCTTATCTGTCAGTATATCTGTCTATCAGTCTCTGTACCTTATCTGTCAGTATATCTGTCTATCAGTCTCTGTACCTTATCTGTCAGTATATCTGTCTATCAGTCTCTGTACCTTATCTGTCAGTATATCTGTCTATCAGTCTCTGTACCTTATCTGTCAGTATATCTGTCTATCAATCTCTGTACCTTATCTGTCAGTATATCTGTCTATCAATCTCTGTACCTTATCTGTCAGTATATCTGTCTATCAGTCGCTGTACCTTATCTGTCAGTATATCTGTCTATCAGTCTCTGTACCTTATCAGTCAGTATATCTGTCTATCAATCTCTGTATCTTATCTGTCAGTATATCTGTCTATCAGTCTCTGTACCTTATCTGTCAGTATATCTGTCTATCAATCTCTGTATCTTATCTGTCAGTATATCTGTCTATCAATCTCTGTACCTTATCTGACAGTATATCTGTCTATCAATCTCTGTACCTTATCTGTCAGTATATCTGTCTATCAATCTCTGTACCTTATCTGTCAGTATATCTGTCTATCAGTCTCTGTACCTTATCTGTCAGTATATCTGTCTATCAGTCTATGTATCTTATCTGTCAGTATATCTGTCTATCAATCTCTGTACCTTATCTGTCAGTATATCTGTCTATCAGTCTCTGTACCTTATCTGTCAGTATATCTGTCTATCAATCTCTGTACCTTATCTGTCAGTATATCTGTCTATCAATCTCTGTACCTTATCTGTCAGTATACATGTCTATCAGTCTCTGTACCTTATCTGTCAGTATATCTATCAGTCTCTGTACCTTATCTGTCAGTATATCTATCAGTCTCTGTACCTTATCTGTCAGTATATCTGTCTATCAGTCTCTGTACCTTATCTGTCAGTATATCTGTCTATCAGTCTCTGTACCTTATCTGTCAGTATATCTGTCTATCAGTCTCTGTACCTTATCTGTCAGTATATCTGTCTATCAATCTCTGTACCTTATCTGTCAGTATATCTGTCTATCAATCTCTGTACCTTATCTGTCAGCATATCTGTCTATCAGTCTCTGTACCTTATCTGTCAGTATATCTGTCTATCAATCTCTGTACCTTATCTGTCAGCATATCTGTCTATCAGTCTCTGTACCTTATCTGTCAGTATATCTGTCTATCAGTCTCTGTACCTTATCTGTCAGTATATCTGTCTATCAATCTCTGCACCTTATCTGTCAGTATATCTGTCTATCAGTCTCTGTACCTTATCTGTCAGTATATCTGTCTATCAATCTCTGCACCTTATCTGTCAGTATATCTGTCTATCAGTCTCTGTACCTTATCTGTCAGTGTATCTGTCTATCAATCTCTGTACAGTCTATCTGTACAGTCTATCAGTCTCTGTACCTTATCTGTCAGTATATCTGTCTATCAGTCTCTGTACCTTATCTGTCAGTATATCTGTCTATCAGTCTCTGTACCTTATCTGTCAGTATATCTGTCTATCAGTCTCTGTACCTTATCTGTCAGTATATCTGTCTATCAGTCTCTGTACCTTATCTGTCAGTATATCTGTCTATCAATCTCTGTACCTTATCTGTCAGTATATCTGTCTATCAATCTCTGTACCTTATCTGTCAGTATATCTGTCTATCAGTCTCTGTACCTTATCTGTCAGTATATCTGTCTATCAATCTCTGTACCTTATCTGTCAGCATATCTGTCTATCAGTCTCTGTACCTTATCTGTCAGTATATCTGTCTATCAATCGCTGTACCTTATCTGTCAGTATATCTGTCTATCAGTCTCTGTACCTTATCTGTCAGTATATCTGTCTATCAGTCTCTGTACCTTATCTGTCAGTATATCTGTCTATCAATCTCTGCACCTTATCTGTCAGTATATCTGTCTATCAGTCTCTGTACCTTATCTGTCAGTATATCTGTCTATCAATCTCTGCACCTTATCTGTCAGTATATCTGTCTATCAGTCTCTGTACCTTATCTGTCAGTGTATCTGTCTATCAATCTCTGTACAGTCTATCTGTACAGTCTATCAGTCTCTGTACCTTATCTGTCAGTATATCTGTCTATCAGTCTCTGTACCTTATCTGTCAGTATATCTGTCTATCAGTCTCTGTACCTTATCTGTCAGTATATCTGTCTATCAGTCTCTGTACCTTATCTGTCAGTATATCTGTCTATCAGTCTCTGTACCTTATCTGTCAGTATATCTGTCTATCAATCTCTGTACCTTATCTGTCAGTATATCTGTCTATCAATCTCTGTACCTTATCTGTCAGTATATCTGTCTATCAGTCTCTGTACCTTATCTGTCAGTATATCTGTCTATCAGTCTCTGTACCTTATCTGACTGTATATCTGTCTATCAATCTCTGTACCTTATCTGTCAGTATATCTGTCTATCATTCCCTGTACCTTATCTGTCAGTATATCTGTCTATCAATCTCTGTACCTTATCTGTCAGTATATCTGTCTATCAATCACTGTACCTTATCTGTCAGTATATCTGTCTATCAGTTTCTGTACCTTATCTGTCAGTATATCTGTCTATCAATCTCTGTACCTTATCTGTCAGTATATCTGTCTATCAATCTCTGTACCTTATCTGTCAGTATATCTGTCTATCAGTCTCTGTACCTTATCTGTCAGTATATCTGTCTATCAATCTCTGTACCTTATCTGTCAGTATATCTGTCTATCAGTCTCTGTATCTTATCTGTCAGTATATCTGTCTATCAGTCTCTGTATCTTATCTGTCAGTATATCTGTCTATCAGTCTCTGTATCTTATCTGTCAGTATATCTGTCTATCAGTCTCTGTACCTTATCTGTCAGTATATCTGTCTATCAGTCTCTGTATCTTATCTGTCAGTATATCTGTCTATCAGTCTCTGTATCTTATCTGTCAGTATATCTGTCTATCAGTCTCTGTACCTTATCTGTCAGTATATCTGTCTATCAGTCTCTGTACCTTATCTGTCAGTATATCTGTCTATCAGTCTCTGTACCTTATCTGTCAGTATATCTGTCTATCAATCTCTGTACCTTATCTGTCAGTATATCTGTCTATCAATCTCTGTACCTTATCTGTCAGTATATATGTCTATCAATCTCTGTACCTTATCTGTCAGTATATATGTCTATCAATCTCTGTACCTTATCTGTCAGTATATCTGTCTATCAATCTCTGTACCTTATCTGTCAGTATATCTGTCTATCAGTCTCTGTACCTTATCTGTCAGTATATCTGTCTATCAATCTCTGTACCTTATCTGTCAGTATATCTGTCTATCAATCTCTGTACCTTATCTGTCAGTATACATGTCTATCAGTCTCTGTACCTTATCTGTCAGTATATCTATCAGTCTCTGTACCTTATCTGTCAGTATATCTATCAGTCTCTGTACCTTATCTGTCAGTATATCTGTCTATCAATCTCTGTACCTTATCTGTCAGTATATCTGTCTATCAGCCTCTGTACCTTATCTGTCAGTATACCTGTCTATCAGTCTCTGTATCGTATCTGTCAGTATATCTGTCTATCAATCTCTGCACCTTATCTGTCAGTATATCTGTCTATCAATCTCTGTACCTTATCTGTCAGTGTATCTGTCTATCAGTCTCTGTACCTTATCTGTCAATATATCTGTCTATCAATCTCTGTACCTTATCTGTCAGTATATCTGTCTATCAGTCCCTGTACCTTATCTGTCAGTATATCTGTCTATCAGTCTCTGTACCTTATCTGTCAGTATATCTGTCTATCAGTCTCTGTATCTTATATGTCAGTATATCTGTCTATCAATCTCTGTACCTTATCTGTCAGTATATCTGTCTATCAATCTCTGTACCTTATCTGTCAGTATATCTGTCTATCAATCTCTGTACCTTATCTGTCAGCATATCTGTCTATCAGTCTCTGTACCTTATCTGTCAGTATATCTGTCTATCAATCTCTGTACCTTATCTGTCAGCATATCTGTCTATCAGTCTCTGTACCTTATCTGTCAGTATATCTGTCTATCAGTCTCTGTACCTTATCTGTCAGTATATCTGTCTATCAATCTCTGCACCTTATCTGTCAGTATATCTGTCTATCAGTCTCTGTACCTTATCTGTCAGTATATCTGTCTATCAATCTCTGCACCTTATCTGTCAGTATATCTGTCTATCAGTCTCTGTACCTTATCTGTCAGTGTATCTGTCTATCAATCTCTGTACAGTCTATCTGTACAGTCATCAGTCTCTGTACCTTATCTGTCAGTATATCTGTCTATCAGTCTCTGTACCTTATCTGTCAGTATATCTGTCTATCAGTCTCTGTACCTTATCTGTCAGTATATCTGTCTATCAGTCTCTGTACCTTATCTGTCAGTATATCTGTCTATCAGTCTCTGTACCTTATCTGTCAGTATATCTGTCTATCAATCTCTGTACCTTATCTGTCATTATATCTGTCTATCAATCTCTGTACCTTATCTGTCAGTATATCTGTCTATCAGTCTCTGTACCTTATCTGTCAGTATATCTGTCTATCAATCTCTGTACCTTATCTGTCAGCATATCTGTCTATCAGTCTCTGTACCTTATCTGTCAGTATATCTGTCTATCAATCGCTGTACCTTATCTGTCAGTATATCTGTCTATCAGTCTCTGTACCTTATCTGTCAGTATATCTGTCTATCAGTCTCTGTACCTTATCTGTCAGTATATCTGTCTATCAATCTCTGCACCTTATCTGTCAGTATATCTGTCTATCAGTCTCTGTACCTTATCTGTCAGTATATCTGTCTATCAATCTCTGCACCTTATCTGTCAGTATATCTGTCTATCAGTCTCTGTACCTTATCTGTCAGTGTATCTGTCTATCAATCTCTGTACAGTCTATCTGTACAGTCTATCAGTCTCTGTACCTTATCTGTCAGTATATCTGTCTATCAGTCTCTGTACCTTATCTGTCAGTATATCTGTCTATCAGTCTCTGTACCTTATCTGTCAGTATATCTGTCTATCAGTCTCTGTACCTTATCTGTCAGTATATCTGTCTATCAGTCTCTGTACCTTATCTGTCAGTATATCTGTCTATCAATCTCTGTACCTTATCTGTCAGTATATCTGTCTATCAATCTCTGTACCTTATCTGTCAGTATATCTGTCTATCAGTCTCTGTACCTTATCTGTCAGTATATCTGTCTATCAGTCTCTGTACCTTATCTGACTGTATATCTGTCTATCAATCTCTGTACCTTATCTGTCAGTATATCTGTCTATCATTCTCTGTACCTTATCTGTCAGTATATCTGTCTATCAATCTCTGTACCTTATCTGTCAGTATATCTGTCTATCAATCACTGTACCTTATCTGTCAGTATATCTGTCTATCAGTTTCTGTACCTTATCTGTCAGTATATCTGTCTATCAATCTCTGTACCTTATCTGTCAGTATATCTGTCTATCAATCTCTGTACCTTATCTGTCAGTATATCTGTCTATCAGTCTCTGTACCTTATCTGTCAGTATATCTGTCTATCAATCTCTGTACCTTATCTGTCAGTATATCTGTCTATCAGTCTCTGTATCTTATCTGTCAGTATATCTGTCTATCAGTCTCTGTATCTTATCTGTCAGTATATCTGTCTATCAGTCTCTGTATCTTATCTGTCAGTATATCTGTCTATCAGTCTCTGTACCTTATCTGTCAGTATATCTGTCTATCAGTCTCTGTATCTTATCTGTCAGTATATCTGTCTATCAGTCTCTGTATCTTATCTGTCAGTATATCTGTCTATCAGTCTCTGTACCTTATCTGTCAGTATATCTGTCTATCAGTCTCTGTACCTTATCTGTCAGTATATCTGTCTATCAGTCTCTGTACCTTATCTGTCAGTATATCTGTCTATCAATCTCTGTACCTTATCTGTCAGTATATCTGTCTATCAATCTCTGTACCTTATCTGTCAGTATATATGTCTATCAATCTCTGTACCTTATCTGTCAGTATATATGTCTATCAATCTCTGTACCTTATCTGTCAGTATATCTGTCTATCAATCTCTGTACCTTATCTGTCAGTATATCTGTCTATCAGTCTCTGTACCTTATCTGTCAGTATATCTGTCTATCAATCTCTGTACCTTATCTGTCAGTATATCTGTCTATCAATCTCTGTACCTTATCTGTCAGTATACATGTCTATCAGTCTCTGTACCTTATCTGTCAGTATATCTATCAGTCTCTGTACCTTATCTGTCAGTATATCTATCAGTCTCTGTACCTTATCTGTCAGTATATCTGTCTATCAATCTCTGTACCTTATCTGTCAGTATATCTGTCTATCAGCCTCTGTACCTTATCTGTCAGTATACCTGTCTATCAGTCTCTGTATCGTATCTGTCAGTATATCTGTCTATCAATCTCTGCACCTTATCTGTCAGTATATCTGTCTATCAATCTCTGTACCTTATCTGTCAGTGTATCTGTCTATCAGTCTCTGTACCTTATCTGTCAATATATCTGTCTATCAATCTCTGTACCTTATCTGTCAGTATATCTGTCTATCAGTCCCTGTACCTTATCTGTCAGTATATCTGTCTATCAGTCTCTGTACCTTATCTGTCAGTATATCTGTCTATCAGTCTCTGTATCTTATATGTCAGTATATCTGTCTATCAATCTCTGTACCTTATCTGTCAGTATATCTGTCTATCAATCTCTGTACCTTATCTGTCAGTATATCTGTCTATCAATCTCTGTACCTTATCTGTCAGTATATCTGTCTATCAGTCTCTGTACCTTCTCTGTCAGTGTATCTGTCTATCAGTCTCTGTACCTTATCTGTCAGGATATCTGTCTGTTAATGTGTGATGATATCAGGTGAGCTGATGAAGTTACTCCATCGGCTTCTATATTGTTTTTGCCCCTGTGGGGTAAAAGTTGCCAGCCCTCCCCTGCTCCCAATAAATTTGAGGGTCTGTTGTGTGCTCCCAGCAGTACTGTGTTGTAGTGAAGTTCTGTGCACTGGAGCAGGTCATGTATGAAGAACCTGATTAGTGTCAGAGAAGTTCTGTCAAACAGAGTTTCACAGGGTTTTTAATTCCTGCACAGTAACGCGTCTGCATGTGCAAAGAAGGAGCACCTATTGTAATACAACAGATAGGGACTGTGCTGTTCCTGCCACTTTGTATACGTTTTATACATAACTCCCTGTGTAAGGCATGAGAGGTGAGGTGTGATTATTATTGTGGGTGTTTGACTGATTGACCCCTATAGAGTCATGTGTGGTAAAATATTTAATGGCATCAACTGTTACCACTAAGGACTTTATTCACGAAGGAGGCGATTGCAGGGAATTAACAAGGACATTTTTTCATTCTACTTAATATGAATGTTTAATTCCCCCTGCGGTTTAATAATAGTGCAAATCCACGCTAACCCCCTGGCAGTGACGGGGTTAATGCGCAGGACTATAAATTATTCTACATAAATCGTTAATTGAGCTATTCGTATGAATGGGGACTCTATTTCGGTTTATAGAATAGCAATAGCATTACATGTATTACATCTGAGAGTCAAATAGAACCATCAAATACCGTGCTTACAGCGCACTTTGAAAAATTCTAATAGTTTTGGGTGGTAAATAGTACATTTGCGTCTTGCGGTGCACTTCATATCTGAGAGTCAAATAGAACCGTCAAATACTGTGCTTACAGACACTTTTAAAAACGGTGGCTAACTCCTCCTCCTCCAGCGCCGCTTCCACCTACACCGCCACGGTCTCCGCCTCCTCAACCTATGGGTCACTTAGCATAAACTGAACGAGAATACCCTGCACTCCAACCCTCTCTCAAATAGATAATTCTGTTGATCCTCCCAGCAGCCATGCTTTAGATTTAGATTTATGTTCTTCCAAAGCTAAAATCAAAGATTCCATCTAGTGCTATTTTATGGCTCAGCTGTATTTGTAATTTGCATGTATTTTATGTTATTTGAAGTTCTTTCCCTATCCATATTTGTTTGCAGGGCACTTGTCCTACTCTTACCCACATTTTACTTCCTTTTGCAGCCCTCTAGCCCTTTCCAGGACTTTTTTAGAGGCATTTTAGTGCCCAAAAGTTCGGGTCCCAATTGACTTCAATGGGTTTCGGTCAAGTTTGACCCCTAACCCGGACTTTTTTCCGAAGTTCGGCCGAACCTGCCGAACCCGAACATCCAGGTGTCCGCTCAACTCTAGTCACTAGTTAAATAATTAGCCTCCAGAAAGGCTATCACATGTACTGATTGGTAAGTCCACACATATACCCCATATTACCTCCACCTACAGACTGCATCCCATGGGATCTGCCTTTTATGACTGTGGGACAAAAACTGGGGTAATTTACCAGTTCCTTCGACACATCCTTTCTCTATCCCCCCCCCCCCCCCCCCCCGTCGGTTTCCTAAGTTCCCAGGGAAATTTGCAATTGCAATATTATTTTTATTTTAATTTGCTTCTTTTTTAGTTTTATCCATTTATTTATTTATTCTTGCCCTTTGAATGCTGCGTTGTTTAATCCCCCCCCCCCTTTTGCCCTTAATCATATGATGAAATATTATCACAAAATGAATAATAAAAAAAAGAGTATTAATCATTAAAAAATAATCTACTCAGCTCTCTGGGACACAAATGGTCCCCCCCCATCCCCCCCACCACCCCCCACCCCCCCTCTCCTCCCCTGCCCCCCTCTCCTCCCCCCTTCCCGTGCCCCGTCAGCACTGTTAATTTGATTAATAAAATACTGTCTTACACAATTAAGAAGCATTTGCTAATTAGCAACCCTAGGCTCAATTAATCGAGACAGTTGTCCCTACAGGTTCCAGTCCAGATCATCACTCCCGTGCATTTCCCACACAAGTCCAATGCAGTACTTCATCCCTCCGCAGACCTTAGGAAATACGCCCCTTTTTATTTTCCCGAGATCTCCCACAATCCGATGAGAATTTATAAAACTCAGCACACATACATTGAACAGATTTCTCAGGCTTTTACTTTTTGCTGATGTGACTAAATCTGATGTAAGAGAGAAATACAGCGGAGATTCCCTGGCGACTTGGCAGGGATTGGAGCCGTCCGATTGGGACTGACAGACGGAGGGGATGTGCAAATCCATCCCGGAGAATAATGGAAAGTGTAACAGGCGAGGGGGATCTGGCTTCTCAGCAGCGGGCATGGGTATTAATTAGTGCTCATGGAGAGGGGACAGCTGTAAAAACATGAAGGCAGATTCTCTCCCCGCCGAGGACAAATTGGGAATATGAAATGGATCCCACTCTTTGGAGCGTTCCATATTTTTTTTTCCAAATTGCCTAAAGGGGAAGTTTTATAAGTTAGAATTAAGTTCTAATAACTATAATAATGCGAAATGGCAGGGAATGTATCGTACTGTGAAGTCCAGGAAAATCTTTATTGGTTATTATTTATTGCATCAGATTTCGTTTGCTTTTAAATTCTCTTTTTTCCCTTATAATTAGCTCCCGACACATTATAATTAGTGTTGAGCGAACCCGAACCGCACTGTTTGGGTTCGTACCGAACATTACGGTGTCCGTACCCCGGACCCGAACCCGGACATTTCACTGTATGTTCGGGTTGGAGTTCGAGGTTTGGCTATAAACCAAAAGTCTTTAAACCGAAAGTAATTTGGTTTATAGACTTTCGGTTTATACAATAGCCAATAGCATTACATGTATTCTATAAAACGAAAGTCTATAAACCGAATGTCTTTCAATTGACCTATTCTTATGAATGGGGACTCTATTTCGGTTTATAGAATAGCAATAGCATTACATGTATTACATCTGAGAGTCAAATAGAACCGTCAAATACTGTGCTTACAGCGCACTTTGAAAAATTCTGGCTACCTCCTCCTCCTCCTCCTCCAGCGCCGCTTCCACCTACACCGCCACGGTCACCGCCTCCTCAACCTATGGGTCACTTAGTATAAACTGAAAGAGAATACCCTGCACTCCAACCCTCTCTCAAATAGATAATTCTGTTGATCCTCCTGGCAGCCATGCTTTAGATTTAGATTTATGTTCTTCCAAAACTAAAATTAAAGATTCCATCTAGTGCTATTTTATGGCTCAGCTGTATTTGTAATTTGTATGTATTTTATGTTATTTTAAGTTATTTCCCTTTCTACATTTGTTTGCAGGGCACTTGTCCTACTCTTACACACATTTTACTTCCTTACTAGAGGCATTTTAGTGGCCAAAAGTCTGTGTCCCCTTTGACTTCAATGGGGTTCGGGGTCAAGTTCGAGCACGGACCCGGACATTTTTTCAAAGTTCGGTCGAACCTGCCGAACCCGAACATCCAGGTGTCCGCTCAACTCTAGTTATAATGAATTCTCTTTTGCAGGATTTCTCGGACTTAGACTGTAAGGCAGAGAGTTCTATGGAAGACTGGAAGGGAAATAGAGACATGAGAAAGTAAATTAGAAATCGATTTTCTGGATCGTCTTACTTGAGGTCAGGTGTGTTTCATTTCTACCTGTGCGAATGGAATAGCCAGCTGTTCTTCGGGTCTAACCATTAGAGATTTTTGACAGTTTCTCTGAAACCTCCTCTCGAAAAACAGCTTTGGTGACCCTTGTGAGTGATTCCACATGTGATGGGCCTGTATAGCTTCTTCTTTTCCACAGATACCTGATTACAGCTACAAAGTATGAGAAACATTTTTTATATTTAGGTAAGTGCAGGATCATAACATAAAAAAACTAACATAATATCATGCTTCAGTGAACGCAGCTACATTAGTATATATATCATCCTATACAAAAACAGATACAGAGAATAATGTCTCATTATAAAATCAGCTGGATAATAAATGACTCCGGGGTAAGATCTTTGTCTTCCAATAAAACACAGTTAACTTCCCAGCTTTGTTTTTTTGTGTGGAAGGAAGTAACCAAAAACAGATTATTTAATACTCAAATAATCTGCATTTATAACATCTTTGCAGGTCAACTCTGAGCAGATGTGTTTTTTTTTTTTTGTTCCATGTTTTCTAATACTTGAACCCTCTGCAGTCATCCCTTCCAGTCTCAACGTCTAGATTATTACCATATTGTAATCGAATAATCTAAATAAATCTTAACTCCCCCCACCAGATGTATTGAAAGGATGAGAAGCTTTGGACAGTCTTTTAAGGCAGTAAGTAATGTAGTATATAGTAAAACATTCCTTGCTCTGTTCCACTAGGAGAGGTCTCTGTAATGTATTGAAGCCTGAGATCAGACAGGGAGAGGATTCATGTAAAAGACTCACTAAGCTTTTTTTCCTTGTATTTCAAACACAGAAGCACATTTGTAATATCCATCGGTCCCAGTTAGGGAAGCATCATGGCTGACGATGTCGTCTGCAGTCAGTCCCCTCTTATGACGTGATAGTGAGACCTAACACTGTGAGACCTAACACTAAGTGTAATGTAAAATAACATCCAGCACTGCAAAGTGTCAGGAGTTTTATAAAAAGGCACAATTGCCGTTTGTTACGTATAACGATCGCACTTTTTTTTTTTCTAACTCCCAGTACTTAGCAGTGTTTGGCGGAGATCCTCCGACACAAATCAGGCACTTTCAAGCACCTGATTTTTTGTTTTACATTGGCTTGCGAAGGCACACTGAGCCCCGGCACAACCAGGAAGTGGCGCACACTCCCGTAGAGCCGGTATTTGTCATTATCGGCGAGTTTGCCGGAATTATACCAAATGCACACTGTGTCGACACGGCGTGATCCACGCAGTGCCCGCTCTACTCTGCAGCTCTTTACCTTGGCCGCAGTGCGCCGCCGCACACCAGAGAACCTTCCCCAAGTGCAATAGATATACCGAGCGCTATCTGTGACATTACTAAAGGCCTTTTTGCCATTTTGTTCACACCTTGGATTCGGCAGCTGTTTTTCATTAAATATTTTATACATATTTTGGCCAGTATTGGAGATCTCCTTTGAATTGCTGGGAAAGCCCCACAATCCAGCAATCCCCCATGGAGGGCACCATATTGTGTGCATTATTTGAGCACTTCTTTTTCTCAGTTTAGTGGAAGTGGCAGACAGTAACCCACCACAAGGAGAGCTGGGGACAGACGGTTACATAGTCCGTGGCCTATCTCCCCAAACACAGAACATGCATAGCAGGATCTATTTAAATATCTGGAACATACTTAGAACATGTCATGGTACCATCACATCCAGACCAGTCATAATACCACCCATCTGAGAGTCGGACAGTAGTCAATTTACTTTTAATTTCACTTTTCTGATTTATAACTGTTTTCTACCTTGGTGTAGACCACGTATCCGGCTCTTACACCATCCCTCGTGCATGGAGAAGATGCATTGGAACAAGGTGTTAAAATGGCCTGTGACCAGTTGACCCCAATTTCAGTCAATTCCTCCCCCCCCCCCCTCCTTTCTAATCTCAGGACATACATGACTGCACAGATTGGAAGGGGCAGAGAGGACTGGAGAACAGAAGAGTGGATTTGGCTTTTTTTATTTTGAAGGACAATGCTTTTGAAGCCAGGGCTGAAGTGGTCCTTTCATCTTGAAGAGGGGCAGCATACAGGATGTCAGAGCCTCTTGTCGGTCACTCCCGGCTGCTGACTGTGCAATGTTTGGACAAATGTCATGAAGGAAAGAAAATCAGGAGAAGAAAAAAAAAGGTGAAACAATTATAGCTGGAAAATGTCCAAAGAGCTTAATGGGCTGAGATTTCCTCTCAATTATTAGCCTTGGGAAAAGCAGAATGTTAACCCTGTCCTGCCCAGCACTCCCTGGAGACCTTAGATCCCAAAGGGGTCAAACAGTTATTCATGCTTTTTAACCCTTGGAGCTCAGCATTGTTGCAAGTTGGTCTTCTAGCAGCTTGAAGACATCTGTAAGACCTTGTGTGATTTAAATGAGGGTCTTCCAATAAGGGTGGGGAATAGGATAATAAAATCCCAGCGCATTTTGTCTCCTCACATTATCCCCAAACTCGGGTCGTTCCAATATTAAAATTGGAATTGAATTGATGTTGATATTATAGAAAGTGTGAATAACGCCAGCTCTTACACATATAATACAAGGGTCTCCTCCTAAATCCCTGAAGGTCACTTTAGATCTTACAAGGATTGTATGTGTGTTGTATGTAATTATTTACTAATACACAGCTATAATTTACACAGTGTTTGGGAAACGGTTTGAGGGGATTACAAACCCCCCATGTGATACTGGCATTTAAATCACAAAGTGAGCTCAAAGAAAGACAATAATAACAGAGCAATTTGTACATCTGCTCTCTTTAATGTAGCATACACATCAAGTGTACAAAGCAGAAGACCTCCTTTCTAGTATTTGTTTTCAGTCTCTGCCCATCAGGGCATGGACCCCACCAGGTGTCTAACACATATCACAGGGATGTGGTCAATATTAACTCCCATGTTTCCAGTTGGCCAGTAGTGGATCTGCCAACACATTGACACTAGAGTTGAGCGGACACCTGGATGTTCGGGTTCGGCGGGTTCGGCTGAACTTTGGAACAATGTCCGGGTTCGGGGTCGAACTTGACCCCGAACTTGACCCCGAACCCGATTGAAGTCAATGGGGACCCGAACTTTTGGCCACTAAAATGCCTCTAAAAAAGTCCTGAAAAAGGCTAGAGGGCTGCAAAATGAAGTAAAATGTGGGTGAGTGTCCCCATTCATACGAATAGGTCAATTGACCTATTCGTATGAATGGGGACTCTATTTCGGTTTATAGAATAGCAATAGCATTACATGTATTCCATAAACCGAAAGTCTATAAACCGAAAGACATTCGGTTTATAGACTTTCGGTTTATAGAATACATGTAATGCTATTGCTATTCTATGAAAAGAAAGTCTATAAACAGAATGTCTTTCGGTTTATAGACTTTCGGTTTATAGCCAAACCCCGAACTCCAACACGAACATACAGTGGAATGTCCGGGTTCAGGTCCGGGGTCCGAATACCGTAATGTTCGGTACGAACCCGAACAGTGCGGTTCGGGTTCTCTCAAAACTAATTGACACCACCACACAAACCAGATTCTTGAATTTTGCTCAAAGAAGTGAGCATTACACAAGGTTTTGCACTAGTTGTGCATTATTTCAGTTTTTCCCCAACATATAAAATGCACGCACAGGTTTTGCCCCAGTGCTCTGATTGCATACACAGGTTTTACCCGAGAGCTCACATTGCATACACAGGTTTTGCCCCAGCACACAGACTGCACACACATGTTTTTCCCCAGTACCCATAATGCACACACACGTTTTGCCACAGGACCCAGATTGCACACACTGGTTTTTCCCCAGCACCCAGAATGCACGCACAGGTTTTTCCCCAGCACCCAGACTGCATACACAGGTTTTGCCCCAGCACCCAGATTGCAAACCCAGGTTTTTCCCCAGCACCCAGACTGCATACACAGGTTTTTCCCCAGCACCCAGAATGCACACACAGGTTTTGCGCCACCACACAGACCGCACACACAGGTTTTGCGCCAGCACACAGATTGCACGCACAGGTATTGCCCCAGCACACACAGGTCTTGCCCCAGTTCGAAAGAACTCAAATCAAAATGTGTTGTCAAAATTAAGACTACTTAGGAGCCAGCTAGACCAATTTGGGAGCCAGGCAGGTGGTACTTCCAGAGAGTTCTCTGTATCCAGACAAATTTGTATTAAAAGTATTTGCCCCATGGCCAATATTTGCCAGTCATCCCCTGCAGTAGGATATAGTTGATTGCATGTATGTTGGATGGTTGGCCATTCTTTATACCCTCAGGACACTATAGAGCAGGAATAGACAGCCTTTGCTTTTTTTGTCAGCACCCCTTGGCACCTACTAATGTAATCTGTTTGAAGGCACTTAGCTCATTCTCATTTACCCTCTGAGTGGGACAAGCATGAAACATCTCACTTGTGTTGAGACTTAAAAATCCTCCACTTTGCGTAAACTGACTGAAGTGGATTTGACGGACTGGATCACAGCTTTCACCTGGATTCACCTCATAATTTGTTGGAAGAGTGTCTGACCCTAATGTTTTGTAAACTTGGAGTGATGCAGGTTAGGTAACTGCTTGTCTTTCTCTCTTTACCCACTGCTTTCCTCAAGTTAAATCTAAGCTCCTTACGCCGTATACAATTTATTCCGCTATGCCCCCTTAACACGGAATGTCATCCTCATGGTGATAACTGAAGATCTAACTAGTCCAACTTGGGGTCATCCTTGGGACCATAACCTCTACTTGGAAAGTCCACTCCGGCACCCACAATTTCTGCCTGGACCTAGGGTGGCAGACTGGAAGGGGTAGTCGCAGACTGGAAGGGGTAGTTGCAGACTGGAAGGGGCAGTAGCAGACTGGAAGGGGCAGTAGCAGACTGGAAGGGGTAGTAGCAGACTGGAAGGGGCAGTAGCAGACTGAAAAGGGGGTAGTAGCAGACTAAAGGGCGACAGGTACATCCTTCCTGTTTGCCTTGCGCTTCTTGCCCCACTTGATCTCCAGAGAGTTCATTGGCACTTTGCAAAGAGATGTGAGGGCAAAATGGCATGGCTGTGGGAGCAATCTGGTGTAGTGGAAATAAGTATGGGTGCAATATGATTCAGGCCTAGGTCAGCACAATACCTAAATACATCACTTCCTTTTCTACTTAAACACACGCTGGAGATTTGCCGAGTGGGCCATATCTAACCAACCTATAGATATCGTTATTATTGTGTCCTCCTGGTGAATAAATACACTTTATTAGATTGAAGTAAAGAACTCCTTGGATCTGTATCCCTGGCCGCAGCGACTCACATGGGTGCACGGACGAGCTATGAAGCATGGTCAAGAGGATTAAGTAAAAGTGCATTCTGATGAGACCGAGGGGTGATCAAAGTATTCCTGAGACCGCGTCAGTGAATGAAGTCAACCTTTTAAAAGAGCAGGGAGTTTGAAATTTGGAAAATAGTCAAAGAGAAAGAAGGGAAGAAATGAACCTTAAAGGAATACTTACTCTGCAGAGTTCACACACAGGTGGGGGATTGTAAGCGAGCTCACATGCATCAGTCTGCAGGGATTATATATACTGCTTCTAGTTAATGTGATTTATTAGTTCAATTCACCACTGAGATACATGTATTTTAGCAGGTAAATGATGTGTATACCAAAGGACACAGCTAAAAACATTAGGGTGTATGTATAAACACTGTGCCAAATACTGGTGCGATCACGTGTGCACCACTGTATGAAGCAGACTCCTGAAATGTGTAATTTGTTACCTACACCAAATGCCTAGATTTTGGTTGTGCTGGAGCTCGTGGCTCTGGCACAGCCTATGTATGAAAAGACAGGCACTGAAAAGCACCAAATTTGTGTCGGGGGAACCTATACCAATGCGGAAGTTCTTCTGCCGCACTGCAAGACCCACTATACATAACAAACGGGGATTACTTTGCAGTGCCAATGTGTCCTCCCCACAGCCATCTGCCCCCCAGACTTAGCCAATGCACACCTCCCACAGCCATCTGCCCCCCAGACTTAGCCAATGCACCCCCCACAGCCATCTTCCCCCCAGGCTTAGCCAATGCACCCCCCACAGCCATCTGCCCCCAGACTTAGCCAATGCACCCCCCCACAGCCATCTACCCCCAGACTTAGCCAATGCACACACCCCACAGCCATCTGCTCCCCATACTTAGCCAATGTACCCCCCCACACAGCCATCTGCCCCCAGACTTAGCCAATGCACAGCTCAGACATAACCAATGCATCCCCCAGTATAGTCATCTACCCCCCAGACTTAACCATTGCACCCCCCACAGCTATCTGCCCGCCAATGAACAATTCAGACAGAGCCAATGCATCGTCCAGTATAGCCATCTTCCCCCACACTTAACCAATGCACCACACAGACATAGCCAATGCATCCCAATATTTTGGGACAAATAACAGCTACCTGATCCTGAAGTGTTACTTTTTAGTAAACAGCAACTATATGATGTGTTAAATAACAAAATATGCTAAAGTTGTATTAACTGAAATAAACAAACAAACAAATACCAACTATATGATGTGTTAAATAACAAACTATGCTAAAGTTGTATTAACTGAAATAAACAAACAAACAAATACCAACTATATGATGTGTTATATAACAAACTATGCTAAAGTTGGATTAACTGAAATAAACAAACAGACAAATACCAACTATATGATGTGTTATATAACAAACTATGCTAAAGTTGGATTAACTGAAATAAACAAACAAACAAATACCTTTTAAGAACTTTTCCTGTGTCAAGGAATAAAATAAATTCATATAAATGATGGGACTTTTAATATATAGAAAGTTCAGGCAACGCAGGTAAAAGCATATAAAATACACATTCATCAGAAACAACAGGTACAGAGGTACTCACATATCTCGAGGGTTTATATGTTTCCTCTGCTCATAATTAGTTCTTATAATTAGGTAATTATAAGGAAAGGAAACATATAAACCCTCGAGACATTCTAATTCCTCACTTTTTAATGTTATTTATGATGAATGTGTAATTTATATCTGCATTGCCTGAAATGTCTATGTATTAAAAGTGGCATAATGTTTATGAATCTTTACTTTTATACTTGCCTTAGGTCATTATACGTGCTCCCCCGTAACCTTTTTAACGGTGTTTACAATACAATGAGAAACCACAAGTGGTAACAGCTGGTCACCATATTCTCAATTTTTGGTGAAAAAATAAGCCCTTCAGATGGCCAGCCACCGAGACCCTAGCAGATCCGCGAGGGGCCCAGGTAAGGAACTCTTTCCTCAGCACTCCTCCTGAAAAGGCATCAGCCGTGAGGTTAAACTAGGACACCCCCGAAATGCTTCTGACAACCAATTACAGCCCATATATCTCTAATAATTACATGTCAGCAGATGAATGAGGACGCGAGGGAAGCCAAAAGGTGCGGTGGGAGGCCGGTGTCACATATATAACAAGGATAAATCCCTTTATACAGAGGGAATAAAGGAATCTGGTGACTGAAAGCCTCTACTCAATGAAGAGAGAAATGCAGGGAATTGATAAGGGAATTTTCAAAATGTAGGTCAATTTAGCCGAGGGGGAAAAAATTCTCCAATGCAGCTGAATGGGATAATCATTCCAACTCGGCTACTTTGGGATTAAGTTTGAAATTCTCGTCTCAACTCACTGCCATTCTCTCTTTATTGAGTAGATACTTATGTCAGTATAAGTCCATGTCCTATAAGATGTAGGGCCACCTTATTTAATGGGTAATGTGGGCATTTTCCCAGGGTCCACCAAACAAAGCCCATCAAACAAAGTCCACCACAGTCAAGTAAAATTTTACCCAAACAGGGGAGCTAAATGGCACTAAGAAAGGATAGGGAAGTCATTGAGTGGGAAACATTTCAGGTTTTGCAAAGGACACATATATATATATCTTAACTGGGACCCTCTTATTCCACCACAGCCATGAAAACTACGTAGTAGGATCAAGAGAGTACATGACCCTGGCTCAGGTTAGATGGAAATGTAAAGGACTGGCATGGTTGTAGTCTGTGATGCTTCCAAGACTTATAGTTTTATAGTACTTTGATGTAAGTATGGGAGTGAAGGAGTAGAGGGGGGTCATTATCTCTGAGCGGGGGTCCACCAATTCCTTAAATCAGCCTTACAAGTTGTGCCCCTTTGTTGAGAGGTGCAGAAATATAAGACCTTTGTTTGAAGTCAATGCCTTTGTCAAGTTGTCACAGTGATAGGAGGAGATTGTTACATACAGTGACCTCACGTCACGTGTGATTTCATCCTTTACAATAAACATCTGATGTTCCATAACAGGGCTTGATTTAGACTTCAGCCCCAAGTCCCAGATCCGTGGCAAGCCTCCCCACCCCCCTTGTATTGGTAATGCACTCAACACCAATACATTTGCAAAACTAGTATATATAAAAACATGACATCCTGGACTTATATCAGAGTATTGGGGGGTCTTATATCCTCTCCACCTGTTAGGAGGTAAGTCAGGAGCTCTGTATTTACAAAAAAACCCTCTAAATAAATATCTCCCCAGGCCCCGGTGTGTTATATATGGTGCTAGTATCTCTGGCCCCGGTGTGTTATATATGGTGCTAGTATCTCTGGCCCCGGTGTGATATATATGGTGCTAGTATCTCTGGCCCCGGTGTATTATATATGGTGCTAGTATCTCTGGCCCCGGTGTATTATATATGGTGCTAGTATCTCTGGCCCCGGTGTGATATATATGGTGCTAGTATCTCTGGCCCCGGTGTGATATATATGGTGCTAGTATCTCTGGCCCCGGTGTGTTATATATGGTGCTAGTATCTCTGGCCCCGGTGTGATATATATGGTGTTAGTATCTCTGGCCCCGGTGTATTATATATGGTGTTAGTATCTCTGGCCCCGGTGTGTTATATATGGTGCTAGTATCTCTGGCCCCGGTGTATTATATATGGTGTTAGTATCTCTGGCCCCGGTGTGTTATATATGGTGCTACTATCTCTGGCCCCGGTGTATTATATATGGTGCTAGTATCTCTGGCCCCGGTGTGTTATATATGGTGTTAGTATCTCTGGCCCCGGTGTGTTATATATGGTGCTAGTATCTCTGGCCCCGGTGTGTTATATATGGTGCTAGTATCTCTGGCCCCGGTGTGATATATATGGTGCTAGTATCTCTGGCCCCGGTGTATTATAGATGGTGCTAGTATCTCTGGCCCCGGTGTATTATATATGGTGCTAGTATCTCTGGCCCCGGTGTGATATATATGGTGCTAGTATCTCTGGCCCCGGTGTATTATATATGGTGCTAGTATCTCTGGCCCAGGTGTATTATATATGGTGCTAGTATCTCTGGCCCCGGTGTGATATATATGGTGCTAGTATCTCTGGCCCCGGTGTGTGATATATGGTGCTAGTATCTCTGGCCCCGGTGTGATATATATGGTGCTAGTATCTCTGGCCCCGGTGTGTTATATATGGTGTTAGTATCTCTGGCCCCGGTGTATTATATATGGTGCTAGTATCTCTGGCCCGGTGTGTTATATATGGTGTTAGTATCTCTGGCCCCGGTATGTTATATAAGGTGTTAGTATCTCTGACCCCGGTGTATTATATATGGTGTTAGTATCTCTGGCCGCGGTGTGTTATATATGGAGCTAGTATCTCTGGCCCCGGTGTATTATATATGGTGCTAGTATCTCTGGCCCCGGTGTGTTATATATGGTGCTAGTATCTCTGGCCCCGGTGTGTTATATATGGTGTTAGTATCTCTGGCCCCGGTGTGTTATATATGGTGTTAGTATCTCTGGCCCCGGTGTGTTATATATGGTGTTAGTATCTCTGGCCCCGGTGTGTTATATATGGTGCTAGTATCTCTGGCCCCGGTGTGATATATATGGTGCTAGTATCTCTGGCCCCGGTGTGATATATATGGTGCTAGTATCTCTGGCCCCGGTGTGATATATATGGTGCTAGTATCTCTGGCCCCGGTGTGTTATATATGGTGCTAGTATCTCTGGCCTCAGTGTATTATATATGGTGCTAGTATCTCTGGCCCCAATGTATTATATATGGTACTAGTATCTCTGGCCCCGGTGTATTATATATGGTGCTAGTATCTCTGGCCCCGGTGTGTTATATATGGTGCTAGTATCTCTGGCCCCGGTGTGTTATATATGGTGCTAGTATCTCTGGCCCCGGTGTATTATATATGGTGCTAGTATCTCTGGCCCCGGTGTATTATATATGGTGCTAGTATCTCTGGCCCCGGTGTGTTATATATGGTGCTAGTATCTCTGGCCCCGATGTATTATATATGGTGCTAGTATCTCTGGCCCCGGTGTGTTATATATGGTGCTAGTATCTCTGGCCCCGGTGTGTTATATATGGTGCTAGTATCTCTGGCCCCGGTGTGTTATATATGGTGCTAGTATCTCTGGCCCCGGTGTATTATATATGGTGCTAGTATCTCTGACCCCGGTGTATTATATATGGTGCTAGTATCTCTGGCCCCAATGTATTATATATGGTACTAGTATCTCTGGCCCCGGTGTATTATATATGGTGCTAGTATCTCTGGCCCCGGTGTGTTATATATGGTGCTAGTATCTCTGGCCCCGGTGTATTATATATGGTGCTAGTATCTCTGGCCCCGATGTATTATATATGGTGCTAGGATCTCTGGCCCCGGTGTGATATATATGGTGCTAGTATCTCTGGCCCCGGTGTGTTATATATGGTGCTAGTATCTCTGGCCCCGGTGTATTATATATGGTGCTAGTATCTCTGGCCCCGGTGTATTATATATGGTGCTAGTATCTCTGGCCCCGGTGTGTTATATATGGTGCTAGTATCTCTGGCCCCGGTGTGTTATATATGGTGCTAGTATCTCTGACCCCGGTGTATTATATATGGTGCTAGTATCTCTGGCCCCAATGTATTATATATGGTACTAGTATCTCTGGCCCCGGTGTGTTATATATGGTGATAGTATCTCTGGCCCCGGTGTGTTATATATGGTGTTAGTATCTCTGGTCCCGGTGAATTATATATGGTGTTAGTATCTCTGGCCCCGGTGTATTATATATGGTGCTAGTATCTCTGGCCCCTGTGTGTTATATATGGTGCTAGTATCTCTGGCCCCGTTGTATTATATATGGTGCTAGTATCTCTGACCCCGGTGTATTATATATGGTGCTAGTATCTCTGGCCCCAATGTATTATATATGGTACTAGTATCTCTGGCCCCGGTGTGTTATATATGGTGATAGTATCTCTGGCCCCGGTGTGTTATATATGGTGTTAGTATCTCTGGTCCCGGTGTGATATATATGGTGCTAGTATCTCTGGCCCCGGTGTGTTATATATGGTGCTAGTATCTCTGGCCCCGGTGTGTTATATATGGTGTTAGTATCTCTGGTCCCGGTGTGATATATATGGTGCTAGTATCTCTGGCCCCGGTGTGTTATATATGGTGCTAGTATCTCTGGCACCGGTGTATAATATATGGTGTTAGTATCTCTGGCCCCGGTGTATTATATATGGTGCTAGTATCTCTGGCCCCTGTGTGTTATATATGGTGCTAGTATCTCTGGCCCGGTGTATTATATATGGTGCTAGTATCTCTGGCCCCGGTGTGTTATTTATGGTATTAGTATCTCTGGCCCCGGTGTGATATATATGGTGCTAGTATCTCTGGCCCCGGTGTGATATATATGGTGCTAGTATCTCTGGCCCCGGTGTGATATATATGGTGCTAGTATCTCTGGCCCCGGTGTGTTATATATGGTGCTAGTATCTCTGGCCCCGGTGTGATATATATGGTGTTAGTATCTCTGGCCCCGGTGTATTATATATGGTGTTAGTATCTCTGGCCCCGGTGTGTTATATATGGTGCTAGTATCTCTGGCCCCGGTGTATTATATATGGTGTTAGTATCTCTGGCCCCGGTGTGTTATATATGGTGCTACTATCTCTGGCCCCGGTGTATTATATATGGTGCTAGTATCTCTGGCCCCGGTGTGTTATATATGGTGTTAGTATCTCTGGCCCCGGTGTGTTATATATGGTGCTAGTATCTCTGGCCCCGGTGTGTTATATATGGTGCTAGTATCTCTGGCCCCGGTGTGATATATATGGTGCTAGTATCTCTGGCCCCAGTGTATTATAGATGGTGCTAGTATCTCTGGCCCCGGTGTATTATATATGGTGCTAGTATCTCAGGCCCCGGTGTGATATATATGGTGCTAGTATCTCTGGCCCCGGTGTATTATATATGGTGCTAGTATCTCTGGCCCAGGTGTATTATATATGGTGCTAGTATCTCTGGCCCCGGTGTGATATATATGGTGCTAGTATCTCTGGCCCCGGTGTGTGATATATGGTGCTAGTATCTCTGGCCCCGGTGTGATATATATGGTGCTAGTATCTCTGGCCCCGGTGTGTTATATATGGTGTTAGTATCTCTGGCCCCGGTGTATTATATATGGTGCTAGTATCTCTGGCTCGGTGTGTTATATATGGTGTTAGTATCTCTGGCCCCGGTATGTTATATAAGGTGTTAGTATCTCTGACCCCGGTGTATTATATATGGTGTTAGTATCTCTGGCCGCGGTGTGTTATATATGGAGCTAGTATCTCTGGCCCCGGTGTGTTATATATGGAGCTAGTATCTCTGGCCCCGGTGTATTATATATGGTGCTAGTATCTCTGGCCCCGGTGTGTTATATATGGTGCTAGTATCTCTGGCCCCGGTGTGTTATATATGGTGTTAGTATCTCTGGCCCCGGTGTGTTATATATGGTGTTAGTATCTCTGGCCCCGGTGTGTTATATATGGTGTTAGTATCTCTGGCCCCGGTGTGTTATATATGGTGCTAGTATCTCTGGCCCCGGTGTGATATATATGGTGCTAGTATCTCTGGCCCCGGTGTGATATATATGGTGCTAGTATCTCTGGCCCCGGTGTGATATATATGGTGCTAGTATCTCTGGCCCCGGTGTGTTATATATGGTGCTAGTATCTCTGGCCTCAGTGTATTATATATGGTGCTAGTATCTCTGGCCCCAATGTATTATATATGGTACTAGTATCTCTGGCCCCGGTGTATTATATATGGTGCTAGTATCTCTGGCCCCGGTGTGTTATATATGGTGCTAGTATCTCTGGCCCCGGTGTATTATATATGGTGCTAGTATCTCTGGCCCCGATGTATTATATATGGTGCTAGGATCTCTGGCCCCGGTGTGATATATATGGTGCTAGTATCTCTGGCCCCGGTGTGTTATATATGGTGCTAGTATCTCTGGCCCCGGTGTATTATATATGGTGCTAGTATCTCTGGCCCCGGTGTATTATATATGGTGCTAGTATCTCTGGCCCCGGTGTATTATATATGGTGCTAGTATCTCTGGCCCCGGTGTATTATATATGGTGCTAGTATCTCTGGCCCCGATGTATTATATATGGTGCTAGGATCTCTGGCCCCGGTGTGATATATATGGTGCTAGTATCTCTGGCCCCGGTGTGTTATATATGGTGCTAGTATCTCTGGCCCCGGTGTATTATATATGGTGCTAGTATCTCTGGCCCCGGTGTATTATATATGGTGCTAGTATCTCTGGCCCCGGTGTGTTATATATGGTGCTAGTATCTCTGGCCCCGGTGTGTTATATATGGTGCTAGTATCTCTGGCCCCGGTGTATTATATATGGTGCTAGTATCTCTGGCCCCGGTGTGTTGTATATGGTGTTAGTATCTCTGGCCCCGGTGTATTATATATGGTGCTAGTATCTCTGGCCCCGGTGTGTTATATATGGTGCTAGTATCTCTGGCCCCGGTGTGTTATATATGGTGCTAGTATCTCTGGCCCCGGTGTATTATATATGGTGCTAGTTTCTCTGGCCCCGGTGTATTATATATGGTGCTAGTATCTCTGGCCCCGGTGTGTTATATATGGTGCTAGTATCTCTGGCCCCGGTGTGTTATATATGGTGCTAGTATCTCTGGCCCCGGTGTATTATATATGGTGCTAGTATCTCTGGCCCCGGTGTATTATATATGGTGCTAGTATCTCTGGCCCCGGTGTGTTATATATGGTGCTAGTATCTCTGGCCCCGGTGTGTTATATATGGTGCTAGTATCTCTGGCCCCGGTGTATTATATATGGTGCTAGTATCTCTGACCCCGGTGTATTATATATGGTGCTAGTATCTCTGGCCCCAATGTATTATATATGGTACTAGTATCTCTGGCCCCGGTGTATTATATATGGTGCTAGTATCTCTGGCCCCGGTGTGTTATATATGGTGCTAGTATCTCTGGCCCCGGTGTATTATATATGGTGCTAGTATCTCTGGCCCCGATGTATTATATATGGTGCTAGGATCTCTGGCCCCGGTGTGATATATATGGTGCTAGTATCTCTGGCCCCGGTGTGTTATATATGGTGCTAGTATCTCTGGCCCCGGTGTATTATATATGGTGCTAGTATCTCTGGCCCCGGTGTATTATATATGGTGCTAGTATCTCTGGCCCCGGTGTGTTATATATGGTGCTAGTATCTCTGGCCCCGGTGTGTTATATATGGTGCTAGTATCTCTGACCCCGGTGTATTATATATGGTGCTAGTATCTCTGGCCCCAATGTATTATATATGGTACTAGTATCTCTGGCCCCGGTGTGTTATATATGGTGATAGTATCTCTGGCCCCGGTGTGTTATATATGGTGTTAGTATCTCTGGTCCCGGTGTATTATATATGGTGTTAGTATCTCTGGCCCCTGTGTGTTATATATGGTGCTAGTATCTCTGGCCCCGTTGTATTATATATGGTGCTAGTATCTCTGACCCCGGTGTATTATATATGGTGCTAGTATCTCTGGCCCCAATGTATTATATATGGTACTAGTATCTCTGGCCCCGGTGTGTTATATATGGTGATAGTATCTCTGGCCCCGGTGTGTTATATATGGTGTTAGTATCTCTGGTCCCGGTGTGATATATATGGTGCTAGTATCTCTGGCCCCGGTGTGTTATATATGGTGCTAGTATCTCTGGCCCCGGTGTGTTATATATGGTGTTAGTATCTCTGGTCCCGGTGTGATATATATGGTGCTAGTATCTCTGGCCCCGGTGTGTTATATATGGTGCTAGTATCTCTGGCCCCGGTGTATTATATATGGTGCTAGTATCTCTGGCCCCGGTGTGTTATATATGGTGCTAGTATCTCTGGCCCCGGTGTGTTATATATGGTGTTAGTATCTCTGGTCCCGGTGTATTATATATGGTGTTAGTATCTCTGGCCCCGGTGTATTATATATGGTGCTAGTATCTCTGGCCCCTGTGTGTTATATATGGTGCTAGTATCTCTGGCCCCGTTGTATTATATATGGTGCTAGTATCTCTGACCCCGGTGTATTATATATGGTGCTAGTATCTCTGGCCCCAATGTATTATATATGGTACTAGTATCTCTGGCCCCGGTGTGTTATATATGGTGATAGTATCTCTGGCCCCGGTGTGTTATATATGGTGTTAGTATCTCTGGTCCCGGTGTGATATATATGGTGCTAGTATCTCTGGCCCCGGTGTGTTATATATGGTGCTAGTATCTCTGGCCCCGGTGTGTTATATATGGTGTTAGTATCTCTGGTCCCGGTGTGATATATATGGTGCTAGTATCTCTGGCCCCGGTGTGTTATATATGGTGCTAGTATCTCTGGCCCCGGTGTATTATATATGGTGCTAGTATCTCTGGCCCCGGTGTGTTATATATGGTGCTAGTATCTCTGGCCCCGGTGTGTTATATATGGTGTTAGTATCTCTGGTCCCGGTGTATTATATATGGTGTTAGTATCTCTGGCCCCGGTGTATTATATATGGTGCTAGTATCTCTGGCCCCTGTGTGTTATATATGGTGCTAGTATCTCTGGCCCCGTTGTATTATATATGGTGCTAGTATCTCTGACCCCGGTGTATTATATATGGTGCTAGTATCTCTGGCCGCAAAGTATTATATATGGTACTAGTATCTCTGGCCCCGGTGTGTTATATATGGTGATAGTATCTCTGGCCCCGGTGTGTTATATATGGTGTTAGTATCTCTGGTCCCGGTGTGATATATATGGTGCTAGTATCTCTGGCCCCGGTGTGTTATATATGGTGCTAGTATCTCTGGCCCCGGTGTGTTATATATGGTGTTAGTATCTCTGGTCCCGGTGTGATATATATGGTGCTAGTATCTCTGGCCCCGGTGTGTTATATATGGTGCTAGTATCTCTGGCACCGGTGTATAATATATGGTGTTAGTATCTCTGGCCCCGGTGTATTATATATGGTGCTAGTATCTCTGGCCCCTGTGTGTTATATATGGTGCTAGTATCTCTGGCCCGGTGTATTATATATGGTGCTAGTATCTCTGGCCCCGGTGTGTTATTTATGGTATTAGTATCTCTGGCCCCGGTGTGATATATATGGTGCTAGTATCTCTGGCCCCGGTGTGATATATATGGTGCTAGTATCTCTGGCCCCGGTGTGATATATATGGTGCTAGTATCTCTGGCCCCGGTGTGTTATATATGGTGCTAGTATCTCTGGCCCACGGTGTGATATATATGGTGTTAGTATCTCTGGCCCCGGTGTATTATATATGGTGTTAGTATCTCTGGCCCCGGTGTGTTATATATGGTGCTAGTATCTCTGGCCCCGGTGTATTATATATGGTGTTAGTATCTCTGGCCCCGGTGTGTTATATATGGTGCTACTATCTCTGGCCCCGGTGTATTATATATGGTGCTAGTATCTCTGGCCCCGGTGTGTTATATATGGTGTTAGTATCTCTGGCCCCGGTGTGTTATATATGGTGCTAGTATCTCTGGCCCCGGTGTGTTATATATGGTGCTAGTATCTCTGGCCCCGGTGTGATATATATGGTGCTAGTATCTCTGGCCCCAGTGTATTATAGATGGTGCTAGTATCTCTGGCCCCGGTGTATTATATATGGTGCTAGTATCTCAGGCCCCGGTGTGATATATATGGTGCTAGTATCTCTGGCCCCGGTGTATTATATATGGTGCTAGTATCTCTGGCCCAGGTGTATTATATATGGTGCTAGTATCTCTGGCCCCGGTGTGATATATATGGTGCTAGTATCTCTGGCCCCGGTGTGTGATATATGGTGCTAGTATCTCTGGCCCCGGTGTGATATATATGGTGCTAGTATCTCTGGCCCCGGTGTGTTATATATGGTGTTAGTATCTCTGGCCCCGGTGTATTATATATGGTGCTAGTATCTCTGGCCCGGTGTGTTATATATGGTGTTAGTATCTCTGGCCCCGGTATGTTATATAAGGTGTTAGTATCTCTGACCCCGGTGTATTATATATGGTGTTAGTATCTCTGGCCGCGGTGTGTTATATATGGAGCTAGTATCTCTGGCCCCGGTGTGTTATATATGGAGCTAGTATCTCTGGCCCCGGTGTATTATATATGGTGCTAGTATCTCTGGCCCCGCTGTGTTATATATGGTGCTAGTATCTCTGGCCCCGGTGTGTTATATATGGTGTTAGTATCTCTGACCCCGGTGTGTTATATATGGTGTTAGTATCTCTGGCCCCGGTGTGTTATATATGGTGTTAGTATCTCTGGCCCCGGTGTGTTATATATGGTGCTAGTATCTCTGGCCCCGGTGTGATATATATGGTGCTAGTATCTCTGGCCCCGGTGTGATATATATGGTGCTAGTATCTCTGGCCCCGGTGTGATATATATGGTGCTAGTATCTCTGGCCCCGGTGTGTTATATATGGTGCTAGTATCTCTGGCCTCAGTGTATTATATATGGTGCTAGTATCTCTGGCCCCAATGTATTATATATGGTACTAGTATCTCTGGCCCCGGTGTATTATATATGGTGCTAGTATCTCTGGCCCCGGTGTGTTATATATGGTGCTAGTATCTCTGGCCCCGGTGTATTATATATGGTGCTAGTATCTCTGGCCCCGATGTATTATATATGGTGCTAGGATCTCTGGCCCCGGTGTGATATATATGGTGCTAGTATCTCTGTCCCCGGTGTGTTATATATGGTGCTAGTATCTCTGGCCCCGGTGTATTATATATGGTGCTAGTATCTCTGGCCCCGGTGTATTATATATGGTGCTAGTATCTCTGGCCCCGGTGTATTATATATGGTGCTAGTATCTCTGGCCCCGGTGTATTATATATGGTGCTAGTATCTCTGGCCCCGGTGTATTATATATGGTGCTAGTATCTCTGGCCCCGATGTATTATATATGGTGCTAGGATCTCTGGCCCCGGTGTGATATATATGGTGCTAGTATCTCTGGCCCCGGTGTATTATATATGGTGCTAGTATCTCTGGCACCGGTGTATTATATATGGTGCTAGTATCTCTGGCCCCGGTGTATTATATATGGTGCTAGTATCTCTGGCCCCGGTGTATTATATATGGTGCTAGTATCTCTGGCCCCGATGTATTATATATGGTGCTAGGATCTCTGGCCCCGGTGTGATATATATGGTGCTAGTATCTCTGGCCCCGGTGTGTTATATATGGTGCTAGTATCTCTGGCCCCGGTGTATTATATATGGTGCTAGTATCTCTGGCCCCGGTGTATTATATATGGGGCTAGTATCTCTGGCCCCGGTGTGTTATATATGGTGCTAGTATCTCTGGCCCCGGTGTGTTATATATGGTGCTAGTATCTCTGGCCCCGGTGTATTATATATGGTGCTAGTATCTCTGGCCCCGGTGTGTTGTATATGGTGTTAGTATCTCTGGCCCCGGTGTATTATATATGGTGCTAGTATCTCTGGCCCCGGTGTGTTATATATGGTGCTAGTATCTCTGGCCCCGGTGTGTTATATATGGTGCTAGTATCTCTGGCCCCGGTGTATTATATATGGTGCTAGTTTCTCTGGCCCCGGTGTATTATATATGGTGCTAGTATCTCTGGCCCCGGTGTGTTATATATGGTGCTAGTATCTCTGGCCCCGGTGTGTTATATATGGTGCTAGTATCTCTGGCCCCGGTGTATTATATATGGTGCTAGTATCTCTGGCCCCGGTGTATTATATATGGTGCTAGTATCTCTGGCCCCGGTGTGTTATATATGGTGCTAGTATCTCTGGCCCCGGTGTGTTATATATGGTGCTAGTATCTCTGGCCCCGGTGTATTATATATGGTGCTAGTATCTCTGACCCCGGTGTATTATATATGGTGCTAGTATCTCTGGCCCCAATGTATTATATATGGTACTAGTATCTCTGGCCCCGGTGTATTATATATGGTGCTAGTATCTCTGGCCCCGGTGTGTTATATATGGTGCTAGTATCTCTGGCCCCGGTGTATTATATATGGTGCTAGTATCTCTGGCCCCGATGTATTATATATGGTGCTAGGATCTCTGGCCCCGGTGTGATATATATGGTGCTAGTATCTCTGGCCCCGGTGTGTTATATATGGTGCTAGTATCTCTGGCCCCGGTGTATTATATATGGTGCTAGTATCTCTGGCCCCGGTGTATTATATATGGTGCTAGTATCTCTGGCCCCGGTGTGTTATATATGGTGCTAGTATCTCTGGCCCCGGTGTGTTATATATGGTGCTAGTATCTCTGACCCCGGTGTATTATATATGGTGCTAGTATCTCTGGCCCCAATGTATTATATATGGTACTAGTATCTCTGGCCCCGGTGTGTTATATATGGTGATAGTATCTCTGGCCCCGGTGTGTTATATATGGTGTTAGTATCTCTGGTCCCGGTGTATTATATATGGTGTTAGTATCTCTGGCCCCGGTGTATTATATATGGTGCTAGTATCTCTGGCCCCTGTGTGTTATATATGGTGCTAGTATCTCTGGCCCCGTTGTATTATATATGGTGCTAGTATCTCTGACCCCGGTGTATTATATATGGTGCTAGTATCTCTGGCCCCAATGTATTATATATGGTACTAGTATCTCTGGCCCCGGTGTGTTATATATGGTGATAGTATCTCTGGCCCCGGTGTGTTATATATGGTGTTAGTATCTCTGGTCCCGGTGTGATATATATGGTGCTAGTATCTCTGGCCCCGGTGTGTTATATATGGTGCTAGTATCTCTGGCCCCGGTGTGTTATATATGGTGTTAGTATCTCTGGTCCCGGTGTGATATATATGGTGCTAGTATCTCTGGCCCCGGTGTGTTATATATGGTGCTAGTATCTCTGGCACCGGTGTATAATATATGGTGTTAGTATCTCTGGCCCCGGTGTATTATATATGGTGCTAGTATCTCTGGCCCCTGTGTGTTATATATGGTGCTAGTATCTCTGGCCCGGTGTATTATATATGGTGCTAGTATCTCTGGCCCCGGTGTGTTATTTATGGTATTAGTATCTCTGGCCCCGGTGTATTATATATGGTGTTAGTATATCTGGCCCCGGTGTGTTATATATGGTACTAGTATCTCTGGCCCCGGTGTGTTATATATGGTGCTAGTATCTCTGGCACGGTGTATTATATATGCTGCTAGTATCTCTGGCCCCGGTGTGATATATATGGTGTTAGTATCTCTGGCCCCGGTGTATTATATATGGTGCTAGTATCTCTTGTCCCGGTGTGTTATATATGGTGCTAGTATCTCTGGCCCCGGTGTATTATATATGGTGCTAGTATCTCTGGCCCCGATGTATTATATATGGTGCTAGGATCTCTGGCCCCGGTGTGATATATATGGTGCTAGTATCTCTGGCCCCGGTGTGTTATATATGGTGCTAGTATCTCTGGCCCCGGTGTATTATATATGGTGCTAGTATCTCTGGCCCCGGTGTATTATATATGGTGCTAGTATCTCTGGCCCCGATGTATTATATATGGTGCTAGGATCTCTGGCCCCGGTGTGATATATATGGTGCTAGTATCTCTGGCCCCGGTGTGTTATATATGGTGCTAGTATCTCTGACCCCGGTGTATTATATATGGTGCTAGTATCTCTGGCCCCAATGTATTATATATGGTACTAGTATCTCTGGCCCCGGTGTATTATATATGGTGCTAGTATCTCTGGCCCCAATGTATTATATATGGTACTAGTATCTCTGGCCCCGGTGTATTATATATGGTGCTAGTATCTCTGGCCCCGATGTATTATATATGGTGCTAGGATCTCTGGCCCCGGTGTGATATATATGGTGCTAGTATCTCTGGCCCCGGTGTGTTATATATGGTGCTAGTATCTCTGGCCCCGGTGTATTATATATGGTGCTAGTATCTCTGGCCCCGGTGTATTATATATGGTGCTAGTATCTCTGGCCCCGATGTATTATATATGGTGCTAGGATCTCTGGCCCCGGTGTGATATATATGGTGCTAGTATCTCTGGCCCCGGTGTGTTATATATGGTGCTAGTATCTCTGGCCCCGGTGTATTATATATGGTGCTAGTATCTCTGGCCCCGGTGTATTATATATGGTGTTAGTATATCTGGCCCCGGTGTGTTATATATGGTGCTAGTATCTCTTGTCCCGGTGTGTTATATATGGTGCTAGTATCTCTGGCCCCGGTGTATTATATATGCTGCTAGTATCTCTGGCCCCGATGTATTATATATGGTGCTAGGATCTCTGGCCCCGGTGTGATATATATGGTGCTAGTATCTCTGGCCCCGGTGTGTTATATATGGTGCTAGTATCTCTGGCCCCGGTGTATTATATATGGTGCTAGTATCTCTGGCCCCGGTGTGTTATATATGGTGCTAGTATCTCTGGCCCCGGTGTGTTATATATGGTGCTAGTATCTCTGGCCCCGGTGTGTTATATATGGTGCTAGTATCTCTGGCCCCGGTGTATTATATATGGTGCTAGTATCTCTGGCCCCGATGTATTATATATGGTGCTAGGATCTCTGGCCCCGGTGTGATATATATGGTGCTAGTATCTCTGGCCCCGGTGTGTTATATATGGTGCTAGTATCTCTGGCCCCGGTGTATTATATATGGTGCTAGTATCTCTGGCCCCGGTGTATTATATATGGTGCTAGTATCTCTGGCCCCGGTGTGTTATATATGGTGCTAGTATTTCTGGCCCCGGTGTGTTATATATGGTGCTAGTATCTCTGGCCCCGGTGTGTTATATATGGTGCTAGTATCTCTGGCCCCGGTGTATTATATATGGTGCTAGTATCTCTGACCCCGGTGTATTATATATGGTGCTAGTATCTCTGGCCCCAATGTATTATATATGGTACTAGTATCTCTGGCCCCGGTGTGTTATATATGGTGATAGTATCTCTGGCCCCGGTGTGTTATATATGGTGTTAGTATCTCTGGTCCCGGTGTATAATATATGGTGTTAGTATCTCTGGCCCCGGTGTATTATATATGGTGCTAGTATCTCTGGCCCCTGTGTGTTATATATGGTGCTAGTATCTCTGGCCCGGTGTATTATATATGGTGCTAGTATCTCTGGCCCCGGTGTGTTATTTATGGTATTAGTATCTCTGGCCCCTGTGTGTTATATATGGTGCTAGTATCTCTGGCCCGGTGTATTATATATGGTGCTAGTATCTCTGGCCCCGGTGTGTTATTTATGGTATTAGTATCTCTGGCCCCGGTGTATTATATATGGTGTTAGTATATCTGGCCCCGGTGTGTTATATATGGTACTAGTATCTCTGGCCCCGGTGTGTTATATATGGTGCTAGTATCTCTGGCACGGTGTATTATATATGCTGCTAGTATCTCTGGCCCCGGTGTGATATATATGGTGTTAGTATCTCTGGCCCCGGTGTATTATATATGGTGCTAGTATCTCTTGTCCCGGTGTGTTATATATGGTGCTAGTATCTCTGGCCCCGGTGTATTATATATGGTGCTAGTATCTCTGGCCCCGGTGTATTATATATGGTGCTAGTATCTCTGGCCCCGGTGTATTATATATGGTGCTAGTATCTCTGGCCCCGGTGTATTATATATGGTGCTAGTATCTCTGGCCCGGTGTGTTATATATTGTGTTAGTATCTCTGGCCCCGGTGTATTATATATGGTGCTAGTATCTCTTGTCCCGGTGTGTTATATATGGTGCTAGTATCTCTGGCCCCGGTGTGTTATATATGGTGCTAGTATCTCTGGCCCCGGTGTATTATATATGGTGCTAGTATCTCTGGCCCCGGTGTATTATATATGGTGCTAGTATCTCTGGCCCCGGTGTATTATATATGGTGCTAGTATCTCTGGCCCCGGTGTATTATATATGGTGCTAGTATCTCTGGCCCCGGTGTATTATATATGGTGTTAGTATCTCTGGCCCCGGTGTATTATATATGGTGCTAGTATCTCTGGCCCTGGTGTATTATATATGGTGCTAGTATCTCTGGCCCCGGTGTATTATATATGGTGCTAGTATCTCTGGCCCCGGTGTGTTATATATGGTGCTAGTATCTCTGGCCCCGGTGTGTTATATATGGTGCTAGTATCTCTGGCCCCGGTGTGATATATATGGTGTTAGTATCTCTGGTCCCGTTGTGTTATATATGGTGCTAGTATCTCTGGCCCGGTGTGTTATATATGGTGCTAGTATCTCTGGCCCCGGTGTATTATATATGGTGTTAGTATCTCTGGCCCCGGTGTGTTATATATGGTGCTAGTATCTCTGGCCCCGGTGTATTATATATGGTGTTAGTATGTCTGGCCCCGGTGTGTTATATATGGTGCTAGTATCTCTGGCCCCGGTGTGTTATATATGGTGCTAGTATCTCTGGCCCCGGTGTATTATATATGGTACTAGTATCTCTGGCCCCGGTGTATTATATATGGTGCTAGTATCTCTGGCCCCGATGTATTATATATGGTGCTAGGATCTCTGGCCCCGGTGTGATATATATGGTGCTAGTATCTCTGGCCCCGGTGTGTTATATATGGTGCTAGTATCTCTTGTCCCGGTGTGTTATATATGGTGTTAGTATTTCTGGCCCGGTGTGTTATATATGGTGCTAGTATCTCTGGCCCGGTGTATTATATATGGTGTTAGTATCTCTGGCCCCGGTGAATTATATATGGTGTTAGTATCTCTGGCCCCGGTGTATTATATATGGTGCTAGTATCTCTGGCCCCGGTGTGATATATATGGTGCTAGTATCTCTGGCCCCGGTGTGTTATATATGGTGTTAGTATCTCTGGCCCCGGTGTATTATATATGGTGCTAGTATCTCTGGCCCCGTTGTGATATATATGGTACTAGTATCTCTGGCCCCGGTGTATTATATATGGTGCTAGTATCTCTGGCCCGGTGTGTTATATATGGTGCTAGTATCTCTGGCCCCGGTGGCTTATATATGGTGCTAGTATCTCTGGCCCCGGTGTGTTATATATGGTGATAGTATCTCTGGCCCGGTGTGATATATATGGTGCTAGTATCTCTGGCCCCAGGTGTATTATATATGGTGCTAGTATCTCTGGCCCCAGGTGTATTATATATAGTGCTAGTATCTCTGGCCCCGGTGTATTATATATGGTGTTAATATCTCTGGCCCCGGTGTATTATATATGGTGTTAGTATCTCTGGCCCGGTGTGTTATATATGGTGTTAGTATCTCTGGCCCGGTGTGTTATATATGGTGCTAGTATCTCTGGCCCGGTGTATTATATATGGTGTTAGTATCTCTGGCCCCTCGGTGTATTATATATGGTGCTAGTATCTCTTGTCCCGGTGTGTTATATATGGTGCTAGTATCTCTGGCCCCGGTGTGTTATATATGGTGCTAGTATCTCTGGCCCCGGTGTATTATATATGGTGTTAGTATCTCTGGCCCCGGTGTATTATATATGGTGTTAGTATCTCTGGCCCGGTGTGTTATATATGGTGTTAGTATCTCTGGCCCGGTGTGTTATATATGGTGCTAGTATCTCTGGCCCGGTGTATTATATATGGTGTTAGTATCTCTGGCCCCGGTGTATTATATATGGTGCTAGTATCTCTTGTCCCGGTGTGTTATATATGGTGCTAGTATCTCTGGCCCCGGTGTGTTATATATGGTGCTAGTATCTCTGGCCCCGGTGTGTTTTATATGGTGTTAGTATCTCTGGCCCCGGTGTGTTATATATTGTGCTAGTATCTCTGGCCCCGGTGTGTTATATATGGTGCTAGTATCTCTTGTCCCAGTGTGTTATATATGGTGCTAGTATCTCTGGCCCCGGTGTGTTATATATGGTGTTAGTATCTCTTGTCCCGGTGTATTATATATGGTGCTAGTATCTCTGGCCCGTTGTATTATATATGGTGCTAGTATCACTGGCCCGGTGTATTATATATGGTGCTAGTATCTCTGGCCCCGGTGTGATATATATGGGGTTAGTATCTCTGGCCCCGGTGTGATATATATGGTGTTAGTATCTCTGGCCCGGTGTGATAAATATGGTATTAGTATCTCTGGCCACGGTGTATTATATATGGTGTTAGTATCTCTGGCCCCGGTGTGTTATATATGGTGCTAGTATCTCTGGCCCCGGTGTGTTATATATGGTGCTAGTATATCTGGCCCCGGTGTATTATATATGGTGCTAGTATCTCTGGCCCCGGTGTGTTATATATGGTGCTAGTATCTCTGGTCCCGGTGTATTATATATGGTGCTAGTATCTCTGGCCCCGGTGTGTTATATAAGGTGCTAGTATCTCTGGCCCCGGTGTGTTATATAAGGTGCTAGTATCTCTGGCCCCGGTGTGTTATATAAGGTGCTAGTATCTCTGGCCCCGGTGTGTTATATATGGTGCTAGTATCTCTGGCCCCGGTGTGTTATATATGGTGCTAGTATCTCTGGCCCCGGTGTATTATATATGGTGCTAGTATCTCTGGCCCCGGTGTATTATATATGGTGCTAGTATCTCTGGCCCCGGTGTGTTATATATGGTGCTAGTATCTCTGGCCCCGGTGTGTTATATATGGTGCTAGTATCTCTGACCCCGGTGTATTATATATGGTGCTAGTATCTCTGGCCCCAATGTATTATATATGGTACTAGTATCTCTGGCCCCGGTGTGTTATATATGGTGATAGTATCTCTGGCCCCGGTGTGTTATATATGGTGTTAGTATCTCTGGTCCCGGTGTATTATATATGGTGTTAGTATCTCTGGCCCCGGTGTATTATATATGGTGCTAGTATCTCTGGCCCCTGTGTGTTATATATGGTGCTAGTATCTCTGGCCCCGGTGTATTATATATGGTGCTAGTATCTCTGGCCCCGGTGTATTATATATGGTGCTAGTATCTCTGGCCCCGGTGTGTTATATATGGTGCTAGTATCTCTGGCCCCGGTGTGTTATATATGGTGCTAGTATCTCTGGCCCCGGTGTGTTATATATGGTGCTAGTATCTCTGGCCCCGGTGTATTATATATGGTGCTAGTATCTCTGACCCCGGTGTATTATATATGGTGCTAGTATCTCTGGCCCCAATGTATTATATATGGTACTAGTATCTCTGGCCCCGGTGTGTTATATATGGTGATAGTATCTCTGGCCCCGGTGTGTTATATATGGTGTTAGTATCTCTGGTCCCGGTGTATAATATATGGTGTTAGTATCTCTGGCCCCGGTGTATTATATATGGTGCTAGTATCTCTGGCCCCTGTGTGTTATATATGGTGCTAGTATCTCTGGCCCGGTGTATTATATATGGTGCTAGTATCTCTGGCCCCGGTGTGTTATTTATGGTATTAGTATCTCTGGCCCCGGTGTATTATATATGGTGTTAGTATATCTGGCCCCGGTGTGTTATATATGGTACTAGTATCTCTGGCCCCGGTGTGTTATATATGGTGCTAGTATCTCTGGCACGGTGTATTATATATGCTGCTAGTATCTCTGGCCCCGGTGTGATATATATGGTGTTAGTATCTCTGGCCCCGGTGTATTATATATGGTGCTAGTATCTCTTGTCCCGGTGTGTTATATATGGTGCTAGTATCTCTGGCCCCGGTGTGTTATATATGGTGCTAGTATCTCTGGCCCCGGTGTATTATATATGGTGCTAGTATCTCTGGCCCCGGTGTATTATATATGGTGCTAGTATCTCTGGCCCCGGAGTATTATATATGGTGCTAGTATCTCTGGCCCCGGTGTATTATATATGGTGCTAGTATCTCTGGCCCGGTGTGTTATATATGGTGTTAGTATCTCTGGCCCCGGTGTATTATATATGGTGCTAGTATCTCTTGTCCCGGTGTGTTATATATGGTGCTAGTATCTCTGGCCCCGGTGTGTTATATATGGTGCTAGTATCTCTGGCCCCGGTGTATTATATATGGTGCTAGTATCTCTGGCCCCGGTGTATTATATATGGTGCTAGTATCTCTGGCCCCGGTGTATTATATATGGTGCTAGTATCTCTGGCCCCGGTGTATTATATATGGTGCTAGTATCTCTGGCCCCGGTGTATTATATATGGTGCTAGTATCTCTGGCCCCGGTGTATTATATATGGTGTTAGTATCTCTGGCCCCGGTGTATTATATATGGTGCTAGTATCTCTGGCCCTGGTGTATTATATATGGTGCTAGTATCTCTGGCCCCGGTGTATTATATATGGTGCTAGTATCTCTGGCCCCGGTGTGTTATATATGGTGCTAGTATCTCTGGCCCCGGTGTGTTATATATGGTGCTAGTATCTCTGGCCCCGGTGTGATATATATGGTGTTAGTATCTCTGGTCCCGTTGTGTTATATATGGTGCTAGTATCTCTGGCCCCGGTGTGTTATATATGGTGCTAGTATCTCTGGCCCCGGTGTATTATATATGGTGTTAGTATCTCTGGCCCCGGTGTGTTATATATGGTGCTAGTATCTCTGGCCCCGGTGTATTATATATGGTGTTAGTATGTCTGGCCCCGGTGTGTTATATATGGTGCTAGTATCTCTGGCCCCGGTGTGTTATATATGGTGCTAGTATCTCTGGCCCCGGTGTATTATATATGGTGCTAGTATCTCTGGCCCCGGTGTATTATATATGGTGTTAGTATCTCTGGCCCCGGTGTGTTATATATGGTGCTAGTATCTCTTGTCCCGGTGTGTTATATATGGTGTTAGTATTTCTGGCCCGGTGTGTTATATATGGTGCTAGTATCTCTGGCCCGGTGTATTATATATGGTGTTAGTATCTCTGGCCCCGGTGAATTATATATGGTGTTAGTATCTCTGGCCCCGGTGTATTATATATGGTGCTAGTATCTCTGGCCCCGGTGTGATATATATGGTGCTAGTATCTCTGGCCCCGGTGTGTTATATATGGTGTTAGTATCTCTGGCCCCGGTGTATTATATATGGTGCTAGTATCTCTGGCCCCGTTGTGATATATATGGTACTAGTATCTCTGGCCCCGGTGTATTATATATGGTGCTAGTATCTCTGGCCCGGTGTGTTATATATGGTGCTAGTATCTCTGGCCCCGGTGGCTTATATATGGTGCTAGTATCTCTGGCCCCGGTGTGTTATATATGGTGATAGTATCTCTGGCCCGGTGTGATATATATGGTGCTAGTATCTCTGGCCCCAGGTGTATTATATATGGTGCTAGTATCTCTGGCCCCAGGTGTATTATATATAGTGCTAGTATCTCTGGCCCCGGTGTATTATATATGGTGTTAATATCTCTGGCCCCGGTGTATTATATATGGTGTTAGTATCTCTGGCCCGGTGTGTTATATATGGTGTTAGTATCTCTGGCCCGGTGTGTTATATATGGTGCTAGTATCTCTGGCCCGGTGTATTATATATGGTGTTAGTATCTCTGGCCCCTCGGTGTATTATATATGGTGCTAGTATCTCTTGTCCCGGTGTGTTATATATGGTGCTAGTATCTCTGGCCCCGGTGTGTTATATATGGTGCTAGTATCTCTGGCCCCGGTGTATTATATATGGTGTTAGTATCTCTGGCCCCGGTGTATTATATATGGTGTTAGTATCTCTGGCCCGGTGTGTTATATATGGTGTTAGTATCTCTGGCCCGGTGTGTTATATATGGTGCTAGTATCTCTGGCCCGGTGTATTATATATGGTGTTAGTATCTCTGGCCCCGGTGTATTATATATGGTGCTAGTATCTCTTGTCCCGGTGTGTTATATATGGTGCTAGTATCTCTGGCCCCGGTGTGTTATATATGGTGCTAGTATCTCTGGCCCCGGTGTGTTTTATATGGTGTTAGTATCTCTGGCCCCGGTGTGTTATATATTGTGCTAGTATCTCTGGCCCCGGTGTGTTATATATGGTGCTAGTATCTCTTGTCCCAGTGTGTTATATATGGTGCTAGTATCTCTGGCCCCGGTGTGTTATATATGGTGTTAGTATCTCTTGTCCCGGTGTATTATATATGGTGCTAGTATCTCTGGCCCGTTGTATTATATATGGTGCTAGTATCACTGGCCCGGTGTATTATATATGGTGCTAGTATCTCTGGCCCCGGTGTGATATATATGGGGTTAGTATCTCTGGCCCCGGTGTGATATATATGGTGTTAGTATCTCTGGCCCGGTGTGATAAATATGGTATTAGTATCTCTGGCCACGGTGTATTATATATGGTGTTAGTATCTCTGGCCCCGGTGTGTTATATATGGTGCTAGTATCTCTGGCCCCGGTGTGTTATATATGGTGCTAGTATATCTGGCCCCGGTGTATTATATATGGTGCTAGTATCTCTGGCCCCGGTGTGTTATATATGGTGCTAGTATCTCTGGTCCCGGTGTATTATATATGGTGCTAGTATCTCTGGCCCCGGTGTGTTATATAAGGTGCTAGTATCTCTGGCCCCGGTGTGTTATATAAGGTGCTAGTATCTCTGGCCCCGGTGTGTTATATAAGGTGCTAGTATCTCTGGCCCCGGTGTGTTATATATGGTGCTAGTATCTCTGGCCCCGGTGTGTTATATATGGTGCTAGTATCTCTGGCCCCGGTGTGTTATATATGGTGTTAGTATCTCTGGCCCCGGTGTATTATATAAGGTGCTAGTATCTCTGACCCCGGTGTGTTATATATGGTGCTAGTATCTCTGGCCCCGGTGTGTTATATATGGTGTTAGTATCTCTGGCCACGGTGTGTTATATATGGTGCTAGCATCTCTGGCCCCGGTGTATTATATATGGTGCTAGTATCTCTGGCCCCGGTGTATTATATATGGTGTTAGTATCTCTGGCCTCGGTGTATTATATATGGTGCTAGTATCTCTGGCCCCGGTGTATTATATAAGGTGCTAGTATCTCTGACCCCGGTGTGTTATATATGGTGCTAGTATCTCTGGCCCTGGTGTATTATATATGGTGCTAGTATCTCTGGCCCCGTTGTATTATATAAGGTGCTAGTATCTCTGGCCCGGTGTGATATATATGGTGTTAGTATCTCTGGCCCCGGTGTGATATATATGGTACTAGTATCTCTGGCCCGGTGTGATATATATGGTGCTAGTATCTCTGGCCCCGGTGTGTTATATATGGTGCTAGTGTCTCTGCCCCCGGTGTATTATATATGGTGCTAGTATCTCTGGCCCCAGTGTGTTATATATGGTGCTAGTATCTATGGCCCCGGTGTATTATATATGGTGCTAGTATCTCTGGCACCGGTGTATTATATATGGTGTTAGTATCTCTGGCCCGGTGTGATAAATATGGTATTAGTATCTCTGGCCACGGTGTATTATATATGGTGTTAGTATCTCTGGCCCCGGTGTGTTATATATGGTGCTAGTATCTCTGGCCCCGGTGTGTTATATATGGTGCTAGTATCTCTGGCCCCGGTGTGTTATATATGGTGCTAGTATCTATGGCCCCGGTGTATTATATATGGTGCTAGTATCTCTGGCACCGGTGTATTATATATGGTGTTAGTATCTCTGGCCCGGTGTGATAAATATGGTATTAGTATCTCTGGCCACGGTGTATTATATATGGTGTTAGTATCTCTGGCCCCGGTGTGTTATATATGGTGCTAGTATCTCTGGCCCCGGTGTGTTATATATGGTGCTAGTATCTCTGGCCCCGGTGTATTATATATGGTGCTAGTATCTCTGGCCCCGGTGTGTTATATATGGTGTTAGTATCTCTGGCCCCGGTGTATTATATAAGGTGCTAGTATCTCTGGCCCCGGTGTGTTATATATGGTGTTAGTATCTCTGGCCCCCGTGTGTTATATATGGTGCTAGTATCTCTGGCCACGGTGTATTATATATGGTGCTAGTATCTCTGGCCCCGGTGTGTTATATATGGTGCTAGTATCTCTGGCCCGGTGTATTATATATGGTGCTAGTATCTCTGGCCCCGGTGTATTATATAAGGTGCTAGTATCTCTGACCCCGGTGTGTTATATATGGTGCTAGTATCTCTGGCCCCGGTGTGTTATATATGGTGCTAGTATCTCTGGCCCCGGTGTATTATATAAGGTGCTAGTATCTCTGGCCCCGGTGTGTTATATATGGTGCTAGTATCTCTGGCCCCGGTGTGATATATATATGGTGTTAGTATCTCTGGCCCTGGTGTATTATATATGGTGTTAGTATCTCTGGCCCCGGTGTATTATATATGGTGCTAGTATCTCTGGCCCCGGTGTGTTATATATGGTGCTAGTATCTCTGGCCCCGGTGTGATAAATATGGTGCTAGTATCTCTGGCCCCGGTGTATTATATAAGGTGCTAGTATCTCTGACCCCGGTGTGTTATATATGGTGCTAGTATCTCTGGCCCCGGTGTATTATATATGGTGCTAGTATCTCTGGCCCCGGTGTATTATATAAGGTGCTAGTATCTCTGGCCCGGTGTGATATATATGGTGTTAGTATCTCTGGCCCCGGTGTGATATATATGGTACTAGTATCTCTGGCCCGGTGTGATATATATGGTGCTAGTATCTCTGGCCCCGGTGTGTTATATATGGTGCTAGTATCTCTGCCCCCGGTGTATTATATATGGTGCTAGTATCTCTGGCCCCAGTGTGTTATATATGGTGCTAGTATCTATGGCCCCGGTGTATTATATATGGTGTTAGTATCTCTGGCCCCGGTGTATTATATATGGTGCTAGTATCTCTGGCCCCAGTGTATTATATATGGTGCTAGTATCTCTGGCCCCGGTGTATTATATATGGTGCTAGTATCTCTGGCCCGGTGTGTTATATATGGTGCTAGTATCTCTGGCCCGGTGTGTTATATATGGTGCTAGTATATCTGGCCCCGGTGTGTTATATATGGTGCTAGTATCACTGGCCCGGTGTATTATATATGGTGCTAGTATCTCTGGCCCCGGTGTGATATATATGGTGTTAGTATCTCTGGCCCCGGTGTGATATATATGGTGTTAGTATCTCTGGCCCGGTGTGATAAATATGGTATTAGTATCCCTGGCCACGGTGTATTATATATGGTGTTAGTATCTCTGGCCCCGGTGTGTTATATATGGTGCTAGTATCTCTGGCCCCGGTGTATTATATATGGTGCTAGTATCTCTGGCCCCGGTGTATTATATATGGTGCTAGTATCTCTGGCCCCGGTGTGTTATATATGGTGCTAGTATCTCTGGTCCCGGTGTATTATATATGGTGCTAGTATCTCTGGCCCCGGTGTATTATATAAGGTGCTAGTATCTCTGACCCCGGTGTGTTATATATGGTGCTAGTATCTCTGGCCCCGGTGTGTTATATATGGTGTTAGTATCTCTGGCCCCTGTGTGTTATATATGGTGCTAGTATCTCTGGCCCCGGTGTATTATATATGGTGCTAGTATCTCTGGCCCCGCTGTATTATATATGGTGTTAGTATCTCTGGCCTCGGTGTATTATATATGGTGCTAGTATCTCTGGCCCCGTTGTATTATATAAGGTGCTAGTATCTCTGGCCCGGTGTGATATATATGGTGTTAGTATCTCTGGCCCCGGTGTGATATATATGGTACTAGTATCTCTGGCCCCGGTGAATTATATATGGTGTTAGTATCTCTGGCCTCGGTGTATTATATATGGTGCTAGTATCTCTGGCCCCGTTGTATTATATAAGGTGCTAGTATCTCTGGCCCGGTGTGATATATATGGTGTTAGTATCTCTGGCCCCGGTGTGATATATATGGTGCTAGTATCTCTGGCCCCGGTGTATTATATAAGGTGCTAGTATCTCTGACCCCGGTGTGTTATATATGGTGCTAGTATCTCTGGCCCCGGTGTGTTATATATGGTGCTAGTATCTCTGGCCCCGGTGTATTATATAAGGTGCTAGTATCTCTGACCCCGGTGTGTTATATATGGTGCTAGTATCTCTGGCCCCGGTGTGATATATATATGGTGTTAGTATCTCTGGCCCTGGTGTATTATATATGGTGTTAGTATCTCTGGCCCCGGTGTATTATATATGGTGCTAGTATCTCTGGCCCCGGTGTGTTATATATGGTGCTAGTATCTCTGGCCCCGGTGTGATATATATGGTGCTAGTATCTCTGGCCCCGGTGTATTATATATGGTGATAGTATCTCTGGCCCCGGTGTATTATATATGGTGCTAGTATATCTTTCCCCGGTGTATTATATAAGGTGCTAGTATCTCTGACCCCGGTGTGTTATATATGGTGCTAGTATCTCTGGCCCCGGTGTATTATATATGGTGCTAGTATCTCTGGCCCCGGTGTATTATATAAGGTGCTAGTATCTCTGGCCCGGTGTGATATATATGGTGTTAGTATCTCTGGCCCCGGTGTGATATATATGGTACTAGTATCTCTGGCCCGGTGTGATATATATGGTGCTAGTATCTCTGGCCCCGGTGTGTTATATATGGTGCTAGTATCTCTGCCCCCGGTGTATTATATGTGGTGCTAGTATCTCTGGCCCCAGTGTGTTATATATGGTGCTAGTATCTCTGGCACCGGTGTATTATATATGGTGTTAGTATCTCTGGCCCCGGTGTGTTATATAAGGTGCTAGTATCTCTGACCCCGGTTTGTTATATATGTTGCTAGTATCTCTGGCCCCGGTGTATTATATATGGTGTTAGTATCTCTGGCCCCGGTGTGTTATATATGGTGCTAGTATCTCTGGCTCCGGTGTATTATATATGTTGCTAGTATCTCTGGCCCCAGTGTATTATAAATGGTGCTAGTAGCTCTCAGTCCCCCCAATAAATGCACAGAATCTGGGAGCCTGCCACATGTCTAATAATACATGGGATGGGAGCTTGCTTATTGGCTCTCAGTCCTCCAATAAATGCACAGAATCTGGGAGCCTGTCACATGTCTAATAATACATGGGATGGGAGCTTGCTTATTGGCTCTCAGTCCCCGCAATAAATGCACATAATCTGGGAGTCTGTCACATGTCTAATAATACTGGGGATGGGAGCTTGCTTATTGGCTCTCAGTCCCCCCAATAAATGCACAGAATCTGGGAGCCTGTCACATGTCTAATAATACTGGGGATGGGAGCTTGCTTATTGGCTCTCAGTCCCCCCAATAAATACACAGAATCTGGGAGCCTGTCACATGTCTAATAATACTGGGGATGGGAGCTTGCTTATTGGCTCTCAGTACCCCCAATAAATACACAGAATCTGGGAGCCTGCCACATGTCTAATAATACATGGGATGGGAGCTTGCTTATTGGCTCTCAGTCCCCCCAATAAATGCACAGAATCTGGGAGCCTGCCACATGTCTAATAATACATGGGATGGGAGCTTGCTTATTGTCTCTCAGTCCTCCAATAAATGCACATAATCTGGTAGACTGCCACATGTCTAATAATACTGGGGATGGGAGCTTGCTTATTGGCTCTCAGTCCCCCCAATAAATACACAGAATCTGGGAGCCTGCCACATGTCTAATAATACTGGGGATGGGAGCTTGCTTATTGGCTCTCAGTCCCCCAATAAATGCACAGAATCTGGGAGCCTGTCACATGTCTAATAATACTGGAGAGGGGAGCTTGCTTATTGGCTCTCAGTCCCCCCAATAAATGCACAGAATCTGGGAGCCTGCCACATGTCTAATAATACATGGGATGGGAGCTTGCTTATTGGCTCTCAGTCCCCCCAATAAATGCACAGAATCTGGGAGCCTGCCACATGTCTAATAATACATGGGATGGGAGCTTGCTTATTGGCTCTCAGTCCCCCCAATAAATGCACAGAATCTGGGAGCCTGCCACATGTCTAATAATACATGGGATGGGAGCTTGCTTATTGGCTCTCAGTCCCCGCAATAAATGCACAGAACCTGGGAGCCTGCCACATGTCTAATAATACATGGGATGGGAGCTTGCTTATTGGCTCTCAGTCCCCCCAATAAATGCACAGAATCTGGGAGCCTGCCACATGTCTAATAATACTGGGGAGGGGAGCTTGCTTATTGGCTCTCAGTCCCCCCAATAAATGCACAGAATCTGGGAGCCTGCCACATGTCTAATAATACTGGTGATTGGAGCTTGCTTATTGGCTCTCAGTCCCCCCAATAAATACACAGAATCTGGGAGCCTGTCACATGTCTAATAATACTGGGGATGGGAGCTTGCTTATTGGCTCTCAGTCCCCCCAATAAATGCACAGAATCTGGGAGCCTGCCACATGTCTAATAATACTGGTGATTGGAGCTTGCTTATTGGCTCTCAGTCCCCCCAATAAATACACAGAATCTGGGAGCCTGTCACATGTCTAATAATACTGGGGATGGGAGCTTGCTTATTGGCTCTCAGTCCCCCCAATAAATGCACAGAATCTGGGAGCCTGCCACATGTCTAATAATACTGGGGATGGGAGCTTGCTTATTGGCTCTCAGTCCCCCCAATAAATACACAGAATCTGGGAGCCTGTCACATGTCTAATAATACTGGGGATGGGAGCTTGCTTATTGGCTCTCAGTCCCCCCAATAAATGCACAGAATCTGGGAGCCTATCACATGTCTAATAATACATGGGATGGGAGCTTGCTTATTGGCTCTCAGTCCCCCCAATAAATACACAGAATCTGGGAGCCTGTCACATGTCTAATAATACTGGGGATGGGAGCTTGCTTAATGGCTCTCAGTCCCTGCAATAAATGCACAGAATCTGGGAGCCTGCCACATGTCTAATAATACATGGGATGGGAGCTTGCTTATTGGCTCTCAGTCCCCCCAATAAATACACAGAATCTGGGAGCCTGTCACATGTCTAATAATACTGGGGATGGGAGCTTGCTTATTGGCTCTCAGTCCCCCCAATAAATACACAGAATCTGGGAGCCTGTCACATGTCTAATAATACTGGGGATGGGAGCTTGCTTAATGGCTCTCAGTCCCCGCAATAAATGCACAGAATCTGGGAGCCTGCCACATGTCTAATAATACATGGGATGGGAGCTTGCTTATTGGCTCTCAGTCCCCCCAATAAATGCACAGAATCTGGGAGCCTGCCACATGTCTAATAATACATGGGATGGGAGCTTGCTTATTGGCTCTCAGTCCCCCCAATAAATGCACAGAATCTGGGAGCCTGCCACATGTCTAATAATACATGGGATGGGAGCTTGCTTATTGGCTCTCAGTCCCCGCAATAAATGCACAGAATCTGGGAGCCTGCCACATGTCTAATAATACATGGGATGGGAGCTTGCTTATTGGCTCTCAGTCCCCCCAATAAATGCACAGAATCTGGGAGCCTGTCACATGTCTAATAATACATGGGATGGGAGCTTGCTTATTGGCTCTCAGTCCCCCCAATAAATGCACAGAATCTGGGAGCCTGCCACATGTCTAATAATACATGGGATGGGAGCTTGCTTATTGGCTCTCAGTCCCCCCAATAAATGCACAGAATCTGGGAGCCTGCCACATGTCTAATAATACATGGGATGGGAGCTTGCTTATTGGCTCTCAGTCCCCGCAATAAATGCACAGAATCTGGGAGCCTGCCACATGTCTAATAATACATGGGATGGGAGCTTGCTTATTGGCTCTCAGTCCCCCCAATAAATGCACAGAATCTGGGAGCCTATCACATGTCTAATAATACATGGAATGGGAGCTTGCTTATTGGTTCTCAGTCCCCCCAATAAATGCACAGAATCTGGGAGCCTGCCACATGTCTAATAATACTGGGGATGGGAGCTTGCTTATTGGCTCTCAGTCCCCCCAATAAATGCACAGAACCTGGGAGCCTGCCACATGTCTAATAATACATGGGATGGGAGCTTGCTTATTGGCTCTCAGTCCCCCCAATAAATACACAGAATCTGGGAGCCTGTCACATGTCTAATAATACTGGGGATGGGAGCTTGCTTATTGGCTCTCAGTCCCCCCAATAAATGCACAGAATCTGGGAGCCTGCCACATGTCTAATAATACATGGGATGGGAGCTTGCTTATTGGCTCTCAGTCCCCCCAATAAATGCACAGAATCTGGGAGCCTGCCACATGTCTAATAATACTGGGGATGGGAGCTTGCTTATTGGCTCTCAGTCCTCCAATAAATGCACATAATCTGGGAGCCTGCCACATGTCTAATAATACATGGGATGGGAGCTTGCTTATTGGCTCTCAGTCCCCCCAATAAATGCACAGAATCTGGGAGCCTGCCACATGTCTAATAATACTGGGGATGGGAGCTTGCTTATTGGCTCTCAGTCCCCCCAATAAATGCACAGAATCTGGGAGCCTGTCACATGTCTAATAATACTGGGGATGGGAGCTTGCTTATTGGCTCTCAGTCCCCCCAATAAATGCACAGAATCTGGGAGCCTGCCACATGTCTAATAATACTGGGGATGGGCGCTTGCTTATTGGCTCTCAGTCCCCCCAATAAATGCACAGAATCTGGGAGCCTGCCACATGTCTAATAATACTGGGGATGGGAACTTGCTTATTGGCTCTCAGTCCCCCCAATAAATGCACAGAACCTGGGAGCCTGCCACATGTCTAATAATACTGGGGATGGGAGCTTGCTTATTGGTTCTCAGTCCCCCCAATAAATGCACAGAATCTGGGAGCCTGCCACATGTCTAATAATACTGGGGATGGGAGCTTGCTTATTGGCTCTCAGTCCTCCAATAAATGCACATAATCTGGGAGCCTGCCACATGTCTAATAATACATGGGATGGGAGCTTGCTTATTGGCTCTCAGTCCCCCCAATAAATGCACAGAATCTGGGAGCCTGCCACATGTCTAATAATACTGGGGATGGGAGCTTGCTTATTGGCTCTCAGTCCCCCCAATAAATGCACAGAATCTGGGAGCCTGTCACATGTCTAATAATACTGGGGATGGGAGCTTGCTTATTGGCTCTCAGTCCCCCCAATAAATGCACAGAATCTGGGAGCCTGCCACATGTCTAATAATACTGGGGATGGGCGCTTGCTTATTGGCTCTCAGTCCATGCAATAAATGCACAGAATCTGGGAGCCTGTCACATGTCTAATAATACTGGGGATGGGAGCTTGCTTATTGGCTCTCAGTCCCCCCAATAAATGCACAGAATCTGGGAGCCTGTCACATGTCTAATAATACTGGGGATGGGAGCTTGCTTATTGGCTCTCAGTCCCCCCAATAAATGCACAGAATCTGGGAGCCTGCCACATGTCTAATAATACATGGGATGGGAGCTTGCTTATTGGCTCTCAGTCCCCCCAATAAATGCACAGAATCTGGGAGCCTGCCACATGTCTAATAATACTGGGGATGGGAGCTTGCTTATTGGCTCTCAGTCCTCCCAATAAATGCACAGAATCTGGGAGCCTGACAAATTGCTCCCAGCCCCACTGCAATTAATGGGCAAGGGACTTGACCAGGGTTCCTTGCTCATTCACAAATAATATGACCCCAGAGTGATGGGGGTTATAATTAACCTCCATATACTGAAAATAAATATTTTGGGGGCTTTCTTTAACTGGGGAATTTTTTTTAAAACATTTACATTTAAAAAACATCCATTTGTATTCGTCTTGCCTCCTGTACAGGTGAGGAGTTACAGGAGATGGGAATTTAATGCCAGTCCAACTTGCCTTTTGGTTTGAGCTCCCTTCTAGTGAATAGCTATGTTTATGGGAGATAGAGATGGACTTTGGCGAGGAAGGGGAGTAAAGTGAAAGTTGACCCCCCCCAAGTTGACCTCCTCGCACTGTACTGAAGGGTTAATGAGGAGACAGACAGACATGTTATTGTGCAGACAGTTCAGGCAGAGTTATATACGTGTATATATATAATGTCTGTCCTGAGATGTCCCAGTCTCTATGAGAATCCTATTTTTCCCATGGATTGCATGAAGGGAAAATGTGTATCTGTGTCAGAGAGGAAACGCTGTGATTTACTGGATCTCTGCAGAGTCCCATGTGAGGCACAAACCCTAACCTGCTAAACTGCCCTACTGGAAGCCAAGAACCCATGGCAGGGGCTGGCAGCAGAAACACCATGGTAAAGGCTGGAATCTGGGATCACACAGTGAGGGTGGCATCTGGTATCACACAGTGAGGGTGGCATCTGGTATCACACAGTGAGGGGTGACATCTGGTATCACACAGTGAGGGGTGGCATCTGGTATCACACAGTGAGGGTGGTATCTGGTATCACACAGTGAGAGGTGGCATCTGGTATCACACAGTGAGGGGTGGCATCTGGTATCACACAGTGAGGGTGGCATCTGGTATCACACAGTGAGGGGTGGCATCTGGTATTACACAGTGAGGGATGGCATCTGGTATCACACAGTGAGAGGTGGCATCTGGTATCACACAGTCAGCGGTGGCATCTGGTATCCCACAGTGAGGGTGGCATCTGGTATCACACAGTCAGGGGTGGCATCTGGTATCACACAGTCCGGGGTGGTATCTGGTATCACACAGTCAGGGGTGGCATCTGGTATCACACAGTGAGGGTGGCATCTGGTATCACACCGTGAGGGTGGCATCTGGTATCACACAGTCAGGGGTGGCATCTGGTATCACACAGTGAGGGTGGCATCTGGTATCAAACCGTGAGGGTGGCATCTGGTATCACACAGTGAGGGGTGGCATCTGGTATCTGGTATCACACAGTGAGAGGTGGTATCTGGTATCACACAGTGAGAGGTGGTATCTGGTATCACACAGTGAGGGTGGCATCTGGTATCACACAGTGAGGGTGGCATCTGGTATCTGGTATCACACAGTGAGGGTGGCATCTGGTATCACACAGTGAGGGTGGCATCTGGTATCACACAGTGAGGGTGGCATCTGGTATCTGGTATCACACAGTGAAGGTGGTATCTGGTATCACACAGTGAGGGTGGCATCTGGTATCACACAGTGAGGGTGGCATCTGGTATCACACAGTGAGGGGTGGCATCTGGTATCACACAGTGAGGGGTGGCATCTGGTATCACACAGTGAGGGTGGCATATGGTATCACACAGTGAGAGGTGGCATCTGGTATCTGGTATCAGACAGTGAGAGGTGGTATCTGGTATCAGACAGTGAGAGGTGGTATCTGGTATCACACAGTGAGAGGTGGCATCTGGTATCACACAGTGAGGGTGGCATCTGGTATCACACAGTGAGGGTGGCATTTTGTATCACACAGTGAGGGTGGCATCTGGTATCACACAGTCAGGGGTGGCATCTGGTATCACACAGTGAGGGTGGCATCTGGTATCACACAGTGAGGGGTGGCATCTGGTATCACACAGTGAGGGGTGGCATTTGGTAGCACACAGTGAGGGTGGCATCTGGTATCACACAGTGAGGGTGGCATCTGGTATCTGGTATCACACAGTGAGGGTGGCATCTGGTATCACACAGTTGGGGGTGGCATTTGGTATCACACAGTGAGGGTGGCATCTGGTATCACACGTGAGGGTGGCATCTGGTACCAACCAGGTCCCATCCGGGTGACAAAGTCCCATCCAGGTGACAGAATCCCATCCAGGTGACACACTGCATATAAAAGCCTAGTTGGTATAGCTCTCCAATCTTTCTTTTTTTCCACCTTGACTATTATCACCGTATTTTTCTATTAGTTCCCTTTTCTGTCCCCCCGTCTCCAGGCTCCAGTGACTTACAGGCAGATTTCTAGGGGGTCCCACGTGCATCCTGACGCGTTTTCAGATGTTATATAGAATCTAGCCTTTTAATAGAATGAAACACAACTGGACATTCAATATACTTGCTGGGAAAACATATAATCTTACTAAATAGCAAACATTATTAATCTTTATTCCTGGCTATTTATACAACATATTTACATCCTTCCTCTTGTGATGATATATTCACTGTGCAGATTCCTTCCTATTAAACTCATTAAGTGTAACCCAGACTCACACCCCAATTATAACCAATCATAACGTCTCAAAATGTAGACACTGCTGTGATTGGTGGAAAAAGCCAAGCCCCCAGAAAGCCCTTATATTGAGCATGACTGCATTCTAATTCCTTATGTAATTCACATGCTGGACTCTGATTGGTTCCCCCTTGTTCTCTGCTCCGTAACGATTGGACCTTAGGTTAAACCCCAAATTTGATTTTTCTCTCCACATCAATGATCTTAGATTGCTGTTCTGAATGTGTGAAAGATCTGAGTGCCCTGCTCCCCGGTATCAGCTGGTTCTGGGACCCTGCATGATGTGCTGGGAGGTCCCAACCACTAATCAACAAACGGCAGGGCAATCCCTATAGCGCTCAGCTGGCCATGGATAATGCAGAGTTACATCTTTACACACTGTCACTTTATAACAATGCATTATACAGGGCCAACTCTGTTCTTCTAGCAGGAGAAACTCACCAGGCCCTGCACAATGTATAGAAGAATATATAGAAGAGCTCAGCTGGCCATGGATAATGCAGTTACATCTTTACACACTGTCACTTTATAACAATGCATTATACAGGGCCAACTCTGTTCTTCTAGCAGGAGAAACTCACAAGGCCCTGCACAATGTATAGAATAATATATAGAAGAGCTCAGCTGGCCATGGATAATGCAGAGTTACATCTTTACACACTGTCACTTTATAACAATGCATTATACAGGGCCAACTCTGTTCTTCTAGCAGGAGAAACTCACCAGGCCCTGCACAATGTATAGAAGAATATATAGAAGAGCTCAGCTGGCCATGGATAATGCAGAGTTACATCTTTACACACTGTCACTTTATAACAATGCATTATACAGGGCCAACTCTGTTCTTCTAGCAGGAGAAACTCACAAGGCCCTGCACAATGTATAGAATAATATATAGAAGAGCTCAGCTGGCCATGGATAATGCAGAGTTACATCTTTACACACTGTCACTTTATAACAATGCATTATACAGGGCCAACTCTGTTCTTCTAGCAGGAGAAACTCACCAGACCCTGCACAATGTATAGAAGAATATCTAGAAGAGCTCAGCTGGCCATGGATAATGCAGAGTTACATCTTTACACACTGTCACTTTATAACAATGCATTATACAGGGCCAACTCTGTTCTTCTAGCAGTAGAAACTCACCAGGCCCTGCACTATGTATAGAAGAATATATAGAAGAGCTCAGCTGGCCATGGATAATGCAGAGTTACATCTTTACACACTGTCACTTTATAACAATGCATTATACAGGGCCAACTCTGTTCTTCTAGCAGTAGAAACTCACCAGGCCCTGCACTATGTATAGAAGAATATATAGAAGATCTCAGCTGGCCATGGATAATACAGAGTTACATCTTTACACACTGTCACTTTATAACAATGCATTATACAGGACCAACTCTGTTCTTCTAGCAGGAGAAACTCACCAGACCCTGCACAATGTATAGAAGAATATATAGAAGAGCTCAGCTGGCCATGGATAATGCAGAGTTACATCTTTACACACTGTCACTTTATAACAATGCATTATACAGGGCCAACTCTGTTCTTCTAGCAGGAGAAACTCACCAGACCCTGCACAATGTACAGAAGAATATATAGAAGAGCTCAGCTGGCCATGGATAATGCAGAGTTACATCTTTACACACTGTCACTTTATAACAATGCATTATACAGGGCCAACTCTGTTCTTCTAGCAAGAGTAACTCACCAGGCCATGCACAATGTATAGAATAATATATAGAAGAGCTCAGCTGGCCATGGATAATGCAGAGTTACATCTTTACACACTGTCACTCTATAACAATGCATTATACAGGGCCAACTTTGTTCTTCTAGCAGGAGAAACTCACCAGACCCTGCACAATGTATAGAAGAATATATAGAAGAGCTCAGCTGGCCATGGATAATGCAGAGTTACATCTTTACACACTGTCACTTTATAACAATGCATTATACAGGACCAACTCTGTTCTTCTAGCAGGAGAAACTCACCAGACCCTGCACAATGTATAGAAGAATATATAGAAGAGCTCAGCTGGCCATGGATAATGCAGAGTTACATCTTTACACACTGTCACTTTATAACAATGCATTATACAGGACCAACTCTGTTCTTCTAGCAGGAGAAACTCACCAGGCCCTGCACAATGTATAGAGGAATATATAGAAGAGCTCAGCTTGCCATGGATAATGCAGAGTTACATCTTTACACACTGTCACTCTATAACAATGCATTATACAGGGCCAACTTTGTTCTTCTAGCAGGAGAAACTCACAAGACCCTGCACAATGTATAGAAGAATATATAGAAGAGCTCAGCTGGCCATGGATAATGCAGAGTTACATCTTTACACACTGTCACTTTATAACAATGCATTATACAGGACCAACTCTGTTCTTCTAGCAGGAGAAACTCACCAGACCCTGCACAATGTATAGAAGAATATATAGAAGCTCAGCTGGCCATGGATAATACAGAGTTACATCTTTACACACTGTCACTTTATAACAATGCATTATACAGGGCCAACTCTGTTCTTCTAGCAGGAGAAACTCACCAGACCCTGCACAATGTATAGAAGAATATATAGAAGAGCTCAGCTGGCCATGGATAATGCAGAGTTACATCTTTACACACTGTCACTTTATAACAATGCATTATACAGGACCAACTCTGTTCTTCTAGCAGGAGAAACTCACCAGACCCTGCACAATGTATAGAATATATAGAAGAGCTCAGCTGGCCATGGATAATGCAGAGTTACATCTTTACACACTGTCACTTTATAACAATGCATTATACAGGGCCAACTCTGTTCTTCTAGCAGGAGAAACTCACCAGGCCCTGCACAATGTATAGAAGAATATATAGAAGAGCTCAGCTGGCCATGGATAATGCAGAGTTACATCTTTACACACTGTCACTTTATAACAATGTATTATACAGGGCCAACTCTGTTCTTCTATCAGGAGAAACTCACCAGACCCTGCACAATGTATAGAAGAATATATAGAAGAGCTCAGCTGGCCATGGATAATGCAGAGTTACATCTTTACACACTGTCACTTTATAACAATGCATTATACAGGGCCAACTCTGTTCTTCTAGCAGGAGAAACTCACCAGACCCTGCACAATGTATAGAAGAATATATAGAAGAGCTCAGCTGGCCATGGATAATGCAGAGTTACATCTTTACACACTGTCACTTTATAACAATGCATTATACAGGGCCAACTCTGTTCTTCTAGCAGGAGAAACTCACCAGACCCTGCACAATGTGTAGAGGAATATATAGAGAGCTCAGCTGGCCATGGATAATGCAGAGTTACATCTTTACACACTGTCACTATATAACAATGCATTATACAGGGTCAACTCTGTTCTTCTAGCAGGAGAAACTCACCAGGCCCTGCACAATGTATAGAAGAATATATAGAAGAGCTCAGCTGGCCATGGATAATGCAGAGTTACATCTTTACATACTGTCACTTTATAACAATGCATTATACAGGGCCAACTTTGTTCTTCTAGCAGGAGAAACTCACCAGACCCTGCACAATGTATAGAAGAATATATAGAAGAGCTCAGCTGGCCATGGATGATGCAGAGTTACATCTTTACACACTGTCACTTTATAACAATGCATTATAAAGGGCCAACTCTGTTCTTCTAGCAGGAGAAACTCACTAGACCCTGCACAATGTATAGAGGAATATATAGAAGAGCTCAGCTGGCCATGGATAATGCAGAGTTACATCTTTACACACTGTCACTATATAACAATGCATTATACAGGGCCAACTCTGTTCTTCTAGCAGGTGAAACTCACCAGACCCTGCACAATGTATAGAGGAATATATAGAAGAGCTCAGCTGGCCATGGATAATGCAGAGTTACATCTTTACACACTGTCACTATATAACAATGCATTATACAGGGCCAACTCTGTTCTTCTAGCAGGTGAAACTCACCAGACCCTGCACAATGTATAGAAGAATATATAGAAGAGCTCAGCTGGCCATGGATAATGCAGAGTTACATCTTTACACACTGTCACTATATAACAATGCATTATACAGGGCCAACTCTGTTCTTCTAGCAGGAGAAACTCACCAGACCCTGCACAATGTATAGAATATATAGAAGAGCTCAGCTGGCCATGGATAATGCAGAGTTACATCTTTACACACTGTCACTTTATAACAATGCATTATACAGGACCAACTCTGTTCTTCTAGCAGGAGAAACTCACCAGACCCTGCACAATGTATAGAAGAATATATAGAAGCTCAGCTGGCCATGGATAATACAGAGTTACATCTTTACACACTGTCACTTTATAACAATGCATTATACAGGGCCAACTCTGTTCTTCTAGCAGGAGAAACTCACCAGACCCTGCACAATGTATAGAAGAATATATAGAAGAGCTCAGCTGGCCATGGATAATGCAGAGTTACATCTTTACACACTGTCACTTTATAACAATGCATTATACAGGACCAACTCTGTTCTTCTAGCAGGAGAAACTCACCAGACCCTGCACAATGTATAGAATATATAGAAGAGCTCAGCTGGCCATGGATAATGCAGAGTTACATCTTTACACACTGTCACTTTATAACAATGCATTATACAGGGCCAACTCTGTTCTTCTAGCAGGAGAAACTCACCAGGCCCTGCACAATGTATAGAAGAATATATAGAAGAGCTCAGCTGGCCATGGATAATGCAGAGTTACATCTTTACACACTGTCACTTTATAACAATGTATTATACAGGGCCAACTCTGTTCTTCTATCAGGAGAAACTCACCAGACCCTGCACAATGTATAGAAGAATATATAGAAGAGCTCAGCTGGCCATGGATAATGCAGAGTTACATCTTTACACACTGTCACTTTATAACAATGCATTATACAGGGCCAACTCTGTTCTTCTAGCAGGATAAACTCACCAGACCCTGCACAATGTATAGAAGAATATATAGAAGAGCTCAGCTGGCCATGGATAATGCAGAGTTACATCTTTACACACTGTCACTTTATAACAATGCATTATACAGGGCCAACTCTGTTCTTCTAGCAGGAGAAACTCACCAGACCCTGCACAATGTATAGAGGAATATATAGAGAGCTCAGCTGGCCATGGATAATGCAGAGTTACATCTTTACACACTGTCACTATATAACAATGCATTATACAGGGTCAACTCTGTTCTTCTAGCAGGAGAAACTCACCAGGCCCTGCACAATGTATAGAAGAATATATAGAAGAGCTCAGCTGGCCATGGATAATGCAGAGTTACATCTTTACATACTGTCACTTTATAACAATGCATTATACAGGGCCAACTTTGTTCTTCTAGCAGGAGAAACTCACCAGACCCTGCACAATGTATAGAAGAATATATAGAAGAGCTCAGCTGGCCATGGATGATGCAGAGTTACATCTTTACACACTGTCACTTTATAACAATGCATTATAAAGGGCCAACTCTGTTCTTCTAGCAGGAGAAACTCACTAGACCCTGCACAATGTATAGAGGAATATATAGAAGAGCTCAGCTGGCCATGGATAATGCAGAGTTACATCTTTACACACTGTCACTATATAACAATGCATTATACAGGGCCAACTCTGTTCTTCTAGCAGGTGAAACTCACCAGACCCTGCACAATGTATAGAAGAATATATAGAAGAGCTCAGCTGGCCATGGATAATGCAGAGTTACATCTTTACACACTGTCACTATATAACAATGCATTATACAGGGCCAACTCTGTTCTTCTAGCAGGAGAAACTCACCAGGCCCTGCACAATGTATAGAAGAATATATAGAAGAGCTCAGCTGGCCATGGATAATGCAGAGTTACATCTTTACACACTGTCACTTTATAACAATGCATTATACAGGGCCAACTCTGTTCTTCTAGCAGGAGAAACTCACCAGACCCTGCACAATGTATAGAAGAATATATAGAAGAGCTCAGCTGGCCATGGATGATGCAGAGTTACATCTTTACACACTGTCACTTTATAACAATGCATTATAAAGGGCCAACTCTGTTCTTCTAGCAGGTGAAACTCACCAGACCCTGCACAATGTATAGAAGAATATATAGAAGAGCTCAGCTGGCCATGGATAATGCAGAGTTACATCTTTACACACTGTCACTTTATAACAATGCATTATACAGGACCAACTCTGTTCTTCTAGTCGGAGAAACTCACCAGGCCCTGCACAATATATAGAAGAATATATAGAAGAGCTCAGCTGGCCATGGATAATGCAGAGTTACATCTTTACACACTGTCACTTTATAACAATGCATTATACAGGACCGACTCTGTTCTTCTAGCAGGAGAAACTCACCAGACCCTGCACAATGTATAGAAGAATATATAGAAGAGCTCAGCTGGCCATGGATAATGCAGAGTTACATCTTTACACACTGTCACTTTATAACAATGCATTATACAGGACCAACTCTGTTCTTCTAGCAGGAGAAACTCACCAGACCCTGCACAATGTATAGAACAATACATAGAAGAGCTCAGCTGGCCATGGATAATGCAGAGTTACATCTTTACACACTGTCACTTTATAACAATGCATTATACAGGACCAACTCTGTTCTTCTAGCAGGAGAAACTCACCAGACCCTGCACAATGTATAGAACAATACATAGAAGAGCTCAGCTGGCCATGGATAATGCAGAGTTACATCTTTACACACTGTCACTTTATAACAATGCATTATACAGGACCAACTCTGTTCTTCTAGCAGGAGAAACTCACCAGACCCAGCACAATATATAGAGAAATATATAGAAGAGCTCAGCTGGCCATGGATAATGCAGAGTTATATCTTTACACACTGTCACTTTATAACAATGCATTATACAGGGCCAACTATGTTCTTCTAGCAGGAGAAACTCACCAGACCCTGCACAATGTATAGAAGAATATATAGAAGAGCTCAGCTGGCCATGGATAATGCAGAGTTACATCTTTACACACTGTCACTTTATAACAATGCATTATACAGGGCCAACTCTGTTCTTCTAGCAGGAGAAACTCACCAGACCCTGCACAATGTATAGAATATATAGAAGAGCTCAGCTGGCCATGGATAATGCAGTTACATCTTTACACACTGTCACTTTATAACAATGCATTATACAGGGCCAACTCTGTTCTTCTAGCAGGAGAAACTCACCAGGCCCTGCACAATGTATAGAATAATATATAGAAGAGCTCAGCTGGCCATGGATAATGCAGAGTTACATCTTTACACACTGTCACTATATAACAATGCATTATACAGGGCCAACTCTGTTCTTCTAGCATGGGAAACTCACCAGACCCTGCACAATGTATAGAAGAATATATAGAAGAGCTCAGCTGGCCATGGATAATGCAGAGTTAAATTCCGTCATATTAATTAAATGATCATCTCACTTTCAGGGGTCTATTCACTAAAAGGTGAGTTGCAGGTGAGAGGAACCTGTCATCTCATCTATTGAGCTATACGTTGTGCAGTGACAGACCTGATGAGTTTGCTTAACGTTTGGTATAATTTCTATAATGTATAGTTATATTTGTGAGATGAAATGTGCATCTCCCCTCATCTCACCTAATCACACCACACTCCCCTTTTAGTGAATAGCTCCCTTAGTGATGGGATTAGTCATCCAGAAAATCCGCAGCTAACCAGACTGTAACCCTGATTTGAAATTCTGGAATAAAGTGTTTTTTTCTGTGAGATTTTTCGATTTTCTGGAGTCTCGGATATTAATCTGGCTGCATATCTCAGGGATTTCTACCTTCATCAAGGTTACAATCTCCAGATTTTTGCTTCTCGGATATTATCCAGCAGACAGACACACGCGAGGAATCTGCCATGTCACCCCCATCAGATGCCGGGCCCTGCTCGGCTCCCAGACACTCAGAGATGATGAATTTTCTTTAATGGAGACTAAACTTTTTTTTTTTTTACTTCTTGCTTTTAATGTAGACGCACAAATGCAAAGTGTCTTGTATCTTGTTCTTTTGATATAACCAGTTTATCCTCAGACAGTATGGTGAGCGACTGTCTCGACCAGTCCTCGCTCTCATTGGCTGTGCAAGCCTTGACACAGCAATAAGTGCCATACTCTGAGTTTGCACTCCTTGGTTTGCAAGTCGGCAATTAATATTGTTTCGTCCTCACTATAGAATCTCTGAAAATCGTATAGTGTTTCTAAATCTGATGTAGCAGCGTTATATGTTATTATTTGATAAGATGCTGCAGCAGTTACACTCTCCCAAACTGTATACCGGATAATAACCCAGAGGCAGCACCTAACCTCCCAGTATCCTGTATACCGGATAATAACCCAGAGGCAGCACCTAACCTCCTAGTATCCTGTATACCGGATAATAACCCAGAGGCAGCACCTAACCTCCCAGTATCCTGTATACCGGATAATAACCCAGAGGCAGCACCTAACCTCCTAGTATCCTGTATACCGGATAATAACCCAGAGGCAGCACCTAACCTCCTAGTATCCTGTATACCGGATAATAACCCAGAGGCAGCACCTAACCTCCTAGTATCCTGTATACCGGATAATAACCCAGAGGCAGCACCTAACCTCCCAGTATCCTGTATACCGGATAATAACCCAGAGGCAGCACCTAACCTCCTAGTATCCTGTATACCGGATAATAACCCAGAGGCAGCACCTAACCTCCCAGTATCCTGTATACCGGATAATAACCCAGAGGCAGCACCTAACCTCCCAGTATCCTGTATACCGGATAATAACCCAGAGGCAGCACCTAACCTCCCAGTATCCTGTATACCGGATAATAACCCAGAGGCAGCACCTAACCTCCTAGTATCCTGTATACCGGATAATAACCCAGAGGCAGCACCTAACCTCCTAGTATCCTGTATACCGGATAATAACCCAGAGGCAGCACATAACCTCCTAGTATCATGTATACCGGATAATAACCCAGAGGCAGCACATAACCTCCTAGTATCCTGTATACCGGATAATAACCCAGAGGCAGCACATAACCTCCTAGTATCATGTATACCGGATAATAACCCAGAGGCAGCACCTAACCTCCTAGTATCCTGTATATGAGTCATTATGGGGTCTCTCTGTCACTGTTTAGCCAAGTGGGCCACAGGCTGTAACTGTTACTAGTTATCCCACCGAGGGTACATCCAAGAATCGTACTTACTGGTTAGGGTTACGTTCTAGGTAGTTGCACTTTTATATATATATTATTTGCAGCCCATGCTGATTCTGACCATTAGTGTGAATCTGCACTAAATTAATTTGTATAATCATTTAAAGAGTATAACACACAGCTCTATAAACTGCTCTATATACTGCTCTATTTACTGCTCTATATACTGCTCTACATAATGCTCTTCATACTGCTCTATTTACTGCTCTATAAACTGCTCTATATAATGCTCTATATACTGCTATATATACTGCTCTAGTTACTGCTCTAGTTACTGCTCTATATACTGCTCTACATAATGCTCTTTATACTGCTCTATTTACTGCTCTATAAACTGCTCTATATAATGCTCTATATACTGCTATATATACTGCTCTAGTTACTGCTCTAGTTACTGCTCTAGTTACTGCTCTATATACTGCTCTATATACTGCTCTATTTACTGCTCTATATAATGCTCTATATACTGCTCTATATACTGCTCTAGTTACTGCTCTAGTTACTGCTCTATATACTGCTCTACATAATGCTCTTTATACTGCTCTATTTACTGCTCTATATACTGCTCTACATAATGCTCTATATACTGCTCTACATAATGCTCTTTATACAGCTCTATTTACTGCTCTATATACTGCTCTACATAATGCTCTTTATACTGCTCTATTTACTGCTCTATAAGCTGCTCTATATAATGCTCTATATACTGCTATATATACTGCTCTAGTTACTGCTCTAGTTACTGCTCTATATACTGCTCTATATACTGCTCTATTTTCTGCTCTATATAATGCTCTATATACTGCTCTAGTTACTGCTCTAGTTACTGCTCTATATACTGCTCTACATAATGCTCTTTATACTCTATTTACTGCTCTATATACTGATCTACATAATGCTCTATATACTGCTCTACATAATGCTCTTTATACAGCTCTATTTACTGCTCTATATACTGCTCTACATAATGCTCTTTATACTGCTCTATTTACTGCTCTATAAACTGCTCTATATAATGCTCTATATACTGCTCTAGTTACTGCTCTAGTTACTGCTCTATATACTGCTCTATATACTGCTCTATTTACTGCTCTATATAATGCTCTATATACTGCTCTATATACTGCTCTAGTTACTGCTCTAGTTACTGCTCTATATACTGCTCTACATAATGCTCTTTATACTGTTCTATTTACTGCTCTATATACTGCTCTACATAATGCTCTATAAACTGCTCTATATAATGCTCTATATACTGCTATATATACTGCTCTAGTTACTGCTCTAGTTACTGCTCTATATACTGCTCTATATACTGCTCTATTTACTGCTCTATATAATGCTCTATATACTGCTCTATATACTGCTCTAGTTACTGCTCTAGTTACTGCTCTATATACTGCTCTATTTACTGCTCTATATATTGCTCTATTTACTGCTCTATATACAGCTCTATATACTGCTCTAGTTACTGCTCTATATACTGCTCTATATACTGCTTTATTTACTGCTCTATATACAGCTCTATATACTGCTCTATATACTGCTCTATATACTGCTCTAGTTACTGCTCTATATACTGCTCTATTTACTGCTCTATTTACTGCTCTAAATACTGCTCTATATATTTATCTATATACTGCTTTATATACTGCTCTATAAACTGCTCTACATACTGCTCTAAATACTGCTCTGTTTACTGCTCTAAATACTGCTCTATATATTTATCTATATACTGCTCTATATACTGCTCTATAAACTGCTCTACATACTGCTCTATTTACTGCTCTATATACTGCTCTATATACTGCTCTATTTACTGCTCTATATACTGCTCTATATACTTCTCTATATACTGCTCTAGTTACTGCTCTATATACTGCTCTATTTACTGCTCTATATACTGCTCTAGTTACTGCTCTATATACTGCTCTATTTACTGCTCTAAATACTGCTCTATATATTTATCTATATACTGCTTTATATACTGCTCTATAAACTGCTCTACATACTGCTCTATATACTGCTTTGTTTACTGCTCTAAATACTGCTCTATATATTTATCTATATACTGCTCTATATACTGCTCTATATACTGCTCTATAAACTTCTCTGTTTACTATTCTACATAATGCTCTAGTTACTGCTCTATATACTGCTCTATATACTGCTCTATTTACTGCTCTATATACTGCTCCATTTACTGCTCTATATACTGCTCTAGTTACTGCTCTATATACTGCTCTGTTTTCAGCTCTATATACTGTTCTATTTACTGCTCTATATACTGCTCCATTTACTGCTCTATATACTGCTCTAGTTACTGCTCTATATATTGCTCTATTTACTGCTCTAGTTACTGCTCTATATATTGCTCTATTTACTGCTCTATATACTGCTGTAGTTACTGCTCTACATACTGCTCTATATATTGCTCTATATACTGCTCCATTTACTGCTCTATATACTGCTCTAGTTACTGCTCTATATACTGCTCTGTTTACAGCTCTATATACTGCTCTGTTTTCAGCTCTATATACTGTCCTATTTACTGCTCTATATACTGCTCCATTTACTGCTCTATATACTGCTCTAGTTACTGCTCTATATATTGCTCTATTTACTGCTCTATATACTGCTGTAGTTACTGCTCTACATACTGCTCTATATATTGCTCTATATACTGCTCCATTTACTGCTCTATATACTGCTCTAGTTACTGCTCTATATACTGCTCTGTTTACAGCTCTATATACTGCTCTATTTACTGCTCCATTTACTGCTCAATATACTGCTCTGGTTACTGCTCTATATATTGAACTATTTACTGCTCTATATACAGCTCTATATATTGCTCTATTTACTGCTCTATATAATGCTCTATTTACTGCTCTATATACTGCTCTATATACTGCTCTATTTATTGAACTATTTACTGCTCTATATACAGCTCTATATAATGCTCTATTTACTGCTCTATATACTGCTCTATATACTGCTCTATTTATTGCTCTATATATTGCTCTATATACTGCTCTATATACACTGCTCTATATATTGCTCTATTTACTGCTCTATATACTGCTCTATTTACTGCTCTATATACTGCTCTATATACGGCTCTATTTACTGCTCTATATACTGCTCTATATACTGCTCTAGTTACTGCTTTATATACTGCTCTAGTTACTGCTCTATATACTGCTCTGTATACTGCTCTATATATTGCTCAATATACTGATCTATATACTGCTCTGTATATTGCTCTATATACTGCGCTAGTTACTGCTCTATATACTGCTCTATATACTGCTCTATTTACTGCTCTATATACTGCTCTATAAATTGCTCTATATACTGCTCTATATATTGCTCTATATATTGCTCTATATACTGCTCTGGTTACTGCTCTATATACTGCTCTATATATTGATCTATATACTGTTCTTTATACTGCTCTATGTACTGCTCTATTTACTGCTCTAGTTACTGCTCTATATATTGCACTATATATTGCTCTATATACTGCTCTATATGCTGCTCTATGTACTGCTCTATTTACTGCTCTAGTTACTGCTCTATATATTGCACTAAATATTGCTCTATATACTGCTCTATACGCTGCTCTATGAACTGCTCTATTTACTGCTCTAGTTACTGCTCTATATATTGCTCTATATACTGCTCTATATACTGCTCTATATATTGCTCTATATACTGCTCTAGTTACTGCTCTATATACTGCTCTATATACTGCCCTATTTACTGCTCTATATACTGCTCTATATATTGCTCTATATACTGCTCTAGTTACTGCTCTATATACTGCTCTATATACTGCTCTATATACTGCTCTATTTACTGCTCTATATACTGCTCTATATATTTCTCTATATACTGCTCTATATACTGCTCTACATACTTCCCTATATACTGCTCTATTTACTGCTCTATATACTGCTCTATATATTGCTCTATATACTGCTCTATATACTGCTCTACATACTTCTCTATATACTGCTCTATTTACTGCTCTATATACTGCTCTATATATTGCTCTATATACTGCTCTAGTTACTGCTCTATATACTGCTCTATATATTGCTCTATATACTGCTCTAGTTACTGCTCTATATACTGCTCTATATATTGCTCTATATACTGCTCTAGTTACTGCTAAACCTACAAACACTGAAATGTGATCCCACCAACAGCACGTTTTGGAGTCATAGTAACATTTTGTGAAACATTATTATTTTGAGTCTGCCGCCACTATTGTTATCAGGAATCAGCCCCATACGTCTGCACACCCACATCCATATTATTCGTCTGCAAACCCAAATCCATATTATACGTCTGCACATCCACATCTGTATTATTATACGTCTGCACACCCAAATCCATATTATTATACGTCTGCACACCCACATCTGTATTATTATACGTCTGCACACCCACATCCATATTATTATACATCTGCACGCCCACATCCATATTATTATACGTCTGCACTCCCACATCCATATTATTATACGTCTGCACACCCACATCCATATTATTATACGTCTGCACGCCCACATCTGTATTATTATACGTCTGCACACCCATATCCGTATTATTATAAGTCTGCACACCCACATCCATATTATTATACGTCTGCACACCCACATCCATATGATTATACGTCTGCACGCCCACATCTGTATTATTTTACGTCTGCACACCCACATCCATATTATTATACGTCAGCACACCCACATCTGTATTATTATACGTCTGCACACCCACATCTATATTATTATACGTCTGCACACCCACATCCTTATTATTATACGTCTGCACACCCACATCTGTATTATTATACGTCTGCACACCCACATCCATATTATTATACGTCTGCACACCCACATCTGTATTATTATACGTCTGCACACCCACATCCATATTATTATACGTCTGCACACCCACATCTGTATTATTATATGTCTGCACACCCACATCCTTATTATTATACGTCTGCACACCCACATCTGTATTATTATACGTCTGCACACCCACATCCATATTATTATACGTCTGCACACCCACATCTGTATTATTATACGTCTGCACACCCACATCCATATTATTATACGTCTGCACACCAACATCTGTATTATTATACGTCTGCACACCCACATCTGTATTATTATACGTCTGCACACCCACATCCTTATTATTATACGTCTGCACACCCACATCCATATTATTATACGTCTGCATGCCCACATCCATATTATTATACGTCTGCACGCCCACATCCATATTATTATACGTCTGCACGCCCACATCCATATTATTATACGTCTGCACGCCCACATCCATATTATCATACGTCTGCACACCCACATCCATATTATTATACGTCTGCAGGCCCACATCCATATTATTATACGTCTGCACACCCACATCCATATTATTATACGTCTGCACGCCCACATCCATATTATTATACGTCTGCACACCCACATCCATATTATTATACGTCTGCACTCCCGCATCCATATTATTATACGTCTACACACCCACATCCATATTATTATACGTCTGCACACCCACATCCGTATTATTATACGTCTACACACCCACATCCATATTATTATACGTCTGCACACCCACATCCGTATTATTATACGTCTGCACACCCACATCCGTATTATTATACGTCTGCAAACCCACATCCGTATTATTATACGTCTGCACGCCCACATCCATATTATTATACGTCTGCACACCCACATCCATATTATTATACGTCTGCACACCCACATCCATATTATTATACGTCTGCACGCCCACATCCATATTATTATACGTCTGCACGCCCATATCCGTATTATTATACGTCTGCACGCCCACATCCGTATTATTATACGTCTGCACACCCACATCCGTATTATTATACGTCTGCACACCCACATCTGTATTATTATACGTCTGCACACCCACATCCATATTATTATACGTCTGCACACCCACATCTGTATTATTATACGTCTGCACACCCACATCCATATTATTATACGTCTGCACGCCCACATCCATATTATTATACGTCTGCACGCCCACATCCATATTATTATACGTCTGCACGCCCACATCCATATTATCATACGTCTGCACACCCACATCCATATTATTATACGTCTGCAGGCCCACATCCATATTATTATACGTCTGCACACCCACATCCATATTATTATACGTCTGCACGCCCACATCCATATTATTATACGTCTGCACACCCACATCCATATTATTATACGTCTGCACTCCCGCATCCATATTATTATACGTCTACACACCCACATCCATATTATTATACGTCTGCACACCCACATCCGTATTATTATACGTCTGCACACCCACATCCATATTATTATACGTCTGCACACCAACATCTGTATTATTATACGTCTGCACACCCACATCTGTATTATTATACGTCTGCACACCCACATCCTTATTATTATACGTCTGCACACCCACATCCATATTATTATACGTCTGCATGCCCACATCCATATTATTATACGTCTGCACGCCCACATCCATATTATTATACGTCTGCACGCCCACATCCATATTATTATACGTCTGCACGCCCACATCCATATTATCATACGTCTGCACACCCACATCCATATTATTATACGTCTGCAGGCCCACATCCATATTATTATACGTCTGCACACCCACATCCATATTATTATACGTCTGCACGCCCACATCCATATTATTATACGTCTGCACACCCACATCCATATTATTATACGTCTGCACTCCCGCATCCATATTATTATACGTCTACACACCCACATCCATATTATTATACGTCTGCACACCCACATCCGTATTATTATACGTCTGCACACCCACATCCGTATTATTATACGTCTGCAAACCCACATCCGTATTATTATACGTCTGCACGCCCACATCCATATTATTATACGTCTGCACACCCACATCCATATTATTATACGTCTGCACACCCACATCCATATTATTATACGTCTGCACGCCCACATCCATATTATTATACGTCTGCACGCCCATATCCGTATTATTATACGTCTGCACGCCCACATCCGTATTATTATACGTCTGCACACCCACATCCGTATTATTATACGTCTGCACACCCACATCTGTATTATTATACGTCTGCACACCCACATCCATATTATTATACGTCTGCACACCCACATCTGTATTATTATACGTCTGCACACCCACATCCATATTATTATACGTCTGCACGCCCACATCCATATTATTATACGTCTGCACGCCCACATCCATATTATTATACGTCTGCACGCCCACATCCATATTATCATACGTCTGCACACCCACATCCATATTATTATACGTCTGCAGGCCCACATCCATATTATTATACGTCTGCACACCCACATCCATATTATTATACGTCTGCACGCCCACATCCATATTATTATACGTCTGCACACCCACATCCATATTATTATACGTCTGCACTCCCGCATCCATATTATTATACGTCTACACACCCACATCCATATTATTATACGTCTGCACACCCACATCCGTATTATTATACGTCTGCACACCCACATCCGTATTATTATACGTCTGCAAACCCACATCCGTATTATTATACGTCTGCACGCCCACATCCATATTATTATACGTCTGCACACCCACATCCATATTATTATACGTCTGCACACCCACATCCATATTATTATACGTCTGCACGCCCACATCCATATTATTATACGTCTGCACGCCCATATCCGTATTATTATACGTCTGCACGCCCACATCCGTATTATTATACGTCTGCACACCCACATCCGTATTATTATACGTCTGCACACCCACATCCGTATTATTATACGTCTGCACACCCACATCCGTATTATTATACGTCTGCACACCCACATCCGTATTATTATACGTCTGCACACCCACATCCGTATTATTATACGTCTGCACACCCACATCCGTATTATTATACGTCTGCACACCCACATCTGTATTATTATACGTCTGCACACCCACATCTGTATTATTATACGTCTGCACACCCACATCCTTATTATTATACGTCTGCACACCCACATCCTTATTATTATACGTCTGCATGCCCACATCCATATTATTATACGTCTGCACGCCCACATCCATATTATTATACGTCTGCACGCCCACAATCATATTATTATACGTCTGCACGCCCACATCCATATTATCATACGTCTGCACACCCACATCCATATTATTATACGTCTGCAGGCCCACATCCATATTATTATACGTCTGCACACCCACATCCATATTATTATACGTCTGCACGCCCACATCCATATTATTATACGTCTGCACACCCACATCCATATTATTATACGTCTGCACTCCCGCATCCATATTATTATACGTCTACACACCCACATCCATATTATTATACGTCTGCACACCCACATCCGTATTATTATACGTCTGCACACCCACATCCGTATTATTATACGTCTGCAAACCCACATCCGTATTATTATACGTCTGCACGCCCACATCCATATTATTATACGTCTGCACTCCCACATCCATATTATTATACGTCTGCACGCCCACATCCATATTATTATACGTCTGCACGCCCATATCCGTATTATTATACGTCTGCACGCCCACATCCGTATTATTATACGTCTGCACACCCACATCCGTATTATTATACGTCTGCACACCCACATCTGTATTATTATACGTCTGCACACCCACATCCATATTATTATACGTCTGCACACCCACATCTGTATTATTATACGTCTGCACACCCACATCCATATTATTATACGTCTGCACGCCCACATCCATATTATTATACGTCTGCACGCCCACATCCATATTATTATACGTCTGCACGCCCACATCCATATTATCATACGTCTGCACACCCACATCCATATTATTATACGTCTGCAGGCCCACATCCATATTATTATACGTCTGCACACCCACATCCATATTATTATACGTCTGCACGCCCACATCCATATTATTATACGTCTGCACACCCACATCCATATTATTATACGTCTGCACTCCCGCATCCATATTATTATACGTCTACACACCCACATCCATATTATTATACGTCTGCACACCCACATCCGTATTATTATACGTCTGCACACCCACATCCGTATTATTATACGTCTGCAAACCCACATCCGTATTATTATACGTCTGCACGCCCACATCCATATTATTATACGTCTGCACACCCACATCCATATTATTATACGTCTGCACGCCCACATCCATATTATTATACGTCTGCACGCCCATATCCGTATTATTATACGTCTGCACGCCCACATCCGTATTATTATACGTCTGCACACCCACATCCGTATTATTATACGTCTGCACACCCACATCCGTATTATTATACGTCTGCACACCCACATCCGTATTATTATACGTCTGCACACCCACATCCGTATTATTATACGTCTGCACACCCACATCCGTATTATTATACGTCTGCACACCCACATCCGTATTATTATACGTCTGCACACCCACATCCGTATTATTATACGTCTGCACACCCACATCTGTATTATTATACGTCTGCACACCCACATCCATATTATTATACGTCTGCACACCCACATCTGTATTATTATACGTCTGCACACCCACATCCATATTATTATACGTCTGCACGCCCACATCCATATTATTATACGTCTGCACGCCCACATCCATATTATTATACGTCTGCACGCCCACATCCATATTATTATACGTCTGCACGCCCACATCCATATTATTATACGTCTGCACTCCCACATCCATATTATTATACGTCTGCACACCCACATCCATATTATTATACGTCTGCACGCCCACATCCATATTATTATACGTCTGCACACCCACATCTGTATTATTATACGTCTGCACACCCACATCTGTATTATTATACGTCTGCACACCCACATCCATATTATTATACGTCTGCACACCCACATCCATATTATTATACGTCTGCACGCCCACATCTGTATTATTATACGTCTGCACACCCACATCCATATTATTATACGTCTGCACACCCACATCCATATTATTATACGTCTGCACGCCCACATCTGTATTATTATACGTCTGCACACCCACATCCATATTATTATACGTCTGCACACCCACATCTGTATTATTATACGTCTGCACACCCACATCCATATTATTATACGTCTGCACACCCACATCTGTATTATTATACGTCTGCACGCCCACATCCATATTATTATACGTCTGCACGCCCACATCCATATTATTATACGTCTGCACACCCACATCTGTATTATTATACGTCTGCACACCCACATCTGTATTATTATACGTCTGCACACCCACATCCATATTATTATACGTCTGCACACCCACATCCATATTATTATACGTCTGCACGCCCACATCTGTATTATTATACGTCTGCACACCCACATCCATATTATTATACGTCTGCACACCCACATCCATATTATTATACGTCTGCACGCCCACATCTGTATTATTATACGTCTGCACACCCACATCCATATTATTATACGTCTGCACACCCACATCTGTATTATTATACGTCTGCACACCCACATCCATATTATTATACGTCTGCACACCCACATCTGTATTATTATACGTCTGCACGCCCACATCCATATTATTATACGTCTGCACACCCACATCTGTATTATTATACGTCTGCACACCCACATCTGTATTATTATACGTCTGCACACCCACATCCATATTATTATACGTCTGCACGCCCACATCCATATTATTATACGTCTGCACACCCACATCCATATTTTTATACGTCTGCACACCCACATCCATATTATTATACGTCTGCACGCCCACATCCATATTATTATACGTCTGCACACCCACATCCATATTATTATACGTCTGCACACCCACATCTGTATTATTATACGTCTGCACACCCACATCCTTATGATCACTGGGGCTGGAAGTTTGTATAATATATAGATTCTCTCCACAAATGCACTGTTTTCACTAATTGTTCCTACAATGATCTCTCCATCACCTGAGCCAACATGGCTGTCACTAATGTTATTTACACAGATGCTTTAATAAAAGAATACAAATACATCTTTCAATTAAACATGACTTAATGTTATGTCGTCTGTCAGATTCTCATGGAAACTGCTCTCTCCAGGTTAAACCATTTTACTATAATCTGTGGGCTTTGATCTGCGTCTCCACAGACCCGGTGTTTGTTATCAGGCGGTGCGGCCCTCTCTTCTACCAGTCACCGGAACCTGGATGATTAACGCTGAGCCGCTATACAGACCCGGTGTTTGTTATCAGGCGGTGATACAAGGTGCGGCCCTCTCTTCTACCAGTCACCGTAACCTGGATTATTAACGCTGAGCCACTCTACAAACCCGATGTTTGTTATCAGGCGGTGATACAAGTGGGGTCTCTCTTCTACCAGTCACCGGAACCTGGATGATTAACGCTGAGCCGCTATACAGACCCGGTGTTTGTTATCAGGCGGTGATACAAGGTGCGGCCCTCTCTTCTACCAGTCAACGTAACCTGGATGATTAACGCTGAGCCGCTATACAGACCCAATGTTTGTTATCAGGCGGTGATACAAGGTGCGGCCCTCTCTTCTACCAGTCAACGTAACCTGGATGATTAACGCTGAGCCGCTATACAGACCCGATGTTTGTTATCAGGCGGTGATACAAGTGGGGCCCTCTCTTCTACCAGACATCGTAACCTGGATAATTAACGCTGAGCCGCTATACAGACCCAATGTTTGTTATCAGGCGGTGATACAAGGTGCAGCCCTCTCTTCTACCAGTCACCGGAACCTGGATGATTAACGCTGGATGATTAACGCTGAGCCTCTATACAGACCCGGTGTTTGTTTTCAGGCGGTGATACAAGTGGGGCCCTCTCTTCTACCAGTCACCGGAACCTGGATGATTAACGCTGAGCCGCTCTACAGACCCGATGTTTGTTATCAGGCGGTGATACAAGTGGGGCCCTCTCTTCTACCAGACATCGTAACCTGGATAATTAACGCTGAGCCGCTATACAGACCCAATGTTTGTTATCAGGCGGTGATACAAGGTGCAGCCCTCTCTTCTACCAGTCACCGGAACCTGGATGATTAACGCTGAGCCGCTCTACAGACCCGGTGTTTGTTATCAGGCGGTGATACAAGTGGGGCCCTCTTTTCTACCAGACATCGTAACCTGGATGATTAACGCTGAGCCGCTATACAGACCCGATGTTTGTTATCAGGCGGTGATACAAGGTGCGGCCCTCTCTTCTACCAGTCACCGGAACCTGGATGATTAACGCTGAGCCGCTCTACAGACCCGGTGTTTGTTATCAGGCGGTGATACAAGTGGGGCCCTCTCTTCTACCAGACATCGTAACCTGGATAATTAACGCTGAGCCGCTATACAGACCCAATGTTTGTTATCAGGCGGTGATACAAGGTGCAGCCCTCTCTTCTACCAGTCACCGGAACCTGGATGATTAACGCTGAGCCGCTCTACAGACCCGATGTTTGTTATCAGGCGGTGATACAAGTGGGGCCCTCTCTTCTACCAGACATCGTAACCTGGATAATTAACGCTGAGCCGCTATACAGACCCAATGTTTGTTATCAGGCGGTGATACAAGGTGCAGCCCTCTCTTCTACCAGTCACCGGAACCTGGATGATTAACGCTGAGCCGCTCTACAGACCCGGTGTTTGTTATCAGGCGGTGATACAAGTGGGGCCCTCTTTTCTACCAGACATCGTAACCTGGATGATTAACGCTGAGCCGCTATACAGACCCGATGTTTGTTATCAGGCGGTGATACAAGGTGCGGCCCTCTCTTCTACCAGTCACCGGAACCTGGATGATTAACGCTGAGCCTCTATACAGACCCGATGTTTGTTATCAGGCGGTGATACAAGGTGCGGCCCTCTCTTCTACCAGTCACTGGAACCTGGATGATTAACGCTGAGCGCTCTACAGACCCGGTGTTTGTTATCAGGCGGTGATACAAGTGGGGCCCTCTCTTCTACCAGACATCGTAACCTGGATGATTAACGCTGAGCCGCTATACAGACCCAATGTTTGTTATCAGGCGGTGATACAAGGTGCGGCCCTCTCTTCTACCAGTCAACGTAACCTGGATGATTAACGCTGAGCCGCTATACAGACCCGATGTTTGTTATCAGGCGGTGATACAAGTGGGGCCCTCTCTTCTACCAGACATCGTAACCTGGATAATTAACGCTGAGCCGCTATACAGACCCAATGTTTGTTATCAGGCGGTGATACAAGGTGCGGCCCTCTCTTCTACCAGTCACCGGAACCTGGATGATTAACGCTGAGCCGCTATACAGACCCGATGTTTGTTATCAGGCGGTGATACAAGGTGCGGCCCTCTCTTCTACCAGTCACCGTAACCTGGATGATTAACGCTGAGCCGCTCTACAGACCCGGTGTTTGTTATCAGGCGGTGATACAAGTGGGGCCCTCTTTTCTACCAGACATCGTAACCTGGATGATTAACGCTGAGCCGCTATACAGACCCGATGTTTGTTATCAGGCGGTGATACAAGGTGCGGCCCTCTCTTCTACCAGTCACCGGAACCTGGATGATTAACGCTGAGCCTCTATACAGACCCGATGTTTGTTATCAGGCGGTGATACAAGGTGCGGCCCTCTCTTCTACCAGTCACTGGAACCTGGATGATTAACGCTGAGCCGCTCTACAGACCCGGTGTTTGTTATCAGGCGGTGATACAAGTGGGGCCCTCTCTTCTACCAGTCACCGTAACCTGAATGATTAACGCTGAGCCGCTATACAGACCCGGTGTTTGTTTTCAGGCGGTGATACAAGTGGGGCCCTCTCTTCTACCAGTCACCGTAACCTGGATGATTAACGCTGAGCCGCTATACAGACCCAGTGTTTGTTATCAGGCGGTGATACAAGGTGCGGCCCTCTCTTCTACCAGACACTGTAACCTGGATGATTAACGCTGGATGATTAACGCTGGATGATTAATGCTGGATGATTAACGCTGGATGATTAATGCTGGATGATTAACGCTGGATGGTTAACGTACTATTCATATTGGTGAATTATCATCCAAATCGTATCACAAGATAAGGCCCTTCATTCAGAAATCTGATACCTTGCAACTAATTCTAAAAGCTCATGGGCTAATGCACCATCTGTGGAGACTGCTCAACCCTAAACATTGCAGGTTCAACTCCTGGCAGGGTCAAATCAGCACTGCATGCTTCCAATTAAGGTCCCCTTCGTTGGCAGCCTGTGAAAGTGGGCTCTTTCTCAGCCCTAGCTTGTGACTGACTGTCAACAACAGCCTGATCCATGATGCTACCTATGGAAGCATCATAACGGCCAGAGGACCTTAAACACTACCTGCCCGTATTGTGTCTAGTTGCTCTGTAAACATTAAGAATAGTCTAATGTCAGAGTCATATTAATAGATTGCAAGCTCACAAGGACAGGATTGGGGGATTAGAGAGTTTTGCTTGTTATCTACTTCAGAACTCATTAATCTGACATACAGAGCTTGCACTCACTTATAACAGCAGTGTAATCGACTTTAATAACCTCGCTGAATGGACATGAGTTTGCACACTAATAACCAATCTCCCTACATAGAAGGAAATGCAGAATGAAAAGGGGAAATGAAAACAGCCCGAGATATTGGCACCTAGCAATCCTTCATGACATCCAAAGCTATTCTTGTGAGTTCCTTAGTAGAGTTGAGCGGACACCTGGATGTTCGGGTTCGGCAGGTTCGGCCGAACTTCGGGAAAAAGTCCAGGTCCGTGCTCGAACTTGACCCCGAACCCGAACCCCATTGAAGTCAATGGGGACACGAACTTTTGGGCACTAAAATGCCTCTAAAAAAGTCCTGGAAAGGGCTAGAGGGCTGCAAAATGAAGTAAAATGTGGGTGAGTGTCCCCATTCATACGACTAGTTCAATTGACCTATTCGTATGAATGGTGACTCTATTTCGGTTTATAGAATAGCAATAGCATTATATGTATTCCATAAACCGAAAGTCTATAAACCGAAAGACATTCTGTTTATAGACTTTCGTTTTGTAGAATATATGTGATACTATTGCTATTCTATAAAAAGAAAGTCTATAAACAGAATGTCTTTCGGTTTATAGACTTTTGGTGAATAGAATACATGTAATACTATTGGCTTTCTATAAACCGAAATAGAGTCCCAATTCATACGAATAGGTCAATTGACCTATTCTTATGAATGGCGACTCTATTTCTGTTTATATAATAGCAATAGCATTACATGTATTCTATTCACCAAAAGTCTATAAACCGAATGACTTTCGGTTTATAGACTTTCGGTTTATAGTCGAACCTCGAACTCCAACCTGAACATACAGTGAAATGTTCGGGTTCGGGGTACGGACACCGTAATATTCGGTACGAACCCAAACAATGTGGTTCGGGCATTGGTGTATGTTGGTTTTGTGCTTCCCTAGGCAGACCAATTTTGGGAACCCCCCCTATCCACGATGCACACCCACGACATGACCCATAACCTACGTTGCACACCAAGGACATGCCCCATCACCCCATTTACATGCCCCATCACCCCATTACATACACATTGCCAATATTATTTGCCATTAATATGCCCCAGATAATTTGCCCAATAACATGCCAGTATCATTTTCCATTAATATGCCCCAGCCAATTTGCCCAATAATATGCAAGTATTATTTGTCATTAATAAGTCACAGCCAATGTCACCAATAATATGCCAGTATTTGCCATTTAATCAGGCCCTGCCAATTTGCCCAATATTATGCCAGTGTTATTCTGCCATTTACCGGTAATATGCCCCACCCAATTTGCCCAATATTAAGCCAGTATTATTTGCCATTTAATATGCCCCACCCAATTTGCCCAATAATATGCCAGTGTTATTTGCCATTTAATATGCCTCTGCTAATTTGCCCAATAATATGCCAGTGTTATTTGCCATTTTATATCCCGCAGCCAATTTTCCCAGTAATATGCCAGTGTTATTTGCCATTCAATTAGCCCCAGCAAATTTGCCAAAATCCCCCCATCTCCCCAGCACTTACCTTTTTCCCTGGTGGCTAGTGGCAGGCAGCATGGTCTCCTCCATTCTGCCTGTTCGGTTCACAGGCGGTTGTGCCGACAGGTCACGTGATCCGGCGCGCGTATGACGTCAGCGCGCCGGTCACGTGACTGTCGGCACTACCGTGTCACACTGCACGGGAAGCCGAACAGGCAGGACGCAGGTTTCTCTGTGCTGCCTGTACGGCTCCCCGTTCAGCCTGCCGGCAGAGGGAAGGTGAGTAGGGATATTCCGATCCCCTCTCACCTCCGTCTCCGCCTGCTAACGCGGCCTTTTTTTTTTTTTTTTAAAGTGCCAGATTTTTGTTTTATATATTTTTTTTTTTTTTTTTTCAGTGCTGGGGGGCGCTGCCACCCCCCACAATTTGCCGCCCGTAAATACAGCATGCGGTATTCGGCGCTGGGTTCGGGTTCGCTCAACACTATTCCTTAGAAGACTTTTCCTTTGTCTGCATCCAATTAATCTTTGAAATTAAGTGAGGTATGTTATTGATCCGGAAAGATTTAAAAACAAAATACAGAAAAAACACACAAACAGGAATAGTTGGATAGGAGGAGGGTTAAGAGGAGTAAAACTCAACTTCCTAAAATTTTCAGTGAATTCCAATGTTTTTATACTTTGAATGGAACTGGATGGGGAGATGGGAGGTCAAGCTGGGCTCAACTCGGATGTCGTATCTCTAGTGAACACCTCAAGGAGGTTGAGTTGAACGGTCAAATTTGATTTAAGGGTTTACTGAATATAGACCAATCTGGCCTGATTATTCTGCCCTACTTTGCCCAAGTGTGTGTGTGGGGGGAGGGGGGGGGGACAAGTCTTAGGTAAAAAAAAAACAGTCAATGGTAGAGTGGGGTACGGAGGCTTCTGATTTTCTGAAAATTATATCCACATTCTACCAGATGGTGATTTCATTCTACATCCTCAGCTGGGGATGGATGGACAGGGGCTGTGTGTTGGGTTTTTTTTGCAGACAGCATTTTTTTTTATCAGTAGGGGAATGAGGTTTGATTTTTTGGATGGCCCCTGTCCCTGTGTTGAAGATGAGGATCGAGGGCATCAGTGAAGGCATGGGGCATTTTATTATTAGCTATCTTTTTTTTACAGAGCCCCCTTTGGGAGCCAGGGAAGTGGGCAGGGTGGCTACTGATTTTACTTGGGGAAGGATGGAGGGTGTTCAGAGACACTTGGGCAGCCTCAGTACCCCAGGATAGGTGTTTATTTCATTGGGTGGGACCCAGAGAAACTTTGACAGCCTCTATACCCCTTATTTTTACTTTTATTGAGTGGGCAGGGAGGCCCATAGACATTTGGTCAGCTAACTGACCCTGGGTGGGGTTTCATTTTATTATATGGGGCAAGTATTCCTGGCCCCCAATGTATTATACTGGGGGCTGGGAGCCATTTGGCCACCTGTTCATCATTTCTCATTAGGAGACTGGGGCTACATGTTTCAGGGGGGCTGTTTTGTTTATTATTATTTTTACATTTTGGGGGCACTTTGGCTATTATCTCAATATCTGTAGTCCTCCGACATGAGGTCACTAACCTCCCTGTAGACCTCTATGTACCAATGTAACGTCAGATGTAACAACTGTAGTGACAATATTATAAACAATGTAACAATATCAGCCACAATGTAACGTTAGGTCAGTTTGTCCCTTACACAATGAGCTATTGGGGGACGTGTCCATATCTGATGGAAGCTGTGAATAGCATCCTTATTGTAAAAAAAACTGTAAACTAGTCACTGGGGGCCAATAGTCCCTTCTGGAAAGCAGGGGTCAAAGGTGGAAGCAAAGGAGCTGCCCAACTTAAACTTGAGAGAGTCCTGTCCTAGCAGAGGCTAAAGGGATGAGAGCATGGGATCTCTGCCTGTCAGAGGATCCCACAAAGTGTTTCACACCAGAGCCGGTTCTTTTAGGCTCTGGTAAATGTGAGTTTTACTCCATTTGAGTTATTTTCACCCATTTATATTTTGAATATTTTTTCATGTTTTTTGTGTTTATCATGTGATTTGATCATGCATTCATCCTGACCTAGCACTTCGGATAAGTAGCATTTTATTTACTATTTGTGTAATATCAGAGATTGTCTTCCAAATGCTGCTACTTCCATCTTTGCTCTGAATACCTGAAATGCGTCGGGAAACACAAGCAGTCACTTTATATTACACATTCTGACTCTTTTCAGGGAGGGATTGTTAAATGATTTTACCCCAAAATGTCCAACTCACCTGCAAGTCTCCCAGAGAGTGAGGTCACAGCGATATTGGATTATTTGGTGGGCTGATGGTGTCTATAAGATGTATCAATTCTCTCATCTTATAAAGTGGGTTTTAGAATAAGAGAAATGAGCCGTGGGTGATGCTGATCTTTACTGATGTGCGACTAGAAGTAATAGACAAGAGAGGAAAATCCCACACACTAAGCATGGCTACATCTGTATATGATGGAAACAGTACATAGGTGGAGAACAGAGATACAGTGCTAATATAAGAGCACTCAGTGTACAAGGGAATATTTCCAATAACATAGATTAAAACCTCCAAGATGTCTCTCTCTTTGCTCCTGCAAAACTCAGCTTCCTGCCTGCAATTCCTTAGATTAGAGCTTATTCTCTGTATGTTGTACGTGTCTAATAAAAGTGAAATGCATGTTAATTTTACTTTAAAGCAATTTCCAGTTCCCTGCAGTTTTATATTGAACATAATATTACCGGGGCTTCTAAATTCAGTGCCATCCAATAAGGAGGGGCTTGGAGAGAGAGGTGGGGCTTCTAAATTCAGTGACATTCCAATAAGGAGGGGCTTGGAGAGAGAGGCGGGGCTTCTAAATTCAGTGATATTCCAATAAGGAGGGGCTTGTAGAGAGAGGCGGGGCTTCTAAATTCAGTGACATTCCAATAAGGAGGAGCTTGGAGAGAGAGGCGGGGCTTCTAAATTCAGTGACATTCCAATAAGGCTGGGCTTGGAGAGATAGGCGGGGCTTCTAAATTCACTGACATTCCAATAAGGAGGAGCTTGGAGAGAGAGGTGGGGCTTCTAAACTCAGTGACATTCCAATAAGGAGGGGCTTGGAGAGAGAGGCGGGGCTTCTAAATTCAGTGACATTCCAATAAGGAGGGGCTTGGAGAGAGAGGCGGGGCTTCTAAATTCAGTGACATTCCAATAAGGAGGGGCTTGGAGAGAGAGGCGGGGCTTCTAAATTCAGTGACATTCCAATAAGGAGGAGCTTGGAGAGAGAGGCGGGGCTTCTAAATTCAGTGACATTCCAATAAGGCGGGGCTTGGAGAGAGAGGCGGGGCTTCTAAATTCAGTGATATTCCAATAAGGAGGAGCTTGGAGAGAGAGGCGGGGCTTCTAAATTCAGTGACATTCCAATAAGGAGGAGCTTGGAGAGAGAGGTGGGGCTTCTAAATTCACTGACATTCCAATAAGGAGGAGCTTGGAGAGAGAGGCGGGGCTTCTAAATTCAGTGATATTCCAATAAGGAGGAGCTTGGAGAGAGAGGCGGGGCTTCTAAATTCAGTGACATTCCAATAAGGAGGAGCTTGGAGAGAGAGGTGGGGCTTCTAAATTCACTGACATTCCAATAAGGAGGAGCTTGGAGAGAGAGGCGGGGCTTCTAAATTCAGTGACATTCCAATAAGGAGGAGCTTGGAGAGAGAGGCGGGGCTTCTAAATTCAGTGACATTCCAATAAGGAGGGTCTTGGAGAGAGAGGCGGGGCTTCTAAATTCCATGGCATTCCAATAAGGAGGAGCTTGGAGAGAGAGGCGGGGCTTCTAAATTCCATGACATTCCAATAAGGAGGGGCTAAGAGAGAGAGGCGTGGCTTCTAAATTCACTGACATTCCAATAAGGAGGAGCTTGGAGAGAGAGGCGTGGCTTCTAAATTCACTGACATTCCAATAAGGAGGGGCTTGGAGAGAGAGGCGGGGCTTCTAAATTCCATGGCATTCCAATAAGGAGTAGCTTGGAGAGAGAGGCGTGGCTTCTAAATTCACTGACATTCCAATAAGGAGGGGCTTAGAGAGAGAGGCGGGGCTTCTAAATTCCCTGACATTCCAATAAGGAGGGGCTTGGAGAGAGAGGCGGGGCTTCTAAATTCACTGACATTCCAATAAGGAGGGGCTAAGAGAGAGAAGCGGGGCTTCTAAATTCCATGGCATTCCAATAAGGAGGGGCTAAGAGAGAGAGGCGGGGCTTCTAAATTCACTGACATTCCAATAAGGAGGAGCTTGGAGAGAGAGGCGGGGCTTCTAAATTCAGTGACATTCCAATAAGGAGGAGCTTGGAGAGAGAGGCGGGGCTTCTAAATTCAGTGACATTCCAATAAGGAGGAGCTTGGAGAGAGAGGCGGGGCTTCTAAATTCAGTGACATTCCAATAAGGAGGGGCTTGGAGAGAGAGGCGGGGCTTCTAAATTCCCTGACATTCCAATAAGGAGGGGCTTGGAGAGAGAGGCGGGGCTTCTAAATTCCCTGACATTCCAATAAGGAGGGGCTTGGAGAGGTGTCTGGTATGAGACCCCCACAGGTCACGGGGTAGTGAATTAGCACTGTATTTACGCACAGCTGTGTACCGCGCAGAGGGATTTGGAAAGCCGTGGGCTGATGAGGATTGCTAATTATTCTAATCCCTGTGTCCTCTCTCAGCGTTCCCTTTTCAGACCAGGATATATTTAAGATGTGGTGTGTAGTTACTGTGACATCACAGCCATCTCTGGTTACCGCACAGTCACAGTAAGTGTACGTTGGTGTAACCCTAATCTGCTCACTGGGGGGAACAAGTGTGAAAGGAGTGACAGATGGAGGGCAAATACAGGAAAGAGGGCCAAATTCAACTGAATGGGAGGATGCTTCCCCCTCGGCTACTTTGGCTTTAGGCTTGACCATGAAAAACATGAAACTCTGGGGTCTGGGTCTGGGGTCTGGGGGTCAGGGGGTCTGGGGTCTGGGGTCCGGGGTCTGGGGTCTGGGGTCTGGGGTCTGGGTCTGGGGTCTGGGGGTCAGGGGGTCTGGGGTCTGGGTCTGGGGTCTGGGGTCTGGGTCTGGGGGTCAGGGGGTCTGGGGTCTGGGGTCTGGGTCTGGGGTCTGGGGGTCAGGGGTCTGGGGTCCGGGGTCTGGGGTCTGGGGTCTGGGTCTGGGGTCTGGGGGTCAGGGGGTCTGGGGTCTGGGGTCCGGGGTCTGGGGTCTGGGGTCTGGGGTCTGGGGTCTGGGGTCTGGTCTGAGGGAAAGAGATGAATATTGTTTCAGTAGAATAAACAAGACAGTAAATTCAGCTCTAGGACACATCCAACCAATACTAAGCTATAAGGATATCCCATGCACCAATGTATGAGGTGAGCACCAGATACAGGTCAGTATGAAGGCTTTGCAAAAGGAGATTCATGGCGCAAATTTGTAAAAGTGATCAAGTTACCATAGAAACCAATGGAAATGGACTGAGCTTTCACAGATAGTGCAACATATGTATGAGAGACTACTGCAGCTCGAGCAAAATACCAGAATTTATTTAAAATAAAGTAACTTAGTGAGTCATTTTTCCTCAATAGAGTTTTATCGGGGCGGGCATGTTGTTAAGTATCATTGCTCTGTATAGCTCTATCAGGGGGCGGACATGTTGTTTAGAATCTTTGCTCTGTATAGCTCTATCAGTGGTGGACATGTTTAGAATCTTTGCTCTGTATAGCTCTATCAGGGGGAGGACATGTTGTTTAGAATCTTTGCTCTGTATAGCTCTATCAGGGGGAGGACATGTTGTTTAGAATCTTTGCTCTGTATAGCTCTATCAGGGGGCGGACATGTAGTTTAGAATCTTTGCTCTGTATAGCTCTATCAGGGGGCGGACATGTAGTTTAGAATCTTTGCTCTGTATAGCTCTATCAGGGGGCGGACATGTTGTTAAGTATCATTGCTCTGTATAGCTCTATCAGGGGGCGGACATGTTGTTTAGAATCTTTGCTCTGTATAGCTCTATCAGTGGTGGACATGTTTAGAATCTTTGCTCTGTATAGCTCTATCAGGGGGAGGACATGTTGTTTAGAATCTTTGCTCTGTATAGCTCTATCAGGGGGCGGACATGTAGTTTAGAATCTTTGCTCTGTATAGCTCTATCAGGGGGCGGACATGTTGTTAAGTATCATTGCTCTGTATAGCTCTATCAGGGGGCGGACATGTTGTTTAGAATCTTTGCTCTGTATAGCTCTATCAGTGGTGGACATGTTTAGAATCTTTGCTCTGTATAGCTCTATCAGTGGTGGACATGTTTAGAATCTTTGCTCTGTATAGCTCTATCAGGGGGTGGACATGTTGTTTATAATCTTTGCTCTGTATAGCTATATCAGGGGGAGGACATGTTGTTTAGAATCTTTGCTCTGTATAGCTCTATCGGGGGCGGACATGTAGTTTAGAATCTTTGCTCTGTATAGCTCTATCAGGGGGCGGACATGTTGTTAAGTATCATTGCTCTGTATAGCTCTATCAGGGGGTGGACATGATGTTTAGAATTGTTGCTCTGTATAGCTCTATCAGTAGCCAGACATGTTGTTTAGAATCTTTGCTCTGTATAGCTCTATCAGGGGGTGGACATGGTGTTTAGAATCTTTGCTCTGTATAGCTCTATCAGGGGGCTGTACGCAGTACTGGAGACCGTATCTCCAGAAGGATATTGATACTTTGGAGAGAGTTCAGAGAAGGGCTACTAAACTGGTTCATGGGTTGAAGGATACAACTTACCAGGAAAGGTTAAACAAGAGGACATAGTCTTAAATTAGAAGTGCAACGATTTAAATGTAATATCAGGTACCAGTATCACTTTACCGAGAGGGTAGTGGATACATGGAAAGGCCTTCCAGCAGTCTTGTGGTTTCTATGTCTCCTAACTTGTTTCTCTTACCTGTAAACCTTTCTCCTGTGCTAGTTGGTTCCTGATCCCGCGGAGCGGACACTGACTCAGCTGTTATGCGTTTAGAGTAGCATTGAGGTTGTTCACCCTTGTTGACAAAGACTTGTAACTGACGGTAATTAGCGAGGCTCACAGTGTACTTTTAGGCTGCTCTTTCTTGGGGGGTCAGAAGCCTCACCCACTTGTTTATTACTCAGAGACTGGCACTCAGACACTTGGCATGGACTTTGGGCTGTGCAATTAGCAGAGAAAGAGGATTGAACCTTTGATTGTTTGTTCTTTTCTGTTTATTTTTCTGTTTCCTGTGTGTTTATCATAAAGCACTTTTCAAGGGATTCGCTCCTTTCACCGTTACACAAAAACAAACGAAATGTTTAATAATACAAATCTCTCTATTTTTACAATTCTTGGCAAGGAATAAAACCCCTGCTGAGCATATAGTAGGTGGTAAAATGCCCAGTTACACAGAACAAAGACTTTCTACTGAACTATTGAACCTGTCTTTGTGAAGGTGCAGATTATAATAACCCCAGGATTCATTGGTTAAAACCATCTCATCTGCCCAATATCTCTCATTAGTCCCTGGCCTTATCTTATATCTAGGATAGCCTTATACCTATCCCATGCATGCTTAAACTCCTTCACTGTATTAACCTCTACCACTTCTACTGGAAGACTATTCTATACATCCACTACCCTCTCAGTAATGTAATACTTTCATTAGTCCCTGGCCTTATCTTATATCTAGGATAGCCTTATACCTATCCCATGCATGCTTAAACTCCCTCACTGTATTAACCTCTACCACTTCTACTGGAAGACTATTCCATGCATCCACTACCCTCTCAGTAATGTAATACTTTCATTAGTCCCTGACCTTATCTTATATCTAGGATAGCCTTATACCTATCCCATGCATGCTTAAACTCCGTCACTGTATTAACCTCTACCACTTCTACTGGAAGACTATTCCATGCATCCACTACCCTCTCAGTAATGTAATACTTTCATTAGTCCCTGACCTTATCTTATATCTAGGATAGCCTTATACCTATCCCATGCATGCTTAAACTCCTTCACTGTATTAACCTCTACCACTTCTACTGGAAGACTATTCCATGCATCCACTACCCTCTCAGTAAAGTAATACTTTCATTAGTCCCTGGCCTTATCTTATATCTAGGATAGCCTTATACCTATCCCACGCATGCTTAAACTCCTTCACTGTATTAACCTCTACCACTTCTACTGGAAGACTATTCAATGCATCCACTACCCTCTCAGTAATGTAATATCTCTCATTAGTCCCTGGCCTTATCTTATATCTAGGATAGCCTTATACCTATCCCATGCATGCTTAAACTCCTTCACTGTATTAACCTCTACCACTTCTACTGGAAGACTATTCCATACATCCACTACCCTCTCAGTAATGTAATACTTTCATTAGTCCCTGGCCTTATCTTATATCTAGGATAGCCTTATACATATCCCATGCATGCTTAAACTCCTTCACTGTATTAACCTCTACCACTTCTGCTGGCAGGCTATTCCATACATCCACTACCCTCTCAGTAATGTAATACTTTCATTAGTCCCTGACCTTATCTTATATGTAGGATAGCCTTATACCTATCCCATGCATGCTTAAACTCCTTCACTGTATTAACCTCTACCACTTCTACTGGAAGACTATTCCATACATCCACTACCCTCTCAGTAAAGTAATACTTTCATTAGTCCCTGGCCTTATCTTATATCTAGGATAGCCTTATACCTATCCTGTGCATGCTTAAACTCCTTCACTGTATTAACCTCTACCACTTCTACTGGAAGACTATTCCATACATCCACTACCCTCTCAGTAATGTAATACTTTCATTAGTCCCTGACCGTATCTTATATCTAGGATAGCCTTATACCTATCCTGTGCATGCTTAAACTCCTTCACTGTATTAACCTCTACCACTTCTACTGGAAGACTATTCCATGCATCCACTACCCTCTCAGTAATGTAATACTTTCATTAGTCCCTGGCCTTATCTTATATATAGGATAGCCTTATACCTATCCCACACATGCTTAAACTCCTTCACTGTATTAACCTCTACCACTTCTACTGGAAGACTATTCCATGCATCCACTACCCTCTCAGTAAAGTAATACTTCCATTAGTCCCTGACCTAATCTTATATCTAGGATAGCCTTATACCTATCCCACGCATGCTTAAACTCCTTCACTGTATTAACCTCTACCACTTCTACTGGAAGACTATTCCATGCATCCACTACCCTCTCAGTAAAGTAATACTTCCATTAGTCCCTGACCTAATCTTATATCTAGGATAGCCTTATACCTATCCCACGCATGCTTAAACTCCTTCACTGTATTAACCTCTACCACTTCTACTGGAAGACTATTCCATACATCCACTACCCTCTCAGTAATGTAATACTTTCATTAGTCCCTGGCCTTATCTTATATCTAGGATAGCCTTATACCTATCCAACGCATGCTTAAACTCCTTCACTGTATTAACCTCTACCACTTCTACTGGGAGACTATTCCATACATCCACTACCCTCTCAGTAATGTAATACTTTCATTAGTCCCTGGCCTTATCTTATATCTAGGATAGCCTTATACCTATCCCATGCATGCTTAAACTCCTTCACTGTATTAACCTCTACCACTTCTACTGGAAGACTATTCCATGCATCCGCTACCCTCTCAGTAATGTAATACTTTCATTAGTCCCTGGCCTTATCTTATATCTAGGATAGCCTTATACCTATCCCATGCATGCTTAAACTCCTTCACTGTATTAACCTCTACCACTTCTACTGGAAGACTATTCCATACATCCACTACCCTCTCAGTAATGTAATACTTTCATTAGTCCCTGACCTTATCTTATATCTAGGATAGCCTTATACCTATCCCATGCATGCTTAAACTCCTTCACTGTATTAACCTCTACCACTTCTACTGGAAGACTATTCCATACATCCACTACCCTCTCAGTAATGTAATACTTTCATTAGTCCCTGACCTTATCTTATATCTAGGATAGCCTTATACCTATCCCATGCATGCTTAAACTCCTTCACTGTATTAACCTCTACCACTTCTACTGGAAGACTATTCCATACATCCACTACCCTCTCAGTAATGTAATACTTTCATTAGTCCCTGACTTATCTTATATCTAGGATAGCCTTATACCTATCCCATGCATGCTTAAACTCCTTCACTGTATTAACCTCTACCACTTCTACTGGAAGACTATTCCATACATCCACTACCCTCTCAGTAATGTAATACTTTCATTAGTCCCTAGCCTTATATTATATCTAGGATAGCCTTATACCTATCCCATGCATGCTTAAACTCCTTCACTGTATTAACCTCTACCACTTCTACTGGAAGACTATTCCATACATCCACTACCCTCTCAGTAAAGTAATACTTTCATTAGTCCCTGACCTTATCTTATAACTAGGATAGCTTTATACCTATCCCACACATGCTTAAACTCCTTCACTGTATTAACCTCTACCACTTCTACTGGAATACTATTCCATGCATCCACTACCCTCTCAGTAATGTAATATTTTCATTAGTCCCTGGCCTTATCTTATATCTAGGATAGCCTTATACCTATCCCACGCATGCTTAAACTCCTTCACTGTATTAACCTCTACCACTTCTACTGGAAGACTATTCCATGTATCCACTACCCTCTCAGTAATGTAATACTTTCATTAGTCCCTGGCCTTATCTTATATATAGGATAGCCTTATACCTATCTCATACATGCTTAAACTCCTTCACTGTATTAACCTCTACCACTTCTACTGGAAGACTATTCCATGCCTCCACTACCCTCTCAGTAAAGTAATACTTTCATTAGTCCCTCGCCTTTTCTTATATCTACAATAGCCTTATACCTATCCCATGCATGCTTAAACTCCTTCACTGTATTAGCCTCTACCACTTCTACTGGAAGACTATTCCATATATCCACTACCATCTCAGTAAAGTAATACTTTCATTAGTCCCTGGCCTTATCTTATATCTAGGATAGCCTTATACCTATCCCACGTATGCTTAAACTCCTTCACTGTATTAACCTCTACCACTTCTACTGGGAGACTATTCCATACATCCACTACCCTCTCAGTAAAGTAATACTTCCTGATATTACATTTAAATCGCTGCCCCTCTAATTTCAGACTATGTCCTCTAGTTGTGGTAGTTTTTCTTCTTTTCAATATACTCTCTTCCGTTTCTGTGCTGATTCCCTTTATGTATATAAATGTTTCTATCATATCCCCCCTGTTACGTCTTTCCTCCAAGCTATACATGTTAAGATTCTTTAGTCTTTCCTGGTAAGTTTTATCCTTGAACCCATGATTGGAGATAAAAGTTGTATACAATTAGCATCAAATAAACATGCTATACATATAACAAATACAATATGAATGGGCAAATGTTATGAACATAATATAGGAGTACAGGTATTTAAAATTCAACCCATGAATCAGTTTAGTAGCCATTTTCTGAACTTTCTCTAAAGTATCAACATCCTTCTGGAGATGCGGTCTCCTGTACTGCGTACAATACACCAAGTGAGGTCTCACCAGTACTGCGTACGATACTCCAAGTGAGGTCTCACCAGCGGTATGTACAATACTCCAAGTGAGGTCTCACCAGTGCTCTGTACAATACTCCAAGTGAGGTCTCACCAGTGCTCTGTACAATACACCAAGTGATGTCTCACCAGTACTGCGTACGATACTCCAAGTGAGGTCTCACCAGCGCTCTGTACAATGCTCCAAGTGAGGTCTCACCAGCGCTCTGTACAATGCTCCAAGTGAGGTCTCACCAGCGCTCTGTACAATACTCCAAGTGAGGTCTCACCAGCGCTCTGTACAATGCTCCAAGTGAGGTCTCACCAGTGCTCTGTACAATACTCCAAGTTTTGTCTCACCAGTGCTCTATACAATACTCCAAGTGAGGTCTCAACAGTGCTCTGTACAATACTCCAAGTGAGGTCTCACCAGGGCTCTGTACAATACTCCAAGTGAGGTCTCACCAGCGCTCTGTACAATACTCCAAGTGAGGTCTCACCAGCGCTCTGTACAATACTCCAAGTGAGGTCTCACCAGTGCTCTGTAAAATAGCATGAACACTTTCTACTGCTAATACCTATCCTTATTCAACCAAGCATTCTGCTAATAACTCTCCTTATTCAACCAAGCATTCTGCTAATAACTCTCCTTATGCAACCAAGCATTCTGCTAATACCTCTCCTTATTCAACCAACCATTCTGCTAATAACTCTCCATATACAACCAAGAATTCTGCTAATACCTCTCCTTATTCAACCAAGCATTCTGCTAATACCTCTCCTTATACAACCAGGCATTCTGCTAATATCTCTCTTTACACAACCACGCATTCTGCTAATACCTCTCCCTATACAACCAGGCATTCTGCTAATACCTCTCCCTATACAACCAGGCATTCTGCTAACACCTTTCCCTACATGACCAAGCATTCTGCTAATACCTCTCCCTATACATCCAAGCATTCTGCTAATACCTCTCCCTATACATCCAAGCATTCTGCTCATACCTCTCCCTGTGCAACCAAGCATTCTGCTAATACTTCTCCCTGTACAACTAAGCATTCTGCTAATATCTCTCCCTGTGCAACCAAGCCTTCTGCTAATACCTCTCCCTATACATCCAAGCATTCTGCTCATACCTCTCCCTGTGCAACCAAGCATTCTGCTAACACCTCCCCCTGTTTAACTAAGCATTCTGCTGGCATTTCATGCTGATTTATTATATTGTCTTCCTACCTATGACATAATGACTCCTAAATCATATATGGTCACTTGGAGGAGTATTATACAGTGCTGTGTAGCAGAGGATTGGGTTGATTTTCTGTGTTATGTTTTTGATCAGCGTCTAGTGAATTCTTGGAATCCAGTTGAATATGTTACTGTGTTTGTCATTCTTATCTTCAAATCTCTTATTTTAAACCTGTTTGATGGTTTCAGCTGATACAATGTGGCACTAGGTGTATCCCCGTCAATCTCTTCTCCGTTTTGGATTTAGCTGTTACCCTAATTTTATATTGCAATTCATTCGTAGCCAGGAACATTCAGATGTAAGTACGTCCTGGGGAAGTTACCCTTACCCAATATAATGGGACTCATTTTATCTGTCTTGGAAGGATGACGAGTCAATCCCAATTCATTGGAAAATTAAGGGACCAGGTAAAATAATATGACCCATGATATTACTTCCATTAGACTCCATAGAATGCAGGGACCAGGTAAAATAATACTACCCATGACATTACTTCCATTAGACTCCATAAAATGCACGGACCAGGTAAAATAATACAACCCATGATATTACTTCCATTAGACTCCATAAAATGCAGGGACCAGGTAAAATAATACGACCCATGATATTACTTCCAATAGACTCAATAAAATGAAGGGACCAGGTAAAATAATACGACTCATGATATTACTTCCATTAGACTCTATAAAATGAAGGGACCAGGTAAAATAATACTACCCATGATATTACTTCCATTAGACTCCATAAAATGCAGGGACCAGGTAAAATGATACGACCCATAATATTACTTCCATTAGACTCCATAAAATGCAGGGATCAGGTAAAATAATACGACCCATGATATTACTTCCATTAGACTCCATAAAATGAAGGGACCAGGTAAAATAATATGACCCATCATATTACTTCCATTAGACTCCATAAAATGAAGGGATCAGGTAAAATAATACTACCCATGATATTACTTCCATTAGACTCCATAAAATGAAGGGATTAGGTAAAATAATACTACCCATGATATTACTTCCATTAGACTCCATAAAATGCAGGGATCAGTTAAAATAATACGACCCATGATATTACTTCCATTAGACTCCATAAAATGCAGGGATCAGTTAAAATAATACGACCCATGATATTACTTCCATTAGACTCCATAAAATGAAGGGACCAGGTAAAATAATACGACCCATAATATTACTTCCATTAGACTCAATAAAATGAATGGATCAGGTAAAATAATACTACACATGACATTACTTCTATTAGACTCCATAAAATGAAAGGACCAGGTAAAATAATATGACCCATGATATTACTTCCATTAGACTCCATAAAATGAAGGGACCAGGTAAAATAATACTTCCCATGATATTACTTCCATAAGACTCCATAAAATGAAAGGACCAGGTAAAATAATACGACCCATGATATTACTTCCATTAGACTCCATAAAATGAAGGGACCAGGTAAAATAATACTACCCATGATATTACTTCCATTAGACTCCATAAAATGAAGGGATCAGGTAAAATAATACGAACCATGGTATTACTTCCATTAGACTCCATAAAATGAAGGGATCAGGTAAAATAATACTACCCATGATATTACTTCCATTAGACTCCATAAAATGAAGGGACCAGGTAAAATAATACTTCCCATGATATTACTTCCATAAGACTCCATAAAATGAAGGGCTCAGGTAAAATAATACGACTCATGATATTACTTCCATTAGACTCCATAAAATGAAGTGACCAAATAAAATAATACGACCCATGATATCACTTCCATTAGACTCCATAAAATGAAGGGACCAGGTAAAATAATACGACCCATGGTATTACTTCCATTAGACTCCATAACATGAAGGGATCAGGTTAAATAATACGACCCATGATATTACTTCCATTAGATTCCATAAAATGAAAGGACCAGGTAAAATAATACGACTCATGATATTATTTCCATTAGACTCCATAAAATGAAGTGACCAGGTAAAATAATACGACCCATGATATTACTTCCATTAGACTCCATAAAATGAAGGGACCAGGTAAAATAATAAGACCCATGATATTACTTCCATTAGACTCCATAAAATGAAGGGACCAGGTAAAATAATACTACCCATGATATTACTTCCATTAGACTCCATAACATGCAGGGACCAGGTAAAATAATACGACCCATGATATTACTTCCATTAGACTCCATAAAATGCAGGGACCAGGTAAAATAATACTACCCATGATATTACTTCCATTAGACTCCATAAAATGAAGGGATTAGGTAAAATAATACGACCCATGATATTGCTTCCATTAGACTCCATTAAATGCAGGGACCAGGTAAAATAATACTACCCATGATATTACTTCCATTAGACTCCATAAAATGAAGTGACCAAATAAAATAATACGACCCATGATATCACTTCCATTAGACTCCATAAAATGAAGGGACCAGGTAAAATAATACGACCCATGGTATTACTTCCATTAGACTCCATAACATGAAGGGATCAGGTTAAATAATACGACCCATGATATTACTTCCATTAGATTCCATAAAATGAAAGGACCAGGTAAAATAATACGACTCATGATATTATTTCCATTAGACTCCATAAAATTAAGTGACCAGGTAAAATAATACGACCCATGATATTACTTCCATTAGACTCCATAAAATGAAGGGACCAGGTAAAATAATAAGACCCATGATATTACTTCCATTAGACTCCATAAAATGAAGGGACCAGGTAAAATAATACTACCCATGATATTACTTCCATTAGACTCCATAACATGCAGGGACCAGGTAAAATAATACGACCCATGATATTACTTCCATTAGACTCCATAAAATGCAGGGACCAGGTAAAATAATACTACCCATGATATTACTTCCATTAGACTCCATAAAATGAAGGGATTAGGTAAAATAATACGACCCATGATATTGCTTCCATTAGACTCCATTAAATGCAGGGACCAGGTAAAATAATACTACCCATGATATTACTTCCATTAGACTCCATAAAATGCAGGGACCAAGTAAAATAATACGACCCATGATATTACTTCCATTAGACTCCATAAAATGAAGGGATCAGGTAAAATAATACGACACATGATATTACTTCCATTAGATTCCATAAAATGAAGGGACCAGGTAAAATAATACGACCCATGATATTACTTCCATTAGACTCAATAAAATGCAGGGACCAGGTAAAATAATACGACCCATGATATTACTTCCATTAGACTCCATAAAATGAATGGATCAGGTAAAATAATACGACCCATGATATTACTTACATTAGACTCCATAAAATGAATGGATCAGGTAAAATAATACGACCCATGATATTACTTCCATTAGACTCCATAAAATAAATGGATCATGTAAAATAATACGACCCATGATATTACTTCCATTAGACTCCATAAAATGAATGGATCAGGTAAAATAATACGACCCATGATATTACTTCCATTAGACTCCATAAAATAAAGGGATCAGGTAAAATAATACGACCCATGATATTACTTCCATTAGACTCCATAAAATGAAGGGATCAGGTAAAATAATACTACCCATAATATTACTTCTATTAGACTCCATAAAATGAAGGGAACAGGTAAAATTATACTACCCATGATATTACTTCCATTAGACTCCATAAAATGCAGGGACCAGGTAAAATAATACGACCCATGATATTACTTCCATTAGACTCCATAAAATGAAGGGACCAAGTAAAATAATACGACCCATGATATTACTTCCTTTAGACTCCATAAAATGAAGGGATCAGGTAAAATAATACGACCCATTATATTACTTCCATTAGACTCTATAAAATGAAGGGATCAGTTAAAATAATACTACCCATGATATTACTTCCATAGACTCTATAAAATGAAGGGATCAGGTAAAATAATACGACCCATGATATTACTTCCATAGACTCTATAAAATTCAGGGATCAGGTAAAATAATACGACCCATGATATTACTTCCATTAGACTCCATAAAATGAAGGGACCAGGTAAAATAATACGACCCATGATATTACTTCCATTAGACTTCATAAAATGCAGGGACCAGGTAAAATAATACGACCCATGATATTACTTCTATTAGACTCCATAAAATGCAGGGACCAGGTAAAATAATACGACCCATGATATTACTTCTATTAGACTCCATAAAATGCAGGGACCAGGTAAAATAATACGACCCATGATATTACTTCCATTAGACTCAATAAAATGCAGGGACCAGGTAAAATAATACGACCCATGATATTACTTCCATTAGACTCCATAAAATGAAGGGACCAAGTAAAATAATACGACCCATGATATTACTTCCTTTAGACTCCATAAAATGAAGGGATTAGGTAAAATAATACGACCCATGATATTACTTCCATTAGACTCTATAAAATGAAGGGATCAGTTAAAATAATACTACCCATGATATTACTTCCATAGACTCTATAAAATGAAGGGATCAGGTAAAATTATACTACCCATGATATTACTTCCATAGACTCTATAAAATTCAGGGATCAGGTAAAATAATACGACCCATGATATTACTTCCATTAGACTCCATAAAATGAAGGGACCAGGTAAAATAATACGACCCATGATATTACTTCCATTAGACTTCATAAAATGCAGGGACCAGGTAAAATAATACGACCCATGATATTACTTCTATTAGACTCCATAAAATGCAGGGACCAGGTAAAATAATACGACCCATGATATTACTTCCATTAGACTCAATAAAATGAAAGGACTAGGTAAAATAATACGACCCATGATATTACTTCCATTAGACTCCATAAAATGCAGGGATCAGTTAAAATAATACGACCCATGATATTACTTCCATTAGACTCAATAAAATGAAAGGACTAGGTAAAATAATACGACCCATGATATTACTTCCATTAGACTCCATAAAATGAAGGGATCAGTTAAAATAATACGACCCATGGTATTACTTCCATTAGACTCCATAAAATGAAGGGATCAGGTAAAATAATACGACCCATGATATTACTTCCATTAGACTCTTTAAAATGAAGGGACCAGGTAAAATAATACTACCCATGATTAGAGTTGAGCGGACACCTTAATGTTCGGGTTCAGCGGGTTTGGGCTCTAACTTGACCCCGAACTTGACCCCATTGAAGTCAAAGGGGACCCTAACTTTTGGGCACTAAAAGGCCTCTAAGGAAGTCCTGGAAAGGGCTAGAGGGCTGCAAAATGAAGTAAAATGGGGGTAAAGAGTAGGACAAGTGCCCTGCAAACAAATATGGATAGAGAAATAACTTCAAATAGCATAAAATACATACAAATTACAAATACAGCTGAGCCATACAATAGCACTAGATGGAATCTTTGATTTTAGCTTTGGAAGAACATAAATCTAAATCTAAAGCATGGCTGCCAGGAGGATCAACAGAATTATCCATTTGAGAGAGGGTTGGAGTGCAGGGTTCGGGTTCGCTCAACACTAATCACTAATAAATCATTAGTACAGTCATCAAGATATAAACAGGTATGAGCACAGCAAGCAATACACTGTATGTACTGTACCATATGGGAGTATGTATATAACCTGGCCCATCTCTGCTACCATCTACTTATCTGCACACATTGTGATGTGACTTCTGTAAAGAGCGTAAAAAACCCCAACAGTTGTACATCATTCCATGTGGAATGTGAGTAGCACACTCGTCCACTTGCAGATCATGTCTTGCTCTTGTCCTTGCCAGTGGCATCATGTGATCCCTGTGCTGGCTGGAAATAAATAAGTTCCAACCCCAGGAGTTTAAAAAGTGTAGCATTTTCCAACTGGGGGATTCTTGATGTATGTGGGGGTCTCCCTATACATGTTACAGGGTCACCAAAGCTCCACCCTCAGCCATCATAACCCATTGTCTCAATAATTAGATCTCTGTTAGGGGGGCAGTGTCAGCAGTGAAAGGTGGGCAAGTGAATATAATATATAAATGGTCTGGATGAGTGTGTTTATTACTCTGCTAATTATTTCATCCTTGTGCACAGTCTCTTAATTACTGAAATGATCATTCTCTTCCTGTTCTCAGGCAATGTCAAGCAAACAGGTTATCTAATTTGTACCTTCTAATTACATTTGTTTCCTGTATTTAATTCCATTCTCCAGGATACAGTGACAACAGGTTCATTAATAATCTCTGATTATGCCATTGTCCTCTGGGGAATCTCAGACTGCTCTCTCCATCTCAATCTCTCCACATGATTAAGGATCTGTTACAAAATGATCTGTTCCTGTAGCCCAACATCAAAATAACAGTAAGAAAAACTGTAGACAGACTCAAACAAACCAGGAGCTGTTATTTTATTAAAGAAAAATGTTGGTGATCTAAGCTCATCACGGGTGCAAATATGACAGAGTAGTCCCAATAAGCTCTGATAATTGGTCCGTTTGGATTGTGGTCAGATTCAGGGCACATCGGGAACCAGAACTTCTACCTAGGTAGCCAGCCCCGATGTGCATCCAAATATGTCCCCAATTCAGACATTATGGCCCATTCCCTGCCGCTGTATCCCGAATGCTCCAATATGTGCTGAAAGGAAGTGGTAACCATCGAATTAAGAACCATTCAGCCGTCCTAGTCTGCCCTATTTTATAAATGCTTTGATTAGTCCCTGGCCTATAACCAAAATAACCAATGTCCTCCCAAAAATGGCCCAGATGTGTAAGAAAATGAAAAACAGTGATTAAAATAAAAAGTGAAATACATAAAATAAGTAAATGAACATAAAATCATGTAAAATAATGTTTTATTAACATGTTACAATGCTTATATCAATGGAATTATGTGGTTTTCTCCTGATTCTCTCTGAATTCAGGAATATGGAGAGGCTGCATTTGGGAGATGTGTAATCTGGCTAGTTTGGGACATGTCGGTGTATATTGAGCCTTATACATGAATAATACGATGCTCACCAAACTGCTTTGATCATGCTTAAAGTACACAGCAACTTGGATTTATACAGGAAATTGCAGGGAATTGGCAAGGGAATTTCAAACCTAAAGGTCAACTAAAAAATATGTGCAATTCCTTTTCTAAATGTAGAAGAGCAAGCGACCTGGTATGACAATAATCTGGCAGGTACTGGATAGTACATCAGTCAATGTATCCTGTGACCCGCAGCCGCCATGCTGCCATGGGAAGCAGACACGTTCAGGTGAGGCTCTCTCTGCTAGCTGACTGAGAGACCCTCTGTTTTACATGGGATGAGCAGAGGTCCCCCCTCCAGACACTCATGTCCTGGGTGCCCTGGGGGGTTACGGTCCTCTCTCTGAGAGATGTGGAGCCAGACACCTACTAATAGAACTTTGTCAGCAGGTTTCTGTGCTGGACATCTTCTGCTGCTCTTCCCAGCACTTCTTGGTTTGGTTGTTGTTTAGCCCCAAGCTCCCTTGTTTTATGTATTTTTCATTCACCTTTTTTTTTTTTCTGACTATTTTTAGAATCACAAGAACCTGAATCAACCAAATGACAGAGAAGGACCACAAAGCAAGGCTATATCAGTCTTTGGATAGACGCCAACACTTTAAGGAGTTTCTATGGCCCCTCAGAGACCTTGCCACAGACACACAGACCTTGCAACGCACACACAGACCATGCCACGGACACACAGACCATGCCATGCACACGCAGACCATGCCACGGACACACAGACCATGCCACGGACACACAGACCATGCCACGGACACACAGACCTTGCTACAGACACACAGAACTTGCTACAGACCCATGGCCTGTCCCTTTAACAGTCAAGCATCTTTCAGCTCCAGTGAGTCATAAATAGAAGACATGTAATGCAAACAAAGTCCTACAAAAATCTGGTAGGTTATGAGTTATATTGTTTATTATTAATTGTATTTTTTGTAGCTTTTGCTTTGTAGCTTTTGCATCTAAGTTTATTGATTGTTCTGTGTCCTGGATTCTTTTTTTTTTGGGGGGGGGGGAATACTCTTGATTTGCGAGTAATAAACTTAAATAGACCCCCTCATCTAACCTATTTGTCCTGTGGATGCAGAGAATAAAAAAATATTGATCTCTATATTGTGTGAGCAAAACTGAATAGAAATGCTTGAGATTAAGAGACAAACGTGTTCTGAATGTGTCAGTGGAATCTCCTGTTTGACATCACCGGGAGCTTGACATGCAAATGAACCACAAAATGTGTAATTTGACAGATGAGATCATAACTAGGAGACATTTAAATCACATTACTCTCTTAATCTCAAGCATTTTCTATCCAATCCTGCTAGCACAATGTATAGATACATTCAGCATTCACTGTACAAATAATATTTAGGAATAAAATATTAAATATAAACATGTTTAAATCACGGAGTTACAGCGATTGCACATTTATAGCACTTGTTTTTCATATTTGCTTCATTGTTTTTTTTTTGGGTATTTTAATCTATTAGATTTTGTTTAAAATATTTTACTGTCTGTTTAAAACACTTTGGAATCCGTTTGGTTTCAGGGTTGGATTTTTAGAGGTCACTGTTGTAATATTAAATTCATCCAGAACAGAGAGAGCTAGAAATAATATTTTTCCAGTGAATAATTTGCGTAATACGACCTTAGTACACGGTTCAGACATTATCTGTCCAAATAGAGCACTTCACTGGATACTCTAATAGCTAGTTACATTAGTAAAGGGAATATTTCTTAAAATAAACCCCCAAACAATTACAAAATCTAGCACCAGCAGATGAAAATGGGATCTGCAATAATCTGAGCGGCAAACGCCTGTTTAATTATAATATAGGTTACCAATATATAGGTTAAACAATATGTTAATGTGAAGATCCTTTGCTGGTTCTTGCTGATCGAATGGCAGTATTACTTTCCCATAGCATACCAATTACCATGGACTTATGGTGAAAGCCCTAGGATTAGGTCTGATCACTCACTGATAATCTGCTCGCCACCACAGACAAACCACAGCCGCTTAACTCAACCTCTGAAATTATATAACGCAGATCAGAAGAACCGCACAAACCTTGCCGGCTTTTATAGAAGATCTATGATTTGGAACAAGTCATCACCCCCTTACATCTCTGAGGAACTTCTGCTCCATCCAGACAGTCATCACATTGTATATATCCGTGGCCAAGACTGTGAGAAGCATATAATTAGGGTTAAGCGGAAACCTGGATGTTCGGGTTCGGAGGGTTCGGTCGAACTTCGGAAAAAAGTCCGGGTCCGTGCTCGAACTTGACCCCGAACCCGAACCCCATTGAAGTCAATGGGGACACAAACTTTTGGGCACTAAAATGCCTCTTAAAAAGTCCTGGAAAGGGCTAGAGGGCTGCAAAAGGAAGTAAAATGTGGGTAAGAGTAGGACAAGTGCCCTGCAAACAAATATGGATAGTGAAATAACTTAAAAAAACATAAAATACATACAAATTAAAAATACTGTACTATTTAGCACCCAAAACTATTAGAATTTTTCAAAGTGCGCTGTAAGCACAGTATTTGACGGTTCTATTTGACTCTCAGATATGAAGTGCACCGCAAGACGCAAATGTACTATTTACCACCCAAAACTAATAGAATTTTTCAAAGTGCACTGTAAGCACAGTATTGGATAGTTCTATTTGACTCTCAGATGGTATACATGTAATGCTATTGCTATTCTGTAAACTATTCTGTTAACCTATTCTTATGAATGGTGACTCTATTTCGGTTTATAGAATAGCAATAGCATTACATGTATTCCATAAACCGAAAGTCTATAAACCGAAAGACATTCGGTTTATAGACTTTCGTTTTATAGAATATATGTGATACTATTGCTATTCTATGAAAAGAAAGTCTATAAACAGAATGTTTATAGCATGTCACGCCATTGGAAAAAACCTACGATTCCATCTCAAAATGATATAACACTTCAAATAAACTACCAAGCCACTATGGAAAAATCTGTGTGATATAACAACTCCACTAGTGTCCTCTATAGCGATATATGGAGCAATTGGAATGAAATCTATAATGTTTAATTTCAACTTGTACCTGGGCAGAGACGCATCAGAATCTTTGGACCTCTCCCCCCCTTGCCCCCCCCCCCTCGCCCTTATTACTATTTAAATCTCCTTTTCTTCCTGCGACCTCCACTGCCCCCCGGCACCGAATCCCCTATACTTATGGTTAGTGTGTTATTAGTGTGTTATTAGTGTGTTATTTATGTTTTTACTGCTTCATTGATACTTTAAAACTTAAGAGAACCTAGCTCTACTATATTATGACCCTTGGTGTCCTCTACGTACGGTCATACTAGCATATTTATGTTAGTGTACTTATATTTATGTATAGATTGGCCCGTTGATATTACTACTCTTAGATAAACCAGTCACATTATACTGTTTATTTTGTATTGTCTAATGAACTTTTGTATCAATTTGTTCTTCAATATTTGTATTTTTATATGCAGTAATAAAAAAGAAAAAAAAAAAAAATATATATAATATATTAGCGGTAAAAGTATACGATGGGTGTGACATTATTTCTACATGTCGTTCACTACCCCTGACAGACCAGGCGTTTGCCTGTCTACATGGGCCTAAGACCTGAGTTGCTCCTAAACCTTCTTCCATTCATGCTTCAGTAACCATTGTACATTACTCTGTTACCCATTTTTTGAGGAGCTAGATTGGGTGCATTACAGAAAGACACCATAGAAAAAAAGAACACTTATCTCAACAGATTCTTAGTATGGCAGCCATACTCTCCATGCACCCTAAAAAAAGTAAAAAGCACAAATGGGACAGTATAAGCACTATAATAAGTGTGTTTGGCAGAATGTGTACCAAAATGTATTAAAACATAAATTATAAAATTCTTATATTAAGAACAAAATTTCTGCATCGCCACTGCAATCTTTCTAATGGAAAAGCTTATACTGTCCCACAATTTAGGGTGTAAGTATAAACGCAGCACTATGTATTTTCACTGCCTAAGGTAACTGCACCAAAGAACTAATCACTGAGCTAATTACCAAGCAGCCCCCCACCCCCACCCATCTTTATTTTATTTGTCGTGACCTGGCCTGATTTTGAGTAGACCCCATAGACTGCACCAGAGTCAGAGTCAGTGCGGACGCACTTAATAAAGGAGCAGGAAATGAAAAAGTGCTAAATGTAGTTCTATCTCAGCACATAGAATCAGGGCCCGTGAATGTGTAAAAGGCTCCCCTCGGGCGTGAGGGAGGAGAATCCAGATGGCGGTTTATGATGTCATCGGGATGATCTGCTGGCTGAAGAGGATGGTTTAGTGGCTGGAGGGTCATCACAGTTGGTCACGCACTGTAAAATGGTTTAATAAAGCTGTGACCAAAGCCCTTAGCCTTAGTTTGTGGTTAGTGTAATTATTTGGGTGGGGTTTTTGTCTGTGGGCCTGGCTATGGGTTACAGCAGTCATGGACCTAAGTGTATAATAGAAATGTTATTGTGTTACATGGTATAGTGACATGTGTGCTTCTGACATGACACTTTAAATAATATGTGACCACGGCAGCTTGATCAAGTTCTTTCTCCTTTCAATATCTTCTTCTGCCTCCTGAGACTGCTCCACTTTTAGACCTGATTTACTAACTCCTTAAGTGCAAATAAGAGTTTCAGACAAAGGTTTTCATCTCTTAAACTCCGAAACAATGTAGCTGCCATCAAACTTGACCAATTACTGCCCCATGCATCAGGTAGACCCCTGTCTCAGAGATGTCCTAACAGTGCCGTCCTGCTCACACTAGCCCCTCGGACTGAAAGAGGGTTATGTGGTATTATTCTAGCAACGTCAATGCCATAATTATTTCCCAGAAGTCTTTGTCTGCAGTCACAGCTTTCCTTGATTACTTGGCAAATACATTCAAAACAGGGCTTAATGGAAATGAAAGGTGCAGACTCCTCACAGAGTATTCAATTCCACACAACAATTGCTTTCTGCTGGATGGGGGGGGGGAGTAAGTCACCCAAGGTCTGGGAGGCCTCTTTCTGGGGGTCAGTTACAAATAAAACCTGTGCTTTCCTGATAATACATGGTGTGCAATTGTCTTCCAGGATTGGCCGTCTTTCAAGGCTAATTGTAAAACCAAGCAACTTGAGAAGTCTCTGAAGAAATGCTGGCATGGGGGGTGCGGGGGGGGGGGGAGGCATTGCAATTTCAGAAAAATCTAACGAGTCACGGAATCTGAGATTTCGACAGATCTGGTAGCGGCAGCAATTAACCGGTGCGGAGGATCATAGTCACCTTTAACTTTGTCTGAAATGATCAAATGTTATATTGTAAAACACCCCCCCCCCCAAAAAAAAAAAATAGTACAAGCCCTGAATCTATTTTATAAATTGAGACAAACAGCTGGAACGCAATCTCATGGGGTCACGTGACATCAGCGGTGTCCCATGGCTCCACCCATTTTTGCCTCAATGCCATCTACAGAAAGTTGGCAAGAATGCAAAGTTCAGCTCAGGATTAAAGTGTGCTTGAGTGCCAGATATTTGGCAAATCTCATGGATAAATTGTCGCTTAAAGGGAGAGTCCTGCCTAGCGTATCTTTTGTATATTGTATGTGTTTAATATATATTAAAATCAACTTATTTTAATTTTAAAACAATGTACAGCTCTCCTGTTAGACTGAAAATAATTTCACCGGGGCTTCTAAATTCAGTGGGATCAGTGGGAGGGCATACACAGGAGGCGGGGCTGGCTTCCTGTGCAGCAGTTTTCATGCTCCCCGAAAGTGCTGTCCTTAGTGAATACTGTATAATTAAACTTTCTCTGTTGAATGCATGGGGTGTTGGGGGTTTCACCCACCTATGTGTGCTGTGATTTAAGATAAACTGGAGAAGCTTGCAGAGATAGGCAGAATGCGTAGGGGAGGTAATATCGTGTCACTCTATTGGTGGGTTAGGTTAGGGGAGGAGTCGGAGAAGCTATGTAGCAGGCCGCCATTTTAACCAAATAGGTCTCCCTTCCTGTTGTTTTTCTGCCATTAAATAAAGTTATATGGTTATTACGTAAAGTTTCAATCGGTTAATATATTGCTAATTGTTATCACTATGACTATTTGGTTTATTATACTTGGCGATGGCCATTTCCTACCCCAATAAAAGTTTGGTTGTGGTCCCAGTTATTTTAATTAGACAAATCATGTCTCGATAAGCGAAGTTACCCCCATCATGTATCATTACTTCACATAATGTAGCAAGTCTTAATAATAATACTGAGGCCGTAAGATCCATCCTCCATTCCCCACGATTCTCTCTCTCATGGATAACTCCCACGCAGTCTCCCTGACGGGGTGAGAATCCCCAATAAGAGTGCACTATTATTAATTACATAAGACACCAGCATGTCCCACTGATGGACATCCAATCATACATAACCTACACACACTAACACACTGACACAGACAGGATGGCTGACATTTAACATAAAACATCAGTAATTAATATCTGAACTTGGGCTGACTGCCGAAACCTCTAGTGATTAATAGACTTCCACTTGTGACCTATAATCATTGCCGATCCCGCCTCGTAACTAGAGCCATAATTAACGTATTCGCACGAAGCAGGGGCTGCTTTCTGGGCCAATTCGTGTTTGTGATTTTGAAAGACATGAGGGGGTAAAACCAGGAGCGACTGTGTAACCTGCCGGATCGTGTTACATCATCTCCAGGACGGCCTGTACCTTGTTCACAATGTAAATAATGTAATTAAATCTCCCGCAGAGATAAAGTCCATGGACAGCGCAGTCCCGTACACACAGGTGTTATTACATATGTATGATTTGTGAGAATCTGTCCACTTCAGGTAAGTGTGGAATACACAATATAATGTAGTCAGCAGGAACATTCCATTGGTTCCCATGGTGATTCTGGGGTAAAGTTCTAAAAGTGATGTCATCAACAGGAACATTCCATTGGTTTCCATGGTGATTCTGGGGTAAAGTTCTAAAAGTGATATAATCAGCAGGAACATTCTATTGGTTTCCATGGTGATTCTGGGGTAAAGTTCTAAAAGTGATGTCATCAGCAGGAACATTCCATTGGTTCCCATGGTGATTCTGGGGTAAAGTTCTAAAAGTGATGTCATCAGCAGGAACATTCCATTGGTTTCCATGGTGATTCTGGGGTAAAGTTCTAAAAGTGATGTCATCAGCAGGAACATTCCATTGGTTCCCATGGTGATTCTGGGATAAAGTTCTAAAAGTGATGTAATCAGCAGGAACATTCCATTGGTTTCCATGGTAATTCTGCGGTAAAGTTCTAAAAGTGATGTAATCAGCATGAACATTCCATTGGTTCCCATGGTGATTCTGGGGTAAAGTTCTAAAAGTGATGTCATCAGCAGGAACATTCCATTGGTTTCCATGGTGATTCTGGGGTAAAGTTCTAAAAGTGATGTCATCAGCAGGAACATTCCATTGGTTTCCATGGTGATTCTGGGGTAAAGTTCTAAAAGTGATGTAATCAGCAGGAACATTCCATTGGTTTCCATGGTAATTCTGCGGTAAAGTTCTAAAAGTGATGTAATCAGCATGAACATTCCATTGGTTTCCATGGTGACTGCTCCACTTTTACAACTTTGCCCCAGACTGATGTTTATATACAGTTATCTAGTACTGAAGTCATGTTTATTAGATCATACTCAGACTGTTCATTTTACTCACTGTCTTAATGATTATTGTTTATAAAGCACCATACACATGATGGGAAGGGGATAGACAGACTGATCCCTGATGGTGCTGCTGTCTGTAATGATTTGTGTTCCTGGATCTGGTCATAGAGTACTCAGGAGCCAGTGATACAGTGTCAGAGACTTGATTAAGGTCTTTACAGACCCAGTGAGCACCTGCCAAAGCATTGTGAGATCTCATGATGTCACATGCGCCTGAATATGGAATTTGGGGCATGGTATGATTTGGTTGAATGGTCACTTTGAGCGTCAGATCCATTTAACGTGTCCGACTGACTCGTAATGGCCTTGTTTGACAGAGAGGATGTTCTATGACTTGTCGTAATTTTGGACGGGCATGTTAGGATGGTATAGTACGTCTATGTCACATAGTGATTGAAGAGGGTTAAACCCTGGTGATGGCTGTGCAGATCAAAAGAGCCTCCTCACCATGCTGCCTCTTGCTCTGCTTGTGTTCTGAGGTCAGAACGTCATCGGTCATGTGACCACGCGGGGATTGCAAGAGGCAGTATGGTAGGATGTCTGTGCACCAGGGCAATACACAGACTCCATGCATCCTGTCACTAGACACCAGCTGTGGGTTCTGGCCAGGATAAGTCCAGGGAGTGTAATGTGGGGGCATGGGGCATGTCCTGAATGTGAAATGTGGGTCATGGGGCATGTCCTGAATGTGCAATGTGTATCATGGGGCATGTCCTGAAGGTGCAATGTGGGTCATGTGGCATGTCCTTAATGTGCAATGTGGGTCATGGGGCCTGTCCTGAATGTGCAATGTGGGTCATGGGGCATGTCCTGAAGGTGCAATGTGGGTCATGGGGCCTGTCCTGAATGTGCAATGTGGGTCATGGGGCATGTCCTGAAGGTGCAATGTGGGTCATGGGGCATGTCCTGAACGTGCAATGTGGGTCATGGGGCATGTCCTGAACGTGCAATGTGTATCATGGGGCATGTCCTGAATGTGCAATGTGTATCATGGGGCATGTCCTGAAAGTGCAATGTGGGTCATGGGGCATGTCCTGAAGGTGCAATGTGGGTCATGGGGCATGTCCTGAATGTGCAATGTGGGTCATGGGGCATGTCCTGAACGTGCAATGTGTATCATGGGGCATGTCCTGAATGTGCAATGTGTATCATGGGGCCTGTCCTGAATGTGCAATGTGGGTCATGGGGCATGTCCTAAATGTGCAATGTGGGTCATGGGGCCTGTCCTGAATGTGCAATGTGGGTCATGGGGCCTGTCCTGAATGTGCAATGTGGGTCATGGGGCCTGTCCTGAATGTGTGGGTCATGGGACCTGTCCTGGTGTGCAATGTGGGTCATGGGGCATGTCCTGATTGTGCAATGTGGGTCATGGGGCATGTCCTGAATATGCAAGGTGGGTCATGGGGCATGTCCTGGTGTGCAATGTGGGTCATGGGGCATGTCCTGAATGTGCAATGTGGGTCATGGGGCATGTCCTGAATGTGCAATGTGGGTCATGGGGCATGTCCTGAATGTGCAAGGTGGGTCATGGAGCATGTCATGAATGTGCAAGGTGGGTCATGGAGCATGTCCTTAATGTGCAAGGTGAGTCATGGGGCCTTCTCCTTGGATCAATAAGCTCTATTATTAATGCTTATTCTATGATTAATAGCCCTGTATGTTCTGCTTTTCCATGTCTAAATGCATCTATTGTGGTTGATAGCACTACCTCTCTTGGCAGTGAGTTCCATAACGTTATTGTCCTTACCGTAAAGAATCCCTTCCTTTGCTGTCTAGGAAATCTTTGCTCATCCATTCTCATATGATGACCTCTTTGTACATTGCTGATAAAAAATCTGGTCACTGGAGATCTCGTTAGTGTATGTATGTGAAGGATAAGGGATTTGTGGGGTGAGAGATAATTCATTTGACAACACAAATGGGGCTGAGTAAAGGACTGGGTGTTTGCAAAGCATTATCCTGCAGGGTATTCCACTGAGGAATGGATTGTGACCACGGTAATTAGTGACATGATGGTGAGATAAGCCTTATCAGCACATTCCAATGAGTACGACCTACTGGGTGCAGGAGGGGAGCTGGAACTCAATCATCCGCTGACGTCAGTACATCCAGACACTGACAGTGAGAATTAATCTCCTACAAAGTGACAGGACACAGCTCTATCAAACACACTGCACGTCACCAGGAAAGTCACCTTCACATATGCATGTAAAGCCCACATGGAGGGTATAATAACACAGGTCTAATTGTTATATTTAATAGGACGTTGAAGATGCTGGTGGTGTGCAAAGTGGCCTTTGTACCTTGTGCTGACACCTTGGAGAAGTAAAAATGTTTGACAAGCTATTGAAGTTACCCATACTGCAGGGTACACCTGTGATGCTTGTCCAGACATATTATATCCACTATAGTTGGGGTTTCCACCTTGAGAATTCAATACCTAATCAAGCATTGGATCGCCCAGAAACATGCTGATTAGTTCATGGATTTCCTTCTGGTCACATGCCTTCTACATACTGCAAGGTTAAAAAAAAAGTTATAGGCAGCCGGTAAAAACTGTCTAAGGTGGAAACCATAACTATAGTGCTTTCCATGGGCTGTACCCGTGGGTCTTACCTCCATTACTCACCCCCAAATAAAACAAATGATGCTTGAAGCACAGCGAGGTCTCTGAAGGATGCACTTAAGCAAATCATTCTTTCCTCTACCTGGTAGCATTGCTGCCAGCTAATAGGAGTGGAAAACCAAAATCCTAACTCCGCCATGGATGTATCCTCCCAGAAATATGGCTACTTTTTGCACTTTACTACTTCTGTATATTTACATGCATTACAACAGATAGATAGCTGCTCTTGCAATGTTCCAATGAGTTACTTCCTTATATGCTCTCTTTATAATATTACTTCTGTTTCTTAACTGTACTTTCCTTCTGTTCCTTTCTATATCCCTTGTATAACTGTTACAATAGCTGTCTCCTCCATGCAGGAGAGAAATAAAGAGATTAATTTGCAATGTAAACACCAAGCTATTGAAAGTCAAAGTCTGGAACCATCCAAGTCTGGATCAAATAACCGGACCAGTATCCACCTGTAAGGCTTTTACTCCAACAACAATCCACCTGTAAGGCTTTTACTCCAACAACAATCCACCTGTAAGGCTTTTACTCCAACAACAATCCACCTGTAAGGCTTTTACTCCAACAACTATCCACCTGTAAGGCTTTTACCCCAACCACTATCCACCTCTAAGGCTGTTATAACAACCAGTATCCACCTGTAAGGCTTTTACCCCAACTAGTATCAACCTGTAAGGTTTTTACCTGCTCTGTAGAAACTCCTGTGTAATATATGTATGTACACACTGCAAATATAGTTATCATTCACCTGGTATTATTATATGTCTGCTCTATACAGACTCCTGTATAATATCTGTATGCACATATTGCAAGTATAGTTATCATTCACCTGGTATTATTATATGTCTGCTCTGTACAGACTCCTGTGTAATATCTGTATGCACATATTGCAAGTATAGTTATCAGTCACCTGGTATTATAATATGGCTGCTCTGTATAGACTCCGGTGTAATATATGTATGCACACATTGAAAGTGTAGTTATCATTCACTTGGTATTTTTATGTGTCTGCTCTGTAAAGGCCCCTGTGTAATATATGTATGCACACATTGCAAGTATAGTTATCATTCACCTGGTTTTACTATATGTCCACTCTGTACAGACTCCTGTGTAATAAATGTATGCACACACTGCAAGTATAGTTATTACTCACCTGGTATTATTATATGTGTGCTCTGTACAGACACCTGTGTAATATATGTATGCACACATTACAAGTATAGTTATCATTCACCTGGTTTTAGTATATGTCTGCTCTGTAGAGACTCCTGTGTAATATATGTATGCACACATTGCAAGTATAATTATCATTCACCTGGTATTATTATATGTCTGCTCTGTACAGGATCCTGTGTAATATATGTATGAACACACTGCAAGTATAGTTATCATTCACCTGGTATTATTATATGTCTGCTCTGCACAGACTCCTGTGTAATATATGTATGCACACATTACAAGTATAGTTATCATTCACCTGGTATTATTATATGTCTGCTCTGTACAGGATCCTGTGTAATATATGTATGCACACATTGCAAGTATAGTTATCATTCTTCTGGTATTATTATATGTCTGCTCTGTACAGACTCCTGTGTAACATATGTATGCACACATTGAAAGAATAGTTATCATTCACCTGGTATTATTATATGTGTGCTCTGTACAGACTCCTGTGTAATATATGTATGCACACACTGCAAGTATAGTTATCATTCACCTGGTATTATTATATGTCTGCTCTGTACAGACTCCTGTGTAATAAATGTATGCCACATTGCAAGTATAGTTATCATTCACCTGGTAATATTATATGTGTGCTCTGTACAGGCTCCTGTGTAATATATGTATGCACACACTGCAAGTATAGTTATCATTCACCTGGTATTATTATATGTCTGCTCTGTACAGACTCCTGTGTAATATATGTGTGCACACACTGCAAGTATAGTTATCATTCACCTGGTATTATTATATGTCTGCTCTGTTCAGACTCCTGTGTAATATATGTATGCACACACTGCAAGTATAGTTATCATTCACCTGGTATTATTATATGTCTGCTCTGTACAGACTCCTGTGTAATATATGTATGCACACATTGCAAGTATAGTTATCATTCACCTGGTATTATTATATGTGTGCTCTGTACAGGCTCCTGTGTAATATATGTATGCACACACTGCAAGTATAGTTATCATTCACCTGGTATTATTATATGTCTGCTCTGTACAGACTCCTGGGTAATATATGTATGCACACACTGCAAGTATAGTTATCATTCACCTGGTATTATTATATGTCTGCTCTGTACAGACTCCTGTGTAATATATGTATGCACACACTGCAAGTATAGTTATCATTCACCTGGTATTATTATATGTCTGCTCTGTAAAGGCTCCTGTGTAATATATGTATGCACACACTGCAAGTATAGTTATCATTCATCTGGTATTATTATATGTCTGCTCTGTACAGACTAGACATGTGCATTCGTTTTCGGACGAATGCATTTTCGGACGAAAATAGCATTTTCGTCCATTCGTCCGAAAAACGAATAACGAAAATATTAACTAACAAAATCCGAATGAACGAATGGTTAATAAACGAAAATCATTCGTTCATTCGTCCATTCGTCCATTCGTGCTATTGGCATTCTAAACCGAAATAGAGTCGGTTTATACAATACCAATAGCATTGTACAAATGTACATTCCATAAACCGACATGAATGACTTTCGGTTTATGGAATGCATGTAATGCTATTGGCTTTCTATAAACCGAAATTGAGTTCCCATTCATACGAATAGGTCAATTGACCTATTCGTATGAATGGGGACTCTTTCGGTTTATAGAAAGCCAATAGCATTGCATGTATTCTATAAGCCGAAAGTCTTTAAAACGAACGACGTTCGGTTTATAGAATACATGTAATGCTATTGCTGTTCTATAAGCCGAAAGTCTATAGACTTTCGGCTTATAGAACAGCAATAGCATTGCATGTATTCTATAAACCGAACGTCGTTCGTTTTAAAGACTTTCGGCTTATAGAATACTATTGGCTTTCTATAAACCGAACTAGAGTCGAGTCCCCATTCATAAGAATTTCTTATGAATGGGGACTCGACTCTAGTTCGGTTTATAGAAAGCCAATAGTATTCTATAAGCCGAAAGTCTTTAAAACGAACGATGTTCGGTTTATAGAATACATGTAATGCTATTGCTGTTCTATAAGCCGAAAGTCTATAGACTTTCGGCTTATAGAACAGCAATAGCATTACATGTATTCTATAAACCGAACGTCGTTCGTTTTAAAGACTTTCGGCTTATAGAATACTATTGGCATTCTATAAACCTAACTAGAGTCGAGTTCCCATTCATAAGAATTTCTTATGAATGGGGACTCGACTCTAGTTCGGTTTATAGAAAGCCAATAGTATTCTATAAGCCGAAAGTCTTTAAAACGAACGATGTTCGGTTTATAGAATACATGTAATGCTATTGCTGTTCTATAAGCCGAAAGTCTATAGACTTTCGGCTTATAGAACAGCAATAGCATTACATGTATTCTATAAACCGAACGTCGTTCGTTTTAAAGACTTTCGGCTTATAGAATACTATTGGCATTCTATAAACCTAACTAGAGTCGAGTTCCCATTCATAAGAATTTCTTATGAATGGGGACTCGACTCTAGTTCGGTTTATAGAAAGCCAATAGTATTCTATAAGCCGAAAGTCTTTAAAACGAACGACGTTCGGTTTATAGAATACATGTAATGCTATTGCTGTTCTATAAGCCGAAAGTCTATAAACCGAACAACGTTCGGTTTATAGACTTTCGGTTTATAGAATAGCAATAGGATTACATGTAATCCATAAGCCGACAGCCTATAAACCGAACTTCGGTTTATAGACTTTCGGCATTTGTATTGTAATGATGAATCGTAGTACTACTATTGGCTTTCACTACACGGAGACAGAGTCTCCATTCATAAATTTATGAATGGAGACTCTGTCTCCGTGTAGTGAAAGCCAATAGTACTACAATTACATGCATTCTAAATGACGAAAGTCTATAAACCGAACGTTGTTCGGTTTATAGATTTTCGGTTTATGTTTAAGTCAAACTCAATTCATTTATTAGTAATAATTACATGCATTCTAAATGACGAAAGTCTATAAACCGAACGTTGTTCGGTTTATAGATTTTCGGTTTATGTTTAAGTCAAACTCAATTCATTTATTAGTAATAAATGAATTGAGTTTGACTTAAACATAAACCGAAAATCTATAAACCGAACAACGTTCGGTTTATAGACTTTCGTCATTTAGAATGCATGTAATTGTAGTACTATTGGCTTTCACTACACGGAGACAGAGTCTCCATTCATAAATTTATGAATGGAGACTCTGTCTCCGTGTAGTGAAAGCCAATTGTAGTACTACGATTCATCATTACAATACAAATGCCGAAAGTCTATAAACCGAAGTTCGGTTTATAGGCTGTCGGCTTATGGAATACATGTAATCCTATTGCTATTCTATAAGTCGAAAGTCTATAAACCGACGGTCGTTCGGTTTATAGACTTTCGGCTTATAGAACAGTCAGCAATAGCATTACATGTATTCTATAAGCCGAACGTCGTCGGCTTATGCAGTACATGGAATACTATTGGCTTTGTAAACCGAACTAGAGTGCCCATTCATAAGAATTTCTTATGAATGGGGACTCTAGTTCGGTTTATACAAAGCCAATAGCATTACTCCATAAGCCGAAAGTCTATAAACCGAACGATCTTCGGTTTATAGACTTTCTGCTTATGGAGTAATGCTATTGGCTTTGTATAAACCGAACTAGAGTCCCCATTCATACGAATAGGTCAATTGACCTATTCGTATTAATGGGGAGTAGTTAAAACGAAACGAATGTAACGAAACGAAAATGTTAAAACGAATTTCGTCCGAAACGAATGTAGTTATGAACGAAATTCGTTTTAGACGAAATAAATATAATTTTCGTCCGAATGAACGAAAACGAAACGAAATTTTTAGTTTTGCACATGTCTAGTACAGACCCCTGTGTAATATTTGTATGCACACATTGCAAGTATAGTTATCATTCCCCTGGTATTATTATATGTCTGCTCTGTACAGGATCTTGTGTAATATATGTATGCACACACTGCAAGTATAGTTATTATTCACCTGATATTATTATATGTCAGACACTTTGTTGCATTTTAAAAAACTCTTTACAGTGTTGCTTTTTCCTCCCAAACCTACCTACTGTATATACATTAGCAGTCTTCCAAGGCCGAGTTATATTTACTACTCTGGACAATTGTGTGTGTATGTGTGTTTGTGTGTGTGCCAATATGTGTTTGTGTGTGTGCTTGTGTGTGTGTATGCCTATGTGTGTTTGTGTGTGTGCTTGTGTGTGTGTGTGTATGCCTATGTGTGTTTGTGTGTTTGTGTGTTCTCATTTGAGAGCCTTGTCCATTAGCATGTCTATTGAAAACTATTCCATGCATCCGCTACTACTGCTTTATTTAAGAAAGGTTACTATATTATTACCTTGTTGTTTATAATGATTCATATTTTATATAAAAGATTCCAAATAAGCAGATTATGTCCCTGATAATACATGTTATTTTGTCTTATTAAACCTGTCAAGTTTCAGGCCTTTTTTACCCATTGGATTTCCTCTGACTTTATTCAGGAAAGAGAGAGCCGAGAAGGGACGTGAAAATGTAAGGTAGAATTGTTTTTATCTCTGTTACATTGGCCTTAAGTTTGCAATTTGTTTTGCCAATTCCCTCCTACCTTAGTTTACCCCTGGATGACTGTGCCAACCCAACTGGATGAGAGAGGAAAGGGTGTTGAAATTTGTAAAGATATTTGGAAAGAAATATTCTTTAAACAGTCCCTGTTCTTGGAATTTCTTTGCAGAGTCATCTTCCAAAATAACAAGAGTTAACATGGCTGTTTGTAGGATCTAAACCTTGTGTCAACAGGAGAATACTTTGGCTGGAATACAAGTTTGACTGGCATGAGACACAATCCCAAGCTTTTAGCTGCAGACATTCGCATGCTGCTGATCCTGAGGCTGCTAACGCCATATCTCTCCATCTGATAACAAGAGACCTGATAAGGATCTTTTATCAGCTGGAAAAGGTTTATTTCATCATCGCCATCAAGTGGCGGTGAGAAGTGCTGCGCTCTCCACTCACAGTTCACCTCTTCTTCTAATTGTATTGACTTTATATTAAGAAACTGAGGTTAAGATGAATTTCTGGGGCTTTTGAGAGGATCATGAGATCCGTTACCGAACCGATCCCAGAAATGGCAGGAACAGTGATGATTACATAGGAGAAAAGTAAAACCGCCAAGTCACCATCTGGTGAGTTAATTCTTCCCCTCTGACCTTTTACATTCAGCCCCAATCTCATAATGCCCATTCATTACAGTCAAAGAAATGCATAGTTGCCAATAGTCCTGGATTTGCTGTGACAGTGCTGCTATGTGACAGTGTGTAAAGATGTAACTCTGCATTATCCATGGCCAGCTGAGCTCTTCTATATATTCCTCTATACATTGTGCAGGGTCTGGTGAGTTTCTCCTGCTAGAAGAACAGAGTTGGCCCTGTATAATGTATTGTTATATACTGACAGTGTGTAAAGATGTAACTCTGCATTATCCATGGCCAGCTGAGCTCTTCTATATATTCTATACATTGTGCAGTGTCTGGTGAGTTTCTCCTGCTAGAAGAACAGAGTTGGCCCTGTATAATGCATTGTTATTAAGTGACAGTGTGTAAAGATGTAACTCTGTATTATCCATGGCCAGCTGAGCTCTTCTATATATTCTTATATACATTGTGCAGGGTCTGGTGAGTTTCTCCGACTAGAAGAACAGAGTTGGTCCTGTATAATGCATTGTTATAAAGTGACAGTGTGTAAAGATGTAACTCTGCATTATCCATGACCAGCTGAGCTCTTCTATATATTCCTCTATACATTGTGCAGGGCCTGGTGAGTTTCTCCTGCTAGAAGAACAGAGTTGGCCCTGTATAATGCATAGTTATAAAGTGACAGTGTGTAAAGATGTAACTCTGCATTATCCATGGCCAGCTGAGCTCTTCTATATATTATTCTATACATTGTGCAGAGACTGGTGAGTTTTTCCTGCTAGAAAAACAGATTGTCCCTGTATAATGCATTCAGGGCTGACCTTTGGGATGCGATGGGCAGCATAAGTTCAGTATGCTAAACACACACGGAGCTCAGTAAGTGCTACTCACATTTCCCATACTTAATAATGATACCCTGCATTATAACTACACATGGAGAGCGTGAGCAGCACTCACTGAGAGATAACAGGTATGGGGTGGAGGGGGAGAGATAACAGGTATGGGGAGGAGGGGGAGAGAGAGTAGATTTGTGGAGTGGAAGGTGAGGGGAAATCATATATGGGGTGGGAAAGGAGAGATCATCAAAATGAGAGGGAGGAGAGATAACAGATATGGGGTGAGAGACAGACAGACATGGGTGGTTTTGAGAGGAGAGACAGACATGGGGGTGGGGAGAGGAGAGACATACACTTGAAGGGAGAGAGATATAAAATGGGGGGTAGGAGAGAGACAGACATGGCAAGGAAGAGTGAAAGGGACAAACATGTGAAGGGAGAGAGACATACATGGAGGGAGATGACAGACAGACCTGAGTGTAGAGAGGTGGGTTGGTGCCACAGGGTGTTGGAACCCTTAAGGCCGGCCCTGAATGCATTATTCTATGCCCTGGACAGAGCTGAGCTCTTTTAGCAGGAGAACCACAGCGGTTTCTGTCTGCTCAATGTTCATCTGTACGTCCCATGCTATCTTAGGTATCAACAGTCCTGGAGTTGCCAGACAGTGCCTTTTTTGGGTCATTCACATGTCTTGTGCCTTGTGTATAGGCAGCATTGTGCCTGGCAGACATACAGGGCCATATTCATCCAGCCAAAAGAGCAGTAATTTCCATGGAAACCTAGGGAATCTCATGGCAGTTTGCTGCAAATATAACACCTTTATTTTCCTGGCGCGTACTGTCTAACGCGATGATCTCCAGACATCTTGTATCTGTACTGGGAGCTGCCATGTGATGTCATGCAATGCCTTGTGATGTCATTCAGTATCACAAAACACTGCCCCCTACTGGCTCATAATCCTAGGAATATCTGAGCTCTATAATCTGACCAAGTTCAGGTCATTTCAGTGATATAAATGACACCTTAACTTGGGCTGGTTCAGGCAAAATAGCCAAAGTTCTCCCTGAAATAAAAAAAAAACAACTACTGGCCCCATGGACTTTCCAAAAGCCCTTAGCTTAATAATAAAAAAAAGTTTAGCCCCCAGCAGTTCACTCACTACATAAATATATGGAATGGTCTCCACTGGCCACATAGAAGCCAAATTGTGCTTATGGGGCCAACGGACAGCAAATCAGTAACAAACCCAGCCCTATAGATGATCCAAGTGGATAGAAGTGAGATTCAGATCCCTGGTTCCTTTACCAGACTGCAGCGCAATCTCATGGGGTCATGGAAGGTTATCTAATCCCAGGCCTGCCATCGGGGGGTGACGGGCGATACTCGTGTCACGGGCCCGGCGGGTCCAGGGGGCCCACCGGGCATATTGAATGGCTAAATTCTGGCCTATTGAGTGGCTAAATTCTGGCCTATTGAGTGGCTAAATCCTGGCATATTGAGTGGCAAAATACTAGCATACTGAATGGCTAAATCCTGGCACATTGAGTGGCTAAATATTGGCATATTGAATGGCTAAATCCTGGCACATTGAGTGGCTAAATACTGGCATATTGAATGGCTAAATCCTGGCACATTGAGTGGCTAAATACTGGCATATTTAATGGCTAAATTCTGGCATTCTGAGTGGCTAAATTCTGGCATATTGAATGGCTAAATCCTGACATACTGAGTGGCTAAATACTGGCATATTGAATGGCTAAATCCTGACATACTGAGTGGCTAAATACTGGCATATTGTATGGCAAAATCCTGGCATATTGAGGGGCTAAATCCTGGCATATCAAATGGCTAAATCCTGGAATATTGAGTGGCAAAATACTGGCATAATGAGTGGCTAAATACTGGCATATTGAGTGGCAAAATTCTGGCATAATGAGTGGCTAAATACTGGCATAATGAGTGGCTAAATACTGGCATATTGAGTTGCAAAATACTTGCATATTAAATGGATAAATACTGGCCTATTGAATGGAAAAATACTGTCATCAAGTATTCAACTAGTCAGTGTGTGATAATGGTGTTTTCATACCAGCTTACACACAAAAAAACATTTTTACACATAATAACTGTATCACCAGATGAATATATTGATGTTGGGGTGCCCCCCCCCCCTCTCTGTGTAGGTAGGCTTCTCTATAAGGTGGCATCAAATATATAAAAATAATATGCCATAATATTGCCGCCAACTTTATTAGGGTGAGAAGTGCCCTGCTTTTTTTGGATTCATTGTACATCAAATCACACTGTATTTGCAGCATGCTCACACCTGTTTGGTAACCATCATTTTATACATTTATATTATTTGAGCCTGTGACTAACTTAGCGCACCGACATGTTTCTTTTCTCTTAGCTGCTGACCCCATCTGTGGGTGAACCCCCCACTGGGCAATTGGGTGAACCCTGTTAAATTTCACTTGTATTATATATATATATATAGCTCCCCATTACATCTTTCAGATATCATTACTGAAAGAGTTACCACTTGTCATAGAAAGTGATATGGATAACCTATGTGTGGGGCCCTTCAGGCATGGCTCCAGTCGACCTTGGCTGCATCTTTGCCAGCAGCCCTGGCCATTCTGCAACAAACCAACCCCCAACATTACTCAGGACGCCCCTGAAGCTCCTTCACTTGCAAGGGTCAGATAAGAGGACTCGTACCATTGTCATGATCTGACCCCCTCTAATAAGAGGTCCAGGTTGGACTCTCTTCCTCAAGGAAAGGGCAAGACACCCCTCAAGAAAAGGGTTAAGTGCTCCCCACTTTTGGTCACACTGAATACTACATCTGAAGAGTCAGATGTGCCTTCTGGGGATGAGAAATGTAAAACCCTTGATGAATATCTGGCTTGTTGCTCTAAGCAGGGCTCTCCTATGAGACACCCATCTACAGAATTACCCAGAAATCATTCCTGGATATACAGGCACCACAACAAATGCCTTTGCCAACAAGGCCAGGGCCTATGACTATGTCCCTATGACTAAAGGGATTGGTCTAACGGCCTTTTGCCCAGTGTATTGGGTGACCCCCAACTGATATCTCGGGTTACTCCCAATATCTACAGGCACCACAACATGTGCCTCTCACAATAAGGCCAGGGGTGACCCCCCCTATGAATAAAGGAATTGGCCTAACAGCCTTTATCCCAGTGCGGTGGGTAACCCCAACTGATACCTCGGGTTACCCCCGATATGTACAGGCACCACAACATGTGCCTCTCACAATAAGGCCAGGGGTGACCCCCCCTATGAATAAAGGGATTGGCCTAACAGCCTTTATGCCAGTGCGGTGGGTGACCCCAACTGACACCTCGGGTAACCCCCGATATGTACAGGCACCACAACATGTGCCTCTCACAATAAGGCCAGGGGTGACACCTCTATGAAGAAAGGGATTGGCCTAACAGCCTTGATGTCAGTGCGGTGGGTGACCCCAACTGACACCTCGGGTTACCCCCGATATGTACAGGCACAACAACATGTGCCTCTCACAATAAGGCCAGGGGTGACACCTCTATGAAGAAAGGGATTGGCCTAACAGCCTTGATGTCAGTGCGATGGGTGACCCTCACTGACACCTCAGGTGACCCCCAATTTATAGTCAGGCACTAAAACACATGCCTCTCACAACAAGGCCAGGAGTGACCCCCTTATGAAGAAAGGGATTGGCCTAACAGCCTTTATCCCAGTGCTGTGGGTGACCCCAACTGACACCTCGGGTAACCCCCGATATATACAGGCACAACAACATATACTTCTCTTGTGCCTTAAAGAAATGGCACGGCACTGAGACAGTTTGACAGAAGAGACTTATGTGCCCACAGGGCTTTACTCTTGGCTGCGCTCTGTTCTGGCTGACACCCTCACCTATGCACTGGCTGCTCTACATCAGTCCCAGGCATTCTCATCCCCATCTCTCTGATGGCAGAGATGCTTCTGAATCCAGGGCTCTCACTGATCCTTTAGACCCCGAGATTCACTGAATGCCAACTCCAAGGGCAGGATGCCTGTAAAATAAGGCCAAGAGTGGCCCACTGGTGGTCCTTCATGACCCTACCTTAACATGGGGTTCAGAAGTTGTGGTAAAGGAGTACTAAGCAGGGATCTATAGACCAGGATGCCCTAGGATTCCACTTCTTGCTGATCTATCAGGACCCTTGCACCCCAGGGGTGCCCTGCTCCATGACTCCCTCACAGGCTCCTCTAAACCTGGCACACCCTTGGAGATTCTGGATGCCATGTGTCTACCTCTTTTCGATCCTTCGCCATTCCAGGTCCTCAGAGTGGTGTCCTACATAGCATCCCCTGGAAAAGGAGGTACGCCAGAAGCTCAATGCGGAGTGTCCTTGTCCTACTATACAGTACAAAGTGGCTAACACCTCCGTTTGACCTGACCTTTGTAATTTTCATGCCCAAGAATGTCAAAGTTCTTGCAAAGGGCTGGAACAGGGCCTTAGCACCTTGCAAGACAAACTGCTTGATGTCTTGGCCACCATCCCAATTGTTCCTCATCACAGATAAAGCTTTGACAGAGGGCACCCCACTGGATACACGGCTGTCCCGGGAATGGGCGCAACAAGCCATGTGTCTCCTAGGCAATGCTTACGTGGCTATGTTAGCAGAACAGTACAAAGCCACCCTTTACAAATTGGATGTCAAGCTGACATGAACTGGCCCCCAAGGATCTTGGCCCAGAGGCAGGACATATCTTGCGGGACATATCCTTGGACCTGGGATAGGGACCTCAACTAAATAAATCTACAGGTCAACATATTTAACTAGCTAAACAAAGCTCAGGCATCAATGAAGCATGTCTTCCATGGGGATCGTTTTAATTCAGGGCTGGTCGGCAGAGGGCCGTGCCACCAGCAGAACGCCTGCTACAGAATCAGGCCCCTCTGCTCAGAATCTGACGTCCTCCCAGTTTCAGAACTGCACATTCTCCTACCGTTCACTGTCCTATTAGGATGCATCATCCTCCTTCCAGGCCAGATTAATATCTAGTAAGGGGTACGTCGCGTTCTCCCACACATACTCCGGTTTTTCTGACAAGATCACCTGTGGCCATTCGGACTCTGCACCTTGGTGCTTCACAAAACTGCCCAAGCCGGTTATGGAGTGCCTTCATGCACGCTGAATCCACTATCCTTTATCTGGACAACATCTTGTTGATGGTGCAAGATCGGCAATCTCTTATAGAATCTTGGCTTTATGATCAACAATGCAAATTGGAATTAAAATCCATATAATCCATACAATTCCTGGGTTTCATAATACTCCGTGTTGGTTGTCCTCAAACTATCTCAGTCCAAGATCTCCACCGCCTTCTCGGTTGCTCTTGAGTAGCATGATCGTCTGCTCTCTGCCTCTATACAGGCCATTTTTTCCAGGGCCCTTGCACTATCTCATAATGCAATGTCTGAAGGCTCATCTTTAGGTTCCTATGACGGGATTGTCTCCACTCTGGAATGATGCAACGTAGATTCTGACGCCAGCTCCCTCAGATGGGGTGTATCTCATGTGGAGGCCTGTGGATCCCTGAAGAACGCGGATTCCATATCAACTGGCTGGATGCCGGACCTCTCTCTATGGCAGTGGACGTGTTTCTCCAGTCATGGCCTCTCCAGGGAGCCTATGCCTTACCACAGTTCTCCGGTCTCCCTATCTAATCACTCCCCAGTGAGTAATGGGCTTATTAATCACCCTGCTGTGGAGGTCACATCTATGGTTATCTCTCCTTGTACTATAATGTGCTGACACTTTGGCTCTCTCCCTGTCTGGCCCTATACTGTCTATTCTGTACTTTAGTATTATGAACATCCTGAGGTTTGTACATTTTCCCTTCTAGGAATGTTTTTCAGCTATGATCCATCGGTTCTTTGCCTTTTATGTGGGATCCACTTGGCTTGGCCTTCAGTGTCAGGGCACAATTCATTTCGGATGTGTCTAGGGTCCTTCATTGTGTTGAGGAATGGCCTGATAACGTTGCTCTCCTCCTTCGCTGTTGCTCTTTTTGGTGTTATTTTGCCGGTTTTCTGATTTCTGGCTTTTCTATGGATTATTTTTCCTTCTACCAGGAATAAAAGGGGTGTTTTTCTGGACTAGCTGTGTCCATAGGTATTTGTCAGCCAAGTCCATTTTTCGTGCCGTGCCTAACAGGCCGCTTCTGATCTCTTACATCAATCTGTTGATTGTTTAAACCTGTTTTCCTACAGTTGATAGATGGAGTTCTTCATCTTGCTCATTTGGTGCATGGGATCCTTTTCTCTTAATGAGCGTTAAAAATGCAAATATGAAGCCTCCTGTCTTGCCATAAAATTGGGGATTATTCTAGCCTTGGTGAAGAAATAATCTTAATTTTATTAAAGACAGGAGGCGAATATTTCCCCCCCAGTTTATTTATTTTCCCCCAACCCTTATTACATCTGTGGGTATTATTATATATTATGATTGTGTATCTGACTTTTATTGTTTGTTATTAAGACTTTGTATTATATATTACGACTGTCTCTCGGTTTATTGTTTGCTGTCTTATTATCAATCTGTTTAGTAGACCAGTTTACTTTCACAATCTCTTTGCCTTCCAGCATGGTGTTCTGAGTTGACATCTGTCCGGTTCCAGTGCTCCGACTCTTTGTGGTGATCGGTTATTTTTGAGAATTAAGTTGTTCGTGCCCTGTTCGGCTGTTCAAAGAAAGAGGGAGAGGACGTGTCTGAGGGGTTTATATACGCATCCTGTGTTTGTTTCTATTGGTTGAATCTTTACAACTCTGTTAACTCTTTTGCTGCTGGAGGTTTCAGTAAAGAAGGATTATGCAAATATTCGCCTCCTGTTTTTAATAAAATTAAGATTATTTCCTTCCCATGTCTGTATCTCTCCTCTTCCTTCCCATGTCCATCTTTGTATCCTCTCCCATCCCATTTCTGTCTGTCTCTCCTCTGCCATCCCATGTCTGTCTGTCTGTCCTCTCATTTCCCAGGTCTCTGTCTCTCCTCCCATTTCCCAGGTTTCTGTCTCTCCTCTGCCATCACATGTCTGTCTGTCTCTCATCTGCCATCCCATATCTGTCTGTCTCTTCTCTGCCATCCCATTTCTATCTCTCTTTTCTCCCTTCCCATTTATGTCTGTCTCCTCTCCCTTCCCATGTCTCTCTCTATTCTCTACCTCCTATGACTGTCTCTTTGTCCCTGTACCCATGTATGTGTCTCTCCTCTTCCCCATAGCTGTCTCTTTTCCTCCTCTCCCCCGTCTGTGTTCTCTCCTCTCTCCCCCACCCATCAGTGTTCTCTCTTCTCCTCCCTTCGGTGTTCTCTCTTCTCTCCCATAACTGTTCTCTTTTCTCTCCCATCAGTGTTATCTCCTCTCCCTCCCCCTTCCCCCATTAATATTCCCCAGCCAATTTGCCCAATAATATGCCAGTGTTTGCCATTAATATGCCCCAGCCAATTTGCCAAATAATATTCCAGTATTGTTTGCCATTTAATATGCCCCTGCCAATGTGTCAAATAATATGCCTGTATTATTTGCCATTAATAAGCCCCTGACAATTTGCCCAATATTATGCCAGTATTATTTGCAATTTAATATGCCACAGCCAATTTGCCCAATACTATGCCAGTATTATTTGACATTAATAAGCCCCTGACAATTTGTCCAATATTATGCCAGTATTATTTGCCAATTATATTCCCCAGCCAATTTTTTAAAGGGGCGGCTTTTTTCCCCCCACCTCAGCACAGGTTCTTTCCCCCCTCCTGGATCCGCCACTGCCTTTAGATGAAGTAGAGGCTCCACTGTTCAGCCCAGTTCCCAAACGTTGATCAGTAGCAAGGATCTGGGATTAATGAGGATAGTCCTGCTGGAATTCTGATCCATTACCTGGTCCATTCAATAAAGAGTTATACACATTCTCCAATGCAGCTGAATGTAATTCCCTTCTCAATTCCCTGCAGTCCCCTCTATATTTAGTAGAATCCTTACAAACTGGTCCATGGAGCATCGGATGTACTCGCACCTCCCCTGTCGCGGGTTTAATTCGCCTGGCGTGAAACGATTCTAACAATGTGCTACCCTGGAAATCATTTATTAGGTGATAGAATCCATTGTATGACATTGATGGGACAAGAATACTATCAGACAGAATAAAGAGACAATACCTGTGAGATATACACAGCGTTCCACCCCATTTATCATTACTGCGCACACTGCACGGCTGCTTTACTCACAGACTAATTAAGAGAAAGTGATTCAGTCAATCCCGTGATTCCTATACACGCTCTGTGATTATAGGTGTAACTAGCTCTGCAAAACAGCACATTCCCACCATAAATATAATAACATAATAATTACTGAGCTAAATAAACAGTAACATGTGACTCTCTGTGACTCATTGTGAGTGTGTGTAAGTGTGACTCATTGTGAGGATGTGTGTGTTTGTGTGTGTGTATGTAAGTGTGGGATTGCATGGGCGAGAGAGTAACATGTCTCCATCCTGAATAGCATGGGAGAGAGAGTAACATGTCTCCATTCTGGATAGCATGTGAGAGAGAGTAACATGTCTCCATCCTGAATAGCATGGGAGAGAAAGTAACATGTCTCCATCCTGGATAGCATGGGAGAGAGTAACATGTCTCCATCCTGGATAGCATGGGAGAGAGTAACATGTCTTCATCCTGGATAGCATGGGAGAGAGTAACATGTCTCCATCCTGGATAGCATGGGAGAGAGTAACATGTCTTCATCCTGGAAAGCATGGGAGAGAGTAACATGTCTTCATCCTGGATAGCATGGGAGAGAGTAACATGTCTTCATCCTGGATAGCATGGGAGAGAAAGTAAGATGCAAAACACCATTATTAATAATAAATAGTAAATAGTCCATAAGCGAAATCCAGGTGGCAAGCCTGGGAAAGGAAACCAAAACTGGTATGAATTGGAATCAGGAGAATGGAGATCACCAGAGTCAGGATCTAGAAGGGAGTCAGGAAATTCACTTGGAAGCCATAAGGGCAAGGAGCCTACCGAGACCAGCTACCTATATACTCTGCACTGAGCAGCAAAGGGGCTGGCTAATAGCAACCAGGGGAGTAACCATGATAACAGTGTTGAAAGGAGCTGGCCGTTAATAACAGCTGATCAACTCGCTGAAGGAAGGGTTTCTGTTTAAAACGGCATACAAACTCTGACAGGTGCACACAGATTGTTTTAATGTGGTGTTGATATTTAAAAAAGGATCAAAATCCCAGCCGAGCAATTACAGAACTGTAAGCTTGACATCAGGGGTGAGGAAACTTTGGTTTGCTAAGGAAAAATATTCAAGGTCTCATCTTGTTCAGGAATTTTATTAGCCAACATGGCTTTGTGAAAGACAGGTCTTGTCAAACAAACGTAATTACATTCTATGAAGATGTGAGTAAAAATATACGGGTGCTGCAGAGGATGTGATATATTTAGACTTTCCTAAGGCAGTTGACATGTAATGTAAAATTATGCATTGTTGGTACACTAATAAAAATGCAACAAGTGGTATTTCCTTGGGGAAATCTACTACTGAAAATATTAAATAAATGTAGACAATAGACTTTGCAATAGTGCACAGTGTCAGCTGGAAACTGCAAAGGCCAATAATGTATTGGGGTGTATTAAAAGGGGTACTGAGTCAAGGGCGACACCTTGTCTAAAAAACCCTGACATTATGGAATTAAGGAGTGCAGAGGAGGGCTACAACACTAGTAAGGGGGATGAAAAGTTTTAATTATGAAGGAAGGCTGGAAAAGTTAAATGTGTATATGCTAGAGAAACGGCGGCTTAGAGGGGATATGATAAGGCTATATAGATGTGTACAGGGACCATACAGTAAGCTTTCTTAAGACCTGATCATTAACAGAAAAGATCAAAGGACAAGAGGTCACCCGCTAAGACTTTTAGCCATTTGGAGTCAAGAATGAATTTATTTCCCATTGAAAGCTGAATTGAAAATTGCTGAAATAAGGGTGTTTTATTTGCTTTCTTTTGGATCAACAGCAGTAAACGTGGAATAGGAAAAGGGGGTGAACATTACGGACATAAGTATTTTTTCAACCTAAGCTACTATGTACCTAACAGTCAAGCAGGTTCTTTTTTTTTGGGCTCAGACCTTCCTTTTGCAGAATGCACTCTTTATGTCTTAAGGAACATTGTTATCAGGGCCCTTATACATTTAATTAGCATTTTGAATATTCATATATTAATCATAATTTATTAATAGAAATTACATAAAACTCTCCTATTTTCTGATTTCCCAAAGGGCTTTATTTAAATCATTCCATTTCCAATCTTTGTCATCTTACTACCCCCCTACTCTTTCCGTCTATCTTATCTTATGTTGACTAAAAGATATTGAATTGCAATTCATTTGTGAAAGTCACTGGTTTGATCCCAAAAATTAAGATCTAAAAAAGAAAAAAATATGGAGAGAGAGAGAAAAACAGATGAAAATAAGAGGAAGAAACCAAAAGAAAACAACAAATAGGGACCAAAAGAGAGAACAGAGAGAAAAGAAAATGGCGTGCTCGGCTGGGGTTGGAGGAGAACTCCCTGCCGCACCAGAAATCATCTTGTTGTAAAACTCATTTTGAGTTCCAGATGTTCCTGATTTTTTCATAATTTTCGAATGCGCCTGTTCTTCCATAGTGCAACTTTTCCATTATTAGGTTTCTTTCAGTCAATTGTTTTATTTTCAAATGAGAGGGAATTTGTTGTGTTTTCAACTTTCTAGCGATCAGCGTTTTGACTGATATAAAACCCTGTCCAATAATATTTTTTTCATTTTGTGGTATACCTCGGGGGAGTATATGTAGGATAGCTATCTCTGGTGCCATGTCAAGCAGATTCTGATAGCACAGGGGTCCTTGCTCAGAAGGCTTGCAATCTAAAGTTGAAAGATGAATAACCTCTCTTACATATCTCAGAGATTTGTAAAAATATAGCGTAAGATGGAGGGAAGATAACAAACATCTGTGGATTATTCCATGACGCATCTATATATCCTTAAATGACTCTTTAGTTGCTGGCTTGGAGAATCCATTTCTAAAATGGCAACAATAATGTCAGGGTTTCTCTGCTATTTTTTAAATAGAAAACCTTTCTTCAGTTGATCAGCTGTTGTTAACGACCAGCTCCTTTCAGCTACTTTTACCATGGTTACTCACCTTGTTTCTATAATTCAGCCTCTTTGCTGCTCAGTACTCATTTTGAAGTAGCTAGTCTCAGTTGCCCCTTTTCCCCTGCATTGTTTCCTGGTTCCGAGTGCATATCTTGTGATTCTTGTGTTTCCTGTGATTCTCTTTTTTGATCTGGCTCGGCTGACTTCCATTCCGGTTCCTGACTTCTGTCTTTGCTCATCACTATGTTGATCTCCAGTCTCCTGATTGTCTAATTACCCACTTTTTTTCCTGACCCAGCTTACCTCCTGGATTTTGCTTATGGACCATTGTTACCATGTTTCTATTTATAGTTAATAAAGGTGTTTTACATCTTAATTTCTGTCTCTGTCTGGTTCCTGGCCCTTAATAAATAAGGGATTTTGTTATGGGTTCCCATTTTTGGAAGGAGTCTTCTCATCGTTCTGAAACCTATTCCCCCTTTATCTTGTCGATGAGAAGCAGGGCAGCCGAAGGTTTACAAGCCTCTCCTTGTTTTATATCTGACCAAATATGTTGATGTTTATGAATTGGCTGCAATGCCAGACCAAATCAAACCCAGATTAGAAACCAGAGCTGTCTGCACACAGCACAGCAGGATGTCCGTAAACTCACTGACTGTGTGCTAAACTTTGCAGAACATCAAATGGAAGAAGGATTATTTGGCAGGTCATGTTGGATCTTTTGTGTGATAGAGGTTTACGCACTGCCTGTCATCAGTCTGTGCCTTGTCCGTGGTGCTGATGTGATATCAGAACCTACAATATTGACACTGGGTAGATTATTTTCATTTGGACTCCTTACTAAAGTTTGATATTAACGTTTAGCTTTATTGCAATATTTAACAGACTTAGTAACAGTGCTCAATGCCAGTCAGCAGCTGCAAGGGCCAATAAGATATTGTCATGTATAAAACGAGGTATAGATTCACGGGAGGAGGATATCATCTTGCCTCTTTACAAATCAATGGTAAGACCTCACCTTGAATATGCAGTACAATTCTGGGCACCAGTCCTTAATAATGATGTTATAGAACCGGAAAAAGTGCAAAGGAGAGCTACAAAATTAATTAGGGGATTGGAGGATCTTAGTTATGAAAAAAGTTGAATTTATATAGTTTGAAAAAAGGTATCTCCTTTTAAAGGGATATGATAATGTTATATAGATATGGGCATATAAAGCTTTGCAAACACCCAGTCTTCCAATCATCTCATCTGTGTTAGCTGTTTGAACCCCATCAAACCAAATGTGGCCAAAATTTGCCCTAAAAATGATGGTACTATGGTAAACATCCATATTTTTTGGTAGCCAAATATCAGATTTCTCAGCAGTTCCCCTTTATACCCTATTTTGGGACAGATCGAGGCATAGTGAGATAACCCTTGAATGTCTATGAACTGTGTGGACCCTCAAGACTGTTTTGAGGTTGTTACTACCTGTTAAATTATCAGAAATCATTTTGATAATAGTTGATGTATCACTACTTACCATCCACTCCCCTGAGTGGAGTGGGCACTCGCATTCCATCAAGCCAGGGTGGTCAGTTTAAGACCCGGATCACTGCTCAACAAATAAACCCCTCTTCAGAGAGGTAATCGGCGGCTAATCCCCCTTCACTGAGCACAGACTGGGCTGCACATCTCTTACTAAGTGCAGTGGTTTTGGAAAGTAATTGGCAAAGGAAGCAGAGACAAAATCCATATAAATCTAGTAAAAAATGAATTTCTTGGATTTCGGCTCAGAAACATTAATCATCTGGGGTTATGATCCCTTCCTTTGTAAAATTCTATAACGAGACATTCCAAGACCCCCTCTAACCATAAAACATGGTTCCTATGATCTGTAAGTGATGTGTAGTCACAGGTGCCGTATTCATTGTAATTATCATTTCAGCCTTTATTGATCATGATTTATGTGTTATTTCCTGAACTAGAATTAGTTTCAGTCCGCAGCCTTGTTGCCCTGCTCACACAGAAGGTGTGGGTACAATGGTAAGTTTCATATGGACATGTCACTTGGCATCTCACCTGGTCACATCTGTAAGTTTCATATGCACATGTCACTTGGCATCTCACCTGGTCACATTGGTAAGTTTCATATGGACATGTGGCATGGCATCTCACCTTGTCACATTGGTAAGTTTCATATGGACATGTCACTTGGCATCTCACCTGGTCACATTGGTAAGTTTCATATGCACATGTCACTTGGCATCTCACCTGGTCACATGGTAAGTTTCATATGGACATGTGGCATGGCATCTCACCTGGTCACATTGGTAAGTTTCATATGCACATGTCACTTGGCATCTCACCTGGTCACATGGTAAGTTTCAAATGGACATGTGGCATGGCATCTCAATTGGTCACATTGGTAAGTTTCATATGGACATGTCACTTGGCATCTCACCTGGTCACATCTGTAAGTTTCATATGGACATGTCACATGGCATCTCACCTGGTCACATGGTAAGTTTCATATGGACATGTCACATGGCATCTCACCTGGTCACATCTGTAAGTTTCATATGGACATGTCACTTGGCATCTCACCTGGTCACATGGTAAGTTTCATATGGACATGTGGCATGGCATCTCACCTGGTCACATTGGTAAGTTTCATATGGACATGTCAATTGGCATCTCACCTGTTCACATGGTAAGTTTCATATGGACATGTCACTTGGCATCTCACCTGGTCACATCTGTAAGTTTCATATGGACATGTCACTTAGCATCTCACCTGGTCACATTGGTAAGTTTCATATGGACTTGTCACTTGGCATCTCACCTGGTCACATTGGTAAGTTTCATATGGACATGTCGCTTGACATCTCACCTGGTCACATCTGTAAGTTTAATATGGACATGTCACTTGGCATCTCACCTGGTCACATTGGTAAGTTTCATATGGACATGTCACTTGGCATCTCACCTGGTCACATCTGTAAGTTTCATATGGACATGTCACTTGGCATCTCACCTTGTCACATCTGTAAGTTTCATATGGACATGTCACTTGGCATCTCACCAGGTCACATGGTAAGTTTCATGTGGACATGTCACTTGGCATCTCACCTGGTCACATCTGTAAGTTTCATATGCACATGTCACTTGGCATCTCACCTGGTCACATTGGTAAGTTTCATGTGGACATGTCACTGGGCATCTCACCTGGTCACATCTGTAAGTTTCATATGCACATGTCACTTGGCATCTCACCTGGTCACATTGGTAAGTTTCATGTGGACATGTCACTGGGCATCTCACCTGGTCACATCTGTAAGTTTCATATGGACATGTCACATGGCATCTCACCTGGTCACATCTGTAAGTTTCATATGGACATGTCACTTGGCATCTCACCTGGTCACATCTGTAAGTTTCATATGGACATGTCACTGGGCATCTCACCTGGTCACATTGGTAATTTTCATATGGACATGTCACTGGGCATCTCACCTGGTCACATCTGTAAGTTTCATATGCACATGTCACTTGGCATCTCACCTGGTCACATTGGTAAGTTTCATATGGACATGTCACTGGGCATCTCACCTGGTCACATTGGTAAGTTTCATATGGACATGTCACTAGGCATCTCATCTGGTCACATCTGTAAGTTTCATATGCACATGTCACTTGGCATCTCATCTGGTCACATCTGTAAGTTTCATATGCACATGTCACTTGGCATCTCATCTGGTCACATCTGTAAGTTTCATATGGACATGTCACTTGGCATTTCACCTGGTCACATCTGTAAGTTTCATAAGGACATGTCACTTGGCATTTCACCTGGTCACATCTGTAAGTTTCATATGCACATGTCACTTGGCATCTCATCTGGTCACATCTGTAAGTTTCATATGGACATGTCACTTGGCATCTCACCTGGTCACATTGGTAAGTTTCATATGGACATGTCACATGACATCTCACCTGGTCACATTGGTAAGTTTCATATGGACATGTCACTTGGCATCTCACCTGGTCACATCTGTAAGTTTCATATGGACATGTCACTTGGCATCTCACCTGGTCACATCTGTAAGTTTCATATGGACAAGTCACTGGGCATCTCACCTGGTCACATCTGTAAGTTTCATATGGACATGTTGCTTGGCATCTCACCTGGTCACATCAGATATGAATGAACCTCCACTGATTTTCTATCTTCATAGAATGAAACGAGAGGCTTTGTTCCCCATGTAACATGAGAATTCCCTTTTCTCTCCCGGTAAAGTCTTGGCAGTTCCAGGGTTACTTCTCTGTTGCTTATCCGGCCTGGGATACATCACCATTAATTACACAACATCTCCTAAACATTTACTGAAAAGACCTGACTGGGGAATAAACAAGTAATCATTACTGAGGCCACAGAGTCAGACCATCTGGTGATTAGCTCATTATGGACAGCGCACGTTAAATATCTGGTTCATTAACTAGGATACACGTTGTCAGAGAAACGTCTAACGGCTCTACCTGGAGACCAGAGACCGGCAAGTTAATTAAATTCAAAATGCAAAATGGCAGACTGACTACAAATAATAAAACAATAAAATACTGCAAAATGCGGAAATATCTGGCAAACTGAGAACTTTATTTAAAGGACAAGTGTCAGCATGTGTATCTTCTGTTTTGAACTGAAAGATCAGATTACGTATCAATGGTTTATATAGAAATTATTTAATGATTGAATACAAAGAAAAACATCTTATAGAGCTCTCGATGCTGTGTATAACTCTATCAGGGGAGGACATGGTGTTTAGAATCTTTGCTCTGTATAACTCTATCAGGGGAGGACATGGTGTTTAGAATCTTTGCTCTGTACAGCTGTATCAGGGGCAGACAAGTTGTTTAGAATCTATGTTCTGTATAGCTCTATCAGGGGGCGGACATGTTGTTTAGAATCTTTTCTATATATAGCTCTATCAGGGGGAGTACATGTTGTTTAGAATCTTTGCTCTGTGTAGCTCTATCAGGGGGTGGACATGTTGTTTAGAATATTTTCTCTGTATAGCTCTATCAGGGGCAGACATGTTGTTTAGAATATTTGCTCTGTATAGCTCTATCAGGGGCAGACATGTTGTTTAGCATCTTTGCTCTGTATAGCTCAATCAGGAAGGCGGACATGTTGTTTAGAATCTATGTTCTGTATAGCTCTATCAGGGGCGGACATGTTGTTTAGAATCTTTGCTCTGTATAGCTCTATCAGGGGGTGGACATGTTGTTTAGAATCTTTGCTCTGTATAGCTCTATCAGGGGGTGGACATGTTGTTTAGAATCTTTGCTCTGTATAGCTCTATCAGGGGCGGACATGTTGTTTAGAATCTTTGCTCTGTATAGCTCTATCAGGGGGTGGACATGTTGTTTAGAATCTTTGCTCTGTATAGCTCTATCAGGGGGCGGACATGTTGTTTAGAATCTTTGCTCTGTATAGCTCTATCAGGGGGTGGACATGTTGTTTAGAATATTTGCTCTGTATAGCTCTATGGGGGCGGACATGCTGTTTAGAATCTATGTTCTGTATAGCTCTATCAGGAAGGCGGACATGTTGTTTAGAATCTTTGCTCTGTATAGCTCTATCAGGGGGCAGACATGTTGTTTAGAATATTTGCTCTGTATAGCTCTATGGGGGCGGACATGCTGTTTAGAATCTATGTTCTGTATAGCTCTATCAGGGGGCAGACATGTTGTTTAGAATATTTGCTCTGTATAGCTCTATGGGGGCGGACATGCTGTTTAGAAGCTTTGCTCTGTATAGCTCTATCAGGGGGCAGACATGTTGTTTAGAATATTTGCTCTGTATAGCTCTATCAGGGGGCGGACATGTTGTTTAGAATATTTGCTCTGTATAGCTCTATCAGGGGGCAGACATGTTGTTTAGAATATTTGCTCTGTATAGTTCTATCAGGGGCTGACATGTTGTTTAGAATCTTTGCTCTGTATAGCTCTATCAGGGCAGGACATGTTGTTTAGAATCTTTGCTCTGTATAGCTCTATCAGGGGGCAGACATGTTGTTTAGAATCATTGCTCTGTATAGCTCTATCAGGGACGGACATGTTGTTTAGAATCTTTGCTCTGTATAGCTCTATGGGGGCGGACATGCTGTTTAGAATCTATGTTCTGTATAGCTCTATCAGGGGGCAGACATGTTGTTTAGAATATTTGCTCTGTATAGCTCTATCAGGGGGCGGACATGTTGTTTAGAATATTTGCTCTGTATAGCTCTATAAGGGGGTGGACATGTTGTTTAGAATATTTGCTCTGTATAGCTCTATCAGGGGGCAGACATGTTGTTTAGAATATTTGCTCTGTATAGCTCTATCAGGGGGCGGACATGTTGTTTAGAATATTTGCTCTGTATAGCTCTATCAGGGGGAAGACATGTTGTTTAGAATATTTGCTCTGTATAGTTCTATCAGGGGCTGACATGTTGTTTAGAATCTTTGCTCTGTATAGCTCTATCAGGGCAGGACATGTTGTTTAGAATCTTTGCTCTGTATAGCTCTATCAGGGGGCAGACATGTTGTTTAGAATCATTGCTCTGTATAGCTCTATCAGGGACGGACATGTTGTTTAGAATCTTTGCTCTGTATAGCTCTATGGGGGCGGACATGCTGTTTAGAATCTATGTTCTGTATAGCTCTATCAGGAAGGCAGACATGTTGTTTGTGTCAGTATAGAAAAAGTGCCTGCTCCATGATGTGCTGTGCCATAGATACCTCTGCAGCCCCCCCCCCCCCCCCCCCACACACACACACACTCTGAGTGACTTGCTAAATGTAAGTCCCAGGTTAGTGCACAAGGTCTTACGATGTCAGCAGGAACCTATATGGTCTTTAATGACCCTGTTTTGGTCTCTGCTCATTGTTCCCGGCTGTTCACTGTGTGATCAGATACCAGAAACACAAAATGGCCGTTACTTTTTGCCCTTGTTAAGTGATTAAGTGCATTAATATAACTCTGGTAATTCGGGGTAATACCCCTGCTTTGTGATTTTCACCGTATGCACCTCCTCTCCATCCTGGCCATGTACTTTGCAAGCAGGAAAAATGGCAGGGAGAGATCTTTTGAGTGAGATATCGGCACTTTCCAATCAGGATCCTGACTGTTGAATTGTGTGCCGCCCCCCAGAGGCATACAAGTGCCACCCTAGGCACGTGCCTTTTATGTCTTGCGCTAAATGCTGCGCTGATTCCAATACTTTTGAACAATACTCTTAATTTCTTTGCCTCTAATGTTTGTATTGAGTAAAAAAAAAAAAGTCAACTGGATTTATTAGTCCTAGAATGAAACATTTTCTTTCAATCCAAAAGTGTCCTGTCTTTTTCTATATTAGTAAGGTTTTTATCCTTTTTTAGGTTTTTCTATAAATCTGTTAACCTGGGAAGAATCAATATAAAACATGCAATCGAAAGAATGAATACTGTCCTGAAGGGATTCAAAACGTTCAGATAAAGAATAAAATGGTTCAGTACAGTCTCCGATCTCCTCTGAACGAAGATCACATTCTCCAAGTAATGCCGCCAGGAGACCAAGATTGCTGCGCAGTAAAGGACTGAAAGGGTTAACAAAAGAGCAAAAAAAAAACTAGGTGACTTCAGGGATCACTGATAACCACATCTAAGAGGCAAATGGAGACAGATTAATTATCCGTGCGGGGAATCCATCAGGCTGATGAGGCAGTAAGACGCCAATAATTGTAAAAAATAAAGCTGATTCTGCTCTGCTACAAAAAAATAATCCATTTCACTCCTCCCCCTCGCACCTTCCGTGCTCCCGTAGCCCCCCTCACACAGCAAAAAACAAACAGACTCCAGAACTCATAGCATGACTGACTTTCTCAAACAAAACCTTTGCTGTGGTTTCTATCGGCGCGATCAGCGGCTCTGTCTGCCCGTCGGCTCCCGTTCAGACCACTGATAAGAATTCTGCTCTGTATTAACGGATCGATACGGGAGATTTTATATCAGAGGATCTTGAAGATAATGTTTGTTTAAAAAATGTGGCCTGATTTAAATCTTACATGGAACTGTCAGCAAAAAATGAAGTTATGTTTAAGTGAAAGATTGCATCAAGAGTAGTCATTTTAAATACAGACGTCTTAATACAAGAATACAAATAAAGTACAGGAAGCGGACATGTTGTTTAGAATCGTTGCCCTGTATAGCTCCATCAGGGGGCTGACATGTTGCTTAGAATCTTTGCTCTGTATAGCTCTATCAGGGGGCTGACATGTTGCTTAGAATCTTTGCTCTGTATAGCTCTATCAGGGGGCAGACATGTTGTTTAGAATTTTTGCTCTGTATAGCTCTATCAGGGTACGGACATGTTGTTTAGAATCTTTGCTCTGTATAGCTCTATCAGGGGGCAGACATGTTGTTTAGAATCTTTGCTCTGTATAGCTCTATCAGGGGCGGACATGTTGTTTAGAATTTTTGCTCTGTATAGCTCTACTAGAAGGCAGACATGTTGTTTAGAATATTTGCTCTGTATAGCTCTATCACGGGGCTGCCATGTTTATAATTTTTGCACTGTATAGCTCTACCGGGGAGGGGGCAGACATGTTGTTTAGAATATTTGCTCTGTTTAGCTCTATCAGGGGGCAGACACATTGTTTAGAATCCTTGCTCTGTATAGCTCTATCAGGGGCAGACATGTTTAGAATCTTTGCTGTGTATAGCTCTATCAGTGGGTGGAAATGTTGTTTAGAATACTTGCTCTGTATAGCTCTATCACGGGGTGGACATGTTTAGAATTTTTGCACTGTATATCTGTACCGGGGGGGATGTTGTTTAGAATATTTGCTCTGTATAGCTCTATCAGGGGGCGGACATGTTGTTTAGTATCTTTGCTCTGTATGGCTCTATCAGGGGGCGGACATGTTGTTTAGAATATTTGCTCTGTATAGCTCTATCAGGGGGCAGACATGTTGTTTAGAATCTTTGCTCTGTATAGCTCTATCAGTGGGTGGACATGTTGTTTAGAATCGTTACTCTTTATAGCTCTAACAGGTGGCTTATATGTTGTCACAGTACATCATGGAGGCTGCCTGTGTCACAGTATGGTATGGAGGCTGCCTGTGTCACAGGATGGTATGGAGGCTGACTGTGTCACAGTACGGTATGGAGGCTGCCTGTGTCACAGCATCTATCCTCCCTGTACACTTACAGCACCCTGCTACCCTGTACTATTAGAGGATCCTGCCACCCTGTACTTTTACAGCACCCTGCCACCCTGAACTATTACAGCACCCTGCCACCCTGAACTATTACAGCACCCTGCTACCCTGTACTATTAGAGGATCCTGCCACCCTGTAGTATTATAGCACCCTGCCACCCTGTACTATTACAGCATCCTGCCACCCTGAACTATTACAGCACCCTGCCACCCTGAACTATTACAGCACCCTGCCACCCTGTACTATTACAGCACCCTGCCACCCTGAACTATTACAGCACCCTGCCACCATGTACTATTACAGCACCCTGCCACCCTGAACTATTACAGCACCCTGCCACCCTGTACTATTACAGCACCCTGCCACCCTGAACTATTACAGCACCCTGCCACCATGTACCATTAGCGGATCCTGCCACCCTGTACTAGTACAGCACCCTGCCACCCTGAACTATTACAGCACCCTGCCACCCTGTACTATTACAGCACCCTGCCTCCCTGTACTATTACTGCACCCTGCCTCCCTGTACTATTACAGCACCCTGCCACCATGTACTATTACAGCACCCTGCCACCTTGTACTATTACAGCACCCTGCCACCCTGTACTATTACAGCACCCTGCCACCCTGTACTATTACAGCACCCTGCCTCCCTGTACTATTACAGCACCCTGCCTCCAGGTTCTATTACAGCACCCTGCATCCCTGTACTATTACAGCACCCTGCCTCCCTGTACTATTACAGCACCCTGCCACCTTGTACTATTACAGCACCCTGCCTCCCTGTACTATTACAGCACCCTGCCACCCTGTACTATTACAGCACCCTGCCTCCCTGTACTATTACAGCACCCTGCTACCCTGTACTATTACAGCACCCTGCCTCCCTGTACTATTACAGCACCCTGCCTCCCTGTACTATTACAGCACCCTGCCTCCCTGTACTATTACAGCACCCTGCCTCCCTGTACTATTACAGCACCCTGCCACCTTGTACTATTACAGCACCCTGCCTCCCTGTACTATTACAGCACCCTGCCTCCCTGTACTATTACAGCACCCTGCCTCCCTGTACTATTACAGCACCCTGCCTCCCTGTACTATTACAGCACCCTGCCACCTTGTACTATTACAGCACCCTGCCTCCAGGTTCTATTACAGCACCCTGCCTCCCTGTACTATTACAGCACCCTGCCTCCCTGTACTATTACAGCACCCTGCCTCCCTGTACTATTACAGCACCCTGCCTCCCTGTACTATTACAGCACCCTGCCACCTTGTACTATTACAGCACCCTGCCTCCCTGTACTATTACAGCACCCTGCCTCCCTGTACTATTACAGCACCCTGCCTCCCTGTACTATTACAGCACCCTGCCACCTTGTACTCTTATAGCACGCTTGGATATCATTAAACAATAACTCACAGAGGACTTTTTAAAATGTTAGGCCTTTTCTACTTTGTTTTTGAAATTTGAATCCTAAATCTCGAGTTAGAGGAGTATTTAAAGGGACGGGTCTCTCTTAATCTCAGAAATCCCCAAACTAAATGATTATTTGAACACTTATCTACTGCTCAATATACGACTTGAAATATTCATTGGACATGTAAACTAATATTGCAGCTGCTCCTGGAGTCTAAGCGGTTAAATATTTATTCTGTCTGATCGTTAGAGCGAGTTGGATTCTCACTTGGAAAGGTAGTGAATAGGTTAACCCTGCTTTCTTATCTGGGGCGGCTTCCTGATATCAGACGGTGTCATAGACTAGAACCCAGATCACGGTGACCTTGTATTATATCACATCCTGGTGTAAGAAAGCTCAGGGGGGAAGCTTGGGTGTCATCGGGGTCCGCGCTATGAAACTGCGTCGCTCATATCTGGGCCACAGATCTTTAACCCTCTCCGTTCCAGAGGAAAAGCAGAAGAATGCTCACTGGGGAAGGATTAGGGATTTCAGTTAACCTGCAAGTTTTCCCCAAATTCACCCAAGTTTTCCCCAAATTCAGGGTGACTAAACGGACATGCGCATGTTATCATTCAAGCTACGTATTGGCTTTAACCACTTAACGACATTGTACGTGGCAGGCAAGTCCTGTAAAACACTCCCTTGCCGTGTCCTGCAGTTCAGATTGTGGTTTGTCCACTGACATTCCATGACTGAGCTGTAACTGGCTGTGTGCCTCGGGACTGAGGCACTCTAATCATATCTGAGGAGGCCCTGCGCTCTGACAACCAATCACAGCAACGGGGTGCGTTTAGCTGTCAAATCGTGGGACAGGGAGAGACTAACTACAGTATGGGCAGCTCGCCTCCAAGCACAGATGTTTTAACATAAAATAATGTACTTTTTTTCAAAGCTGCTTTTAGGGTTAAGGTTTCTATGGGATCTAAATCGAGAAAAAACCTTCTTATCCTGAAAAAAAAACATTAAATTACTTGTGAGTTTACAGTCAACGAGAGAGGAATATTACAGCTAAACACAAACACCGCAGAAATGTTAATACTGTCATTGTCCAGAACGACCAAACATTTTCACAAAGCCAGACGAAGGAGTTAATATTCAAGCTTGTATACACCTTAGTTGCACAGCACCAGCCAGACATCTGTAGAAAGCTGCTGGAGACCAGATTTAATTCCCCATTGTTGATGTTTTATAGCATTCCTGAGATACCTGAAAAGGAAAACACTTGTTACAACGAACAAAACAAAACATTCACATTATCAAAGCATTGATCAAAAATCCAAGGGGGTATGCCAAGACTGGGGGCGGTTCAATGTGTCAGGAAGGTTAAATTCCAGATATATTTTGTGGCCAAACGTATTGGGACACACCATATAATTACTGAATTCAGACCCATTGCCGCAGTGTATAAAATCATAGCCCTGCAGTCTGTATTTACTAACTTTTGTAAATGAAATGAGTCGTCACAAAATCTCTGTGAATTCAGGTGTGGTACTGTGATAGGTGCCACCTTTACAATAAATCAGATAGTGAAATGTCATCCCTGCTGGATATTCCACGGTCACTGCAAGTGGTATCATTGGAAAGTGGAAGTGTTCAGGAACAGCAGCAACTCAGCCACGAAGCAGGAGGCCACGTAAAGTCACCTAGTGTTGAATCAATGCGTCAGATCGAGTGGTGTAAAGCATGCCACCACTGGACTCTGGAGCAGCTGCATGCAAACCTTACATCACCAAGTAAAATGTCAAGCATGGGATCGAGTGGTGTAAAGCACGCCGCCACTGGACTCTGGAGCAGCTGCATGCAAGCCTCACATCACCAACCACAATGCCAAGCGTCGGATCGAGTGGTGTAAAGCACGCCGCCACTGGACTCTGGAGCAGCTGCATGCAAACCTTACATCACCAGGTACAATGCCAAGCATGGGATCGAGTGGTGTAAAGCATGCCACCACTGGACTCTGGAGCAGCTGCATGCAAACCTCACATCACCAAGTATAATGCCAAGCATCGGATCGAGTGGTGTAAAGCATGCCACCACTGGACTCTGGAGCAGCTGCATGCAAGCCTCACATCACCAAGCACAATGCCAAGCGTCGGATCGAGTGGTGTAAAGCATGCCACCGCTGGACTCTGGAGCAGCTGCATGTAAGCCTCACATCACCAAGTACAATGTCAAGCATCGGATCGAGTGGTGTAAAGCATGCCGCCACTGGACTCTGGAGCAGCTGCATGCAAACCTCACATCACCAAGCACAATGCCAAGCGTCGGATCGAGTGGTGTAAAGCATGCCGCCACTGGACTCTGGAGCAGCTGCATGCAAACCTCACATCACCAAGTACAATGCCAAGCATCGGATCGAGTGGTGTAAAGCATGCCGCCACTGGACTATGGAGCAGCTGCATGCAAGCCTCACATCACCAAGTACAATGCCAAGCATCGGATCGAGTGGTGTAAAGCATGCCACCACTGGACTCTGGAGCAGCTGCATGCAAACCTCACATCACCAAGTACAATGCCAAGCATCGGATCGAGTGGTGTAAAGCATACCGCCACTGGACTCTGGAGCAGCTGCATGCAAGCCTCACATCACCAAGTACAATACCAAGCATCGGATCGCGTGGTGTAAAGCATGCCAACGCTGGACTCTGGAGCAGCTGCATGCAAGCCTCACATCACCAAGCACAATGCCAAGCGTCGGATCGAGTGGTGTAAAGCATGCCACCGCTGGACTCTGAACCAGCTGCATGCAAGCCTCACATCACCAAGGACAATGCCAAGCTTCGGATCGAGTGGTGTAAAGCATGCCGCCACTGGACTCTGGAGCAGCTGCATGCAAGCCTCACATCACCAAGTACAATGCCAAGCATCGGATCGAGTGGTGTAAAGCATGCCGCCACTGGACTATGGAGCAGCTGCATGCAAGCCTCACATCACCAAGTACAATGCCAAGAGTCGGATCAAGTGGTGTAAAGCATGCCGCCACTGGACTCTGGAGCAGCTGCATGCAAGCCTCACATCACCAAGTACAATACCAAGCATCGGATCGAGTGGTGTAAAGCATGCCACCACTGGACTCTGGAGCAGCTGCATGCAAGCCTCACATCACCAAGTACAATGCCAAGCATCGGATCGAGTGGTGTAAAGCATGCCGCCACTGGACTCTGGAGCAGCTGCATGCAAGCATCACATCACCAAGGACAATGCCAAGCATCGGATCGAGTGGTGTAAAGCATGCCGCCACTGGACTCTGAACCAGCTGCATGCAAGCCTCACATCACCAAGTACAATACCAAGCATCGGATCGCGTGGTGTAAAGCATGCCGCCACTGGACTCTGGAGCAGCTGCATGCAAGCCTCACATCACCAAGTACAATACCAAGCATCGGATCGAGTGGTGTAAAGCATGCCGCCACTGGACTCTGGAGCAGCTGCATGCAAGCCTCACATCACCAAGTACAATGACAAGCATCAGATCGAGTGGTGTAAAGCATGCCGCCACTGGACTCTGGAGCAGCTGCATGCAAGCCTCACATCACCAAGCACAATGCCAAGCGTCTGATCGAGTGGTATAAAGCATGCCGCCACTGGACTCTGGAGCAGCTGCATGCAAGCCTCACATCACCAAGGACAATGCCAAGCATCGGATCGAGTGGTGTAAAGCATGCCGCCACTGGACTCTGGAGCAGCTGCATGCAAGCCTCACATCACCAAGGACAATGCCAAGCATCGGATCGAGTGGTGTAAAGCATGCCGCCACTGGACTCTGGAGCAGCTGCATGCAAGCCTCACATCACCAAGGACAATGCCAAGCATCCGATCGAGTGGTGTAAAGCATGCGCCACTGGACTCTGGAGCAGCTACATGCAAGCCTCACATCACAAAGGACAATGCCAAGCATCGGATCGAGTGGTGTAAAGCATGCCGCCACTGGACTCTGGAGCAGCTGCATACAAGCCTCACATCACCAAGTACAATACCAAGCATCGGATCGAGTGGTGTAAAGCATGCCACCACTGGACTCTGGAGCAGCTGCATGCAAGCCTCACATCACCAAGTACAATGCCAAGCATGGGATCGAGTGGTGTAAAGCATGCTGCCACTGGACTCTGGAGCAGCTGCATGCAAGCCTCACATCACCAAGTACAATGCCAAGCATCGGATCGAGTGGTGTAAAGCATGCCACCACTGGACCCTGGAGCAGCTGTATGCAAGCCTCACATCACCAGGTACAATGCCAAGCATCGGATCGCGTGGTGTAAAGCATGCCGCCACTGGACTCTGGAGCAGCTGCATGCAAGCCTCACATCACCAAGTACAATGCCAAGCATCGGATCGAGTGGTGTAAAACATGCCACCACTGGACTCTGGAGCAGCTGCATGCAAGCCTCACATCACCAGGTACAATGCCAAGCGTCGGATCGAGTGGTGTAAAGCACGCCGCCACTGGACTCTGGAGCAGCTGCATGCAAGCCTCACATCACCAAGTGCAATGCCAAGCATCGGATCGAGTGGTGTAAAGCATGCTGCCGCCACAGGACTCTGGAGCAGGGGAAACGAGTTCTGGGGATTGTTCACTGTTTGCCAGTCTGATGGGTGAGTTTGGCGGATGCCAGGAGAACGTTACCTGCTTGACTGCATTGCACCAACTGTAAAGAGGGATAATGGTAGGGGGCCGTGTTTTAGGGGTTGGGCCCCTCACTTCCAGTAATTCTTCAGTATACCAAGACATTTTGGACAATGCTATGCTGCCAACTTTGAGGGAACAGTTTGGGGAAGGCCCTTTTCTATTCCAGCGTAACTGAGCAGTGCACAAGGCAAGGACCATAAAGACATGACTTGGTGAGTTTGGAAGAACATGACTGACCGCACAGAGCTCTGACCTCAACCCCATCAAACACCTGTGGGATGAACTGGAACAGAGATTGTGAGCGAGACCTTCTCATCCAGCATCAGCACCTGACTAGTGTTGAGCGAACCTGAACCGCACTGTTCGGGTTCGTACCGAACATTACGGTGTGATACACTCACACACTGCACATTACTGTGATACACTCACACTGCACATTACAGTGATACACTCACACGCTGCACATCAATGTGATACACTCACACGCTGCACATTACTGTGATACACTCACACACTGCACATTACTGTGATACACTCACACTGCACATTACAGTGATACACTCACACTGCACATTACAGTGATACACTCACACACTGCACATTACTTAAAAACACTCACACACTGCACATTACTAGAATACACTCACACGCTGCACATTACTGTGATACACTCACACTGCACATTACAGTGATACACTCACACCCTGCTCATTACTGTGATACACTCACACTGCACATTACAGTGATACACTCACACTGCACATTACAGTGATACACTCACACACTGCACATCAATGTGATACACTCACACGCTGCACATTTCTGTGATACACTCACATGCTGCACATTACTGTGATACACTCACACACTGCACATTACTGTGATAAACTCACACTGCACATTACAGTGATACACTCACACACTGCACATTACTGTGATACACTCACACTGCACATTACAGTGATACACTCACACACTGCACATTACTGTGATACACTCACACACTGCACATTACTGGGATACACTCACATGCTGCACATTACTGTGATACACTCACACACTGCACATCAATGTGATACACTCACATACTGAACATTACTGTGATACACTCACACACTGCACATCAATGTGATACACTCACACACTGCACATCAATGTGATACACTCACACACTGCACATTACTGTGATACACTCACACACTGCACATCAATGTGATACACTCACACACTGCACATTACTGTGATACACTCACACGCTGCACATTACTGTGATACTCTCACACGCTGCACATTACTGTGATACACTCACACGCTGCACATTACTGTGATACACTCACACTGCACATTACAGTGATACACTCACACACTGCACATTACTGTGATACACTCACACTGCACATTACAGTGATACACTCACACACTGCACATTACTGTGATACACTCACACACTGCTCATTACTGGGATACACTCACACGCTGCACATTACTGTGATACACTCACACACTGCTCATTACTGGGATACACTCACACCCTGCACATTATTGTGATACACTCACACTGCACATTACTGTGATACACTCACACACTGCACATCAATGTGATACACTCACACACTGCACATTACTGTGATACACTCACACACTGCACATTACTGTGATACACTCACACGCTGCACATTACTGTGATACACTCACACACTGCACATTACTGTGATACACTCACACTCCACATTACAGTGATACACTCACACACTGCACATTACTGTGATACACTCACACTGCACATTACAGTGATACACTCACACACTGCACATTACTGTGATACACTCACACACTGCACATTACTGGGATACACTCACACGCTGCACATTACTGTGATACACTCACACTGCACATTACAGTGATACACTCACACCCTGCACATTACTGTGATACACTCACACTGCACATTACTGTGATACACTCACACACTGCACATTACTGTGATACACTCACACACTGCACATTACTGTGATACACTCATACGCTGCACATTACTGTGATACACTCACACACTGCACATTACTGTGATACACTCACACACTGCACATTACTGTGATACACTCACCCACTGCACATTACTGTGATACACTCACATACTGCACATTACTGTGATACACTCACACGCTGCACATTACTGTGATACACTCACACGCTGCACATTACTGTGATACACTCACACACTGCACATTACTGTGATACACTCACCCACTGCACATTACTGTGATACACTCACATACTGCACATTACTGTGATACACTCACACGCTGCACATTACTGTGATACACTCTTTTTAATCTGTTTATTAATGATCTCCCACGTTGTGCTGAGTGCCATGTCTCAGTGTTTGCTGATGACACAAAATTAGGTAAGGTAATAAAGACTAATCTTGATGTTTTTTCTTTACAGGAAGATTTGGACAGAGTGGGGAACTGGGCAAGAAAGTGGCAAATGAGGTTCAATATAGACAAATGTAAAGTTATGCATTATGGGAAAAATAATAACAAAGCAACATATACGTTAAATGGTATTTCCCTGGGAAAAACTACTAACAAAAAGGATTTAGGAATCATTGTAGATAACAAACTTGGCAACAGTGCCCAATGCCAGTCAGCAGCTGCAAGGGCCAATAAGATATTGGCATATATAAAACGAGGTATAGATTCACGGGAGGAGGACATCATCTTGCCTCTTTACAAATCAATAGTAAGACCTCACCTTGAATATGCAGTACAGTTCTGGGCACCAGTCCTTAAAAAGGATATTAAGGAACTAGAAAAAGTGCAAAGGAGAGCTACAAAATTAATAAGGGGATTGGAGGATCTTAGTTATGAAGAGAGACTTACAAAATTGCATTTATTTACTTTAGAAAAAAGGCGTCTTAGAGGGGATATGATTATATAAATATGTGCAGGGCCAATATAAGGAGCTCTCCAGGGACCTGTTCATTAACAGAAATGAACAAAGAACAAGAGGTCACCCCCTGAGACTGGAAGAGCAAAGATTTCATAGACAGCAAAGGAAGGGATTCTTTACGGTAAGGACAATAAAGTTATGGAACTCACTGCCAAGAGAGGTAGTGCTATCAACTACAATAGATGCATTTAAACATGGAAAAGCAGAACATACAGGGCTATTAATAATAGAATGAGCATTAATAATAGAGCTTTTTGATCCAAGGAGAAATCTGACTGCCCTTTGGAGTCAAGAAGGAATTTTTCCCACCCTAGGAGGCAACATTCGAAATAGCTTAATTAGGGTTTTTTTTGCCTTCTTTTGGATCAAAACACTGAAATGATAGGTAGAAGGGTTGAACTTGATGGACATTTGTCTTTTTTCAACCTAAATTACTATGTTACTATGTTACTATGTTACTCACACGCTGCACATTACTGTGATACACTCAAACACTGCACATTACTGTGATACACTCACACACTGCACATTACTGTAATACACTCACACGCTGCACATTACTGTGATACACTCACACACTGCACATTACTGTGATACACTCACACACTGCACATTACTGTGATACACTCACACGCTGCACATTACTGTGATACACTCACACGCTGCACATTACTGTGATACACTCACACACTGCACATCAATGTGAAACACTCACACACTGCACATTACTGTGATACACTCACACACTGCACATTACTGTGATACACTCACACACTGCACATTACTGTGATACACTCACACACTGCACATTACTGTGATACACTCACACACTGCACATTACTGTGATACACTCACACACTGCACATTACTGTGATACACTCACACACTGCACATCAATGTGAAACACTCACACACTGCACATTACTGTGATACACTCACACACTGCATATCACTGTGATACACACACTCACACACTGCACATCAATGTGATACACTCACACACTGCACATTACTGTGATACACTCACACACTGCACATTACTGTGATACACTCACACGCTGCACATTACTGTGATACACTCACACGCTGCACATTACTGTGATACACTCACACACTGCACATCAATGTGATACACTCACACACTGCACATTACTGTGATACACTCACACACTGCACATTACTGTGATACACTCACACACTGCACATCAATGTGAAACACTCACACACTGCACATTACTGTGATACACTCACACACTGCATATCACTGTGATACACACACTCACACACTGCATATCACTGTGTTACACTCACACACACACTGCACACCAATGTGATACACTCACACACTGCACATTACTGTGATACACTCACACACTGCACATTACTGTGATACACTCACACACTGCACATTACTGTGATACACTCACACACTGCACATTACTGGGATACACTCACACACTGCACATTACTGGGATACACTCACACACTGCACATTACTGGTATACACTCACACACTGCACATCAATGTGATACACTCACACGCTGCACATTACTGTGATACACTCACACACTGCACATTACTGGGATACACTCACACGCTGCACATTACTGTGATACACTCACACACTGCATATTACTGTGATACACTCACACACTACACATCACTGTGATACACTCACACACTGCACATTACTGGGATACACTCACACACTGCACATTACTGTGATACACTCACACACTGCACATTACTGTGATACACTCACACACTACACATCACTGTGATACACTCACACACTGCACATTACTGGGATACACTCACACACTGCACATTACTGTGATACACTCACACGCTGCACATTACTGTGATACACTCACACGCTGCACATTACTGTGATACACTCACACACTGCACATCAATGTGAAACACTCACACACTGCACATTACTGTGATACACTCACACACTGCACATTACTGTGATACACTCACACACTGCACATTACTGTGATACACTCACACACTGCACATTACTGTGATACACTCACACACTGCACATTACTGTGATACACTCACACACTGCACATTACTGTGATACACTCACACACTGCACATCAATGTGAAACACTCACACACTGCACATTACTGTGATACACTCACACACTGCATATCACTGTGATACACACACTCACACACTGCACATCAATGTGATACACTCACACACTGCACATTACTGTGATACACTCACACACTGCACATTACTGTGATACACTCACACGCTGCACATTACTGTGATACACTCACACGCTGCACATTACTGTGATACACTCACACACTGCACATCAATGTGATACACTCACACACTGCACATTACTGTGATACACTCACACACTGCACATTACTGTGATACACTCACACACTGCACATCAATGTGAAACACTCACACACTGCACATTACTGTGATACACTCACACACTGCATATCACTGTGATACACACACTCACACACTGCATATCACTGTGTTACACTCACACACACACTGCACACCAATGTGATACACTCACACACTGCACATTACTGTGATACACTCACACACTGCACATTACTGTGATACACTCACACACTGCACATTACTGTGATACACTCACACACTGCACATTACTGGGATACACTCACACACTGCACATTACTGGGATACACTCACACACTGCACATTACTGGTATACACTCACACACTGCACATCAATGTGATACACTCACACGCTGCACATTACTGTGATACACTCACACACTGCACATTACTGGGATACACTCACACGCTGCACATTACTGTGATACACTCACACACTGCATATTACTGTGATACACTCACACACTACACATCACTGTGATACACTCACACACTGCACATTACTGGGATACACTCACACACTGCACATTACTGTGATACACTCACACACTGCACATCAATGTGAAACACTCACACACTGCACATAACTGTGATACACTCACACACTGCACATTACTGTGATACACTCACACGCTGCACATTACTGTGATACACTCACACACTGCATATTACTGTGATACACTCACACACTGCACATTACTGTGATACACTCACGCTGCACATTACTGTGATACACTCACACACTGCATATTACTGTGATACACTCACACACTGCACATTACTGTGATACACTCACACACTGCACATTACTGTGATACACTCACACACTGCACATCAATTTGAAACACTCACACACTGCACATTACTGTGATACACTCACACACTGCACATTACTGTGATACACTCACACACTGCACATTACTGTGATACACTCACACACTGCACATCAATGTGAAACACTCACACACTGCACATTACTGTGATACACTCACACACTGCACATTACTGTGATACACTCACACACTGCACATTACTGGGATACACTCACACACTGCACATTACTGGGATACACTCACACACTGCACATTACTGGTATACACTCACACACTGCACATCAATGTGATACACTCACACGCTGCACATTACTGTGATACACTCACACACTGCACATTACTGGGATACACTCACACGCTGCACATTACTGTGATACACTCACACACTGCATATTACTGTGATACACTCACACACTACACATCACTGTGATACACTCACACACTGCACATTACTGGGATACACTCACACACTGCACATTACTGTGATACACTCACACACTGCACATTACTGTGATACACTCACACACTACACATCACTGTGATACACTCACACACTGCACATTACTGGGATACACTCACACGCTGCACATTACTGTGATACACTCACACGCTGCACATTACTGTGATACACTCACACACTGCACATCAATGTGAAACACTCACACACTGCACATTACTGTGATACACTCACACACTGCACATTACTGTGATACACTCACACACTGCACATTACTGTGATACACTCACACACTGCACATTACTGTGATACACTCACACACTGCACATTACTGTGATACACTCACACACTGCACATTACTGTGATACACTCACACACTGCACATCAATGTGAAACACTCACACACTGCACATTACTGTGATACACTCACACACTGCATATCACTGTGATACACACACTCACACACTGCACATCAATGTGATACACTCACACACTGCACATTACTGTGATACACTCACACACTGCACATTACTGTGATACACTCACACGCTGCACATTACTGTGATACACTCACACGCTGCACATTACTGTGATACACTCACACACTGCACATCAATGTGATACACTCACACACTGCACATTACTGTGATACACTCACACACTGCACATTACTGTGATACACTCACACACTGCACATCAATGTGAAACACTCACACACTGCACATTACTGTGATACACTCACACACTGCATATCACTGTGATACACACACTCACACACTGCATATCACTGTGTTACACTCACACACACACTGCACACCAATGTGATACACTCACACACTGCACATTACTGTGATACACTCACACACTGCACATTACTGTGATACACTCACACACTGCACATTACTGTGATACACTCACACACTGCACATTACTGGGATACACTCACACACTGCACATTACTGGGATACACTCACACACTGCACATTACTGGTATACACTCACACACTGCACATCAATGTGATACACTCACACGCTGCACATTACTGTGATACACTCACACACTGCACATTACTGGGATACACTCACACGCTGCACATTACTGTGATACACTCACACACTGCATATTACTGTGATACACTCACACACTACACATCACTGTGATACACTCACACACTGCACATTACTGGGATACACTCACACACTGCACATTACTGTGATACACTCACACACTGCACATCAATGTGAAACACTCACACACTGCACATAACTGTGATACACTCACACACTGCACATTACTGTGATACACTCACACGCTGCACATTACTGTGATACACTCACACACTGCATATTACTGTGATACACTCACACACTGCACATTACTGTGATACACTCACGCTGCACATTACTGTGATACACTCACACACTGCATATTACTGTGATACACTCACACACTGCACATTACTGTGATACACTCACACACTGCACATTACTGTGATACACTCACACACTGCACATCAATTTGAAACACTCACACACTGCACATTACTGTGATACACTCACACACTGCACATTACTGTGATACACTCACACACTGCACATTACTGTGATACACTCACACACTGCACATCAATGTGAAACACTCACACACTGCACATAACTGTGATACACTCACACACTGCACATTACTGTGATACACTCACACGCTGCACATTACTGTGATACACTCACACACTGCATATTACTGTGATACACTCACACACTGCACATTACTGTGATACACTCACGCTGCACATTACTGTGATACACTCACACACTGCATATTACTGTGATACACTCACACACTGCACATTACTGTGATACACTCACACACTGCACATTACTGTGATACACTCACACACTGCACATCAATTTGAAACACTCACACACTGCACATTACTGTGATACACTCACACACTGCACATTACTGTCATACACTCACACGCTGCACATTACTGGGATACACTCAAACACTGCACATTACTGTGATTTATCACACGCTACACATTACTGTGATACACTCACACACTGCACATTACTGTGATACACTCACACACTGCACATTACTGTGATACACTCACACGCTGCACATTACTGGGATACACTCACACACTGCACATTACTGGGATTTATCACACATTACTGTGATACACTCACACGCTGCACATTACTGTGATACACTCACACACTGCACATTACTGTGATACAATCACACGCTGCACATTACTGTGATACACTCACACACTGCACATTACTGTGATACACTCACACACTGCACATTACTGTGAGACACTCACACGCTGCACAATACTGGGATACACTCACATGCTGCACATTACTGTGATACACTCACACGCTGCACATTACTGTGATACACTCACACACTGCACATTACTGTGATACATTCACACACTGCACATTACTGGGATACACTCACACACTGCACATTACTGTGATACACTCACACACTGCACATCAATTTGAAACACTCACACACTACACATTACTGTGATACACTCACACACTCTACATTACTGTGATACACTCACACGATGCACATTACTGGGATACACTCACACACTGCACATTACTGGGATTTATCACACGCTACACATTACTATGATACACTCACACACTGCACATTACTGTGATACACTCACACACTGCACATTACTGTGATACACTCACACGCTGCACATTACTGGGATACACTCACACACTGCACATTACTGGGATTTATCACACGCTACACATTACTGTGATACACTCACACGCTGCACATTACTGTGATACACTCACACACTGCACATTACTGTGATACAATCACACGCTGCACATTACTGTGATACACTCACACACTGCACATTACTGTGATACACTCACACACTGCACATTACTGTGAGACACTCACACGCTGCACAATACTGGGATACACTCACACGCTGCACATTAATGTGATACACTCACACACTGCACATTACTGTGATACATTCACACACTGCACATTACTGTGATACACTCACACACTGCACATTACTGGGATACACTCACACACTGCACATTACTGTGATACACTCACACACTGCACATTACTGTGATACACTCACACGCTGCACATTACTGGGATACACTCACACACTGCACATTACTGTGATACACTCACACACTGCACATTACTGTAATACACTCACACACTGCACATTACTGTGATACACTCACACACTGCACATCAATTTGAAACACTCACACACTGCACATTACTGTGATACACTCACACACTGCACATTACTGTGATACACTCACACGCTGCACATTACTGGGATACACTCACACACTGCACATTACTGGGATTTATCACACGCTACACATTACTGTGATACACTCACACACTGCACATTACTGTGATACACTCACACACTGCACATTACTGTGATACACTCACACGCTGCACATTACTGGGATACACTCACACACTGCACATTACTGGGATTTATCACACGCTACACATTACTGTGATACACTCACACACTGCACATTACTGTGATACACTCACACTCTGCACATTACTGTGATACACTCACACGCTGCACATTACTGGGATACACTCACACACTGCACATTACTGGGATTTATCACACGCTACACATTACTGTGATACACTCACACGCTGCACATTACTGTGATACACTCACACACTGCACATTACTGTGATACAATCACACGCTGCACATTACTGTGATACACTCACACACTGCACATTACTGTGATACACTCACACACTGCACATTACTGTGAGACACTCACACGCTGCACAATACTGGGATACACTCACACGCTGCACATTACTGTGATACACTCACACGCTGCACATTACTGGGATACACTCACACACTGCACATTACTGTGATACACTCACACACTGCACATCAATTTGAAACACTCACACACTGCACATTACTGTGATACACTCACACACTGCACATTACTGTGATACACTCACACGCTGCACATTACTGGGATACACTCACACACTGCACATTACTGTGATACACTCACACACTGCACATCAATTTGAAACACTCACACACTGCACATTACTGTGATACACTCACACACTGCACAATACTGTGATACACTCACACGCTGCACATTACTGGGATACACTCACACACTGCACATTACTGGGATTTATCACACGCTACACATTACTGTGATACACTCACACGCTGCACATTACTGTGATACACTCACACACTGCACATTACTGTGATACAATCACACGCTGCACATTACTGTGATACACTCACACACTGCACATTACTGTGATACACTCACACACTGCACATTACTGTGAGACACTCACACGCTGCACAATACTGGGATACACTCACAGCTGCACATTACTGTGATACACTCACACGCTGCACATTACTGTGATACACTCACACACTGCACATTACTGTGATACATTCACACACTGCACATTACTGTGATACATTCACACACTGCACATTACTGTGATACACTCACACGTTGCACATTACTGGGATACACTCACACACTGCACATTACTGTGATACACTCACACACTGCACATTACTGGGATACACTCACACACTGCACATTACTGTGATACATTCACACACTGCACATTACTGTGATACACTCACACGTTGCACATTACTGGGATACACTCACACACTGCACATTACTGTGATACACTCACACACTGCACATTACTGGGATACACTCACACACTGCACATTACTGTGATACACTCACACACTGCACATTACTGTGATACACTCACACACTGCACATTACTGTGATGCACTCACACGCTGCACATTACTGGGATACACTCACACGCTGCACATTACTGTGATACACTCACACGCTGCACATTACTGTGATACACTCACACGCTGCACATTACTGTGATACACTCACACACTGCACATTACTGTGATACACTCAGACACTGCACATTACTGTGATACACTCACACACTGCACAATACTGTGATACACTCACACACACACACTGCACATTACTGTGATACACTCACACGCTGCACATTACTGGGATACACTCACACACTGCACATTACTGGGATACACTCACACACTGCACATTACTGTGATACACTCACACGCTGCCCATTACTGTGATACACTCATACACTGCCCATTACTGTGATACACTCATACACTGCCCATTACTGTGATACACTCACACACTGCACATTACTGTGATACACTCACACACTGCACATTACTGTGATACACTCACACGCTGCACATTACTGTGATACACTCACACGCTGCACATTACTGGGATTCACTCACACGCTGCACATTACTGTGATACACTCACACACTTCCCATTACTGGGAGTTTTATTGCTGTGGAGTCTGTGATACTCTGTATATTGTTCTTTTATATATCTTTATAGTCTTTGTATCAAGTGGAATTAGAGGCCATGTTCCATGTAAAAGTGAGCAGAATATATTATAATTATTTTGATTTATAAAGTAGCCTGTTCTCTTCTCTTATTGGGACATTATTGGGGACAGCGATATACATTTCAGGACTCTCTGCACAGTTGTCTGATCATCATTATCTCATGTTTGAATAAATCACTGGACTGATGAAGATCACGTTTACTCCGCCTGAGATTTGTTTGCAAGTGAAGTACACAACCCCAGAGCTGGAGTAATGTTACCCGGGCCGTGTATCCTGCCATTCAACAAACAGTTATTAACAAATGACAAAGAAAGAGGAGAAATGACAGAACTAAACCTCTACCTCTCCTGCCAGATGGGCGACTGATGGAAAAGATGATAAACCACACACTGGAGGAGAGATTCATGGTAAATAGAAAAAATACAACGAAAATATCGATACTCAGGGCTTCATTCAAAGGGACAAAGGGAACTGCAGGAAATTGAGAAGGGAATTTAAAACGTAAGGATAAAGTTGCCAAGTTGTGGCTGAATTGGAGAATAATTCCATGAATATAGGCTCAACTTTATATTGTTATCTGTGGCAAGATAAAATCCAATGACATGAGAAGCACTCACATCACTTCGAGCATTTCTCTGCTCTCCAAGTGGCAGGGCACACTCACATGACATGAGAAGCACTCACATCACTTTGAGACGTTCTCTGCTCCCCAAGTGTCAGGGCACACTTACATGACATAAGAAGCACTCACATTACTTCCAGCAGTTCTCTGCTCCCCAAGTGGCAGGACAAACTCACATGACATGAGAAGCACTCACATCACTTCGAGCATTTCTCTGCTCTCCAAGTGGCAGGGCACACTCACATGACATGAGAAGCACTCACATCACTTCGAGCATTTCTCTGCTCTCCAAGTATCAGGGTACACTCACATGACATGAGAAGCACTCACATTACTTCAAGCATTTCTCTGCTCTCCAAGTGTCAGGGCACACTCACATGACATGAGAAGCACTCACATTACTTCCAGCAGTTCTCTGCTCTCCACGTGTCAGGGCACACTCACATGACATGAGAAGCACTCACATTACTTCCAGCAGTTCTCTGCTCTCCAAGTGGCAAGGCACACTCACATGATATGAGAAGCACTCACATCACTTTGAGACATTCTCTGCTCCCCAAGTGTCAGGGCACACTCACATGACATGAGAAGCACTCACATGACTTCCAGCAGTTCTCTGCTCCCCAAGTGTCAGGGCACACTCATATGATATAAGAAGCACTCACATCACTTTGAGAGGTTCTCTGCTCCCCAAGTGGCAGGGCACACTCACATGATATGAGAAGCACTCACATAACTTTGAGACGTTCTCTGCTCCCCAAGTGTCAGGGCACACTCACATGACATAAGAAGCACTCACATGACTTCCAGCAGTTCTCTGCTCCCCAAGTGTCAGGGCACACTCATATGATATAAGAAGCACTCACATCACTTTGAGACGTTCTCTGCTCCCCAAGTGTCAGGGCACACTCACATGATATGAGAAGCACTCACATAACTTCGAGCATTTCTCTGCTCTCCAAGTGTCAGGGCGCACTCACATTATATGAGAAGCACTCACATCACAGAATTTATCTTCTCTCCATGACAGTACAGGGTATCTTGCTGTCTGACAGAGAGTACAGGGGTCCTCCGGGATGTACTCCCCTGCCACTGATCACATGGTAGATTTTTTTTCTCTGCCGGTAAATAGGTTTTTACTGAAATGATTCTTTTTCAGAAATTTTATATTAATTAATGATTAGGGAAACGGCACACATTGGAAACAAGTTCTCTTTGTGAAAAACGGAAGGAAAAAAAACATTTATTAACCAGTTTATCAGGCACTGGATCCAGTCCACCAAGTGAATCTATTAGACTAAGGTGACGATATTGATCAATAACTGCCGGGAATCAGAGCCAATTTACTGCTCCTGACAACAGAGGATAATTTGGCCTGTAAGAGTCATGTGAGATTCATGTACCTCATTTCACTCCTATTTTCTCGGGGGGCTTGAGCTTTGAATCCCATTAGATCACATCAGTGGTCTAAAAGGCTCTTAAATTCACGCTGCTTAGAGATCAGTGATGTGATCCGGAATCAGCTCAAAAATCAGCCAATGTGGATGGTTTGTTTGGTGACATTGTTGTTCCTTCCGATTTAAAAAAAAAATAAGTAAAAAGTAAAGTTTTAGAAAAAGTTATATATCGATAAAATATTTATAAGTAATTAAAACAAAGTCAATTTAATTAAATTTGTGTTCATTTTTTTTTAAATCATTATATTGAGGTTATATTTCTGAGTCTAATTATATATTTATTCACTATTTTTACACTCAAATTGCCAGTTTATTCATTAAACCAGTGAATGTTACCATGACTTTACAACTAAAGCCATCCCCCTCCACAACGGTAACGAATAGCCGAGACCCCGATGTGTTAAACCGCCAGTAGGAGATGACTCCCCGAACCCAATATGGCGAGGAGATTACCGCTGTGACGATAATAACAGTGAGGATCTACCCAGATTGTCCTGGATCACAACCTGCAACATTGTAGCAATGTATTCTTACAACCAGTGGGGGCAGGATTATCCTTAAAAGGTTGGCATGGGAGAGCGAATCAGAATGGCAGCTCCGCCAGGAAGGAAACAATTGTTAGTGAATTCCATGATACGAGGTCGAGAGTCTGTTCCTTCTAATCTCAACCTCCAATCTCAAATGTTAGTGATTAAACCCCTCTGGATATTATCTCCCGTGTTGTATCTCTATATTACACTCTCTTTGTCTGGCTGTAATGTTACAGTATGTGAATGATCCATAGCCAGCCTCTCTCTGTATTACACTCTCTCTGTATTACAAACTCCCTGTATTACACACTCCCTGTATTACACACACTCTCTGTATTAAACCCTCTCTCTGTATTACACACTCTCTTTGTCTGGCTGTAAAGTAACAGTATGTAAATCATCCAGAGCCAGCCTCTCTCTGTATTACACACACTCTCTGTATTACACACTCTCTGTTTTACACACTCTTTGTATTACACACATTCTCTGTATTACACACTCTCTCTGCATTACACACAATCTCTCTGTATTACACACACTCTCTGTATTACACACACACACACTCTCTGTATTACACACTCTCTCTATATTACACACAGGCTCTATATTACACACTGTCTTTGTCTGGCTGTAAGGTTGATCCAGTAGTATGTGAATGATCCAGAGCCAGCCTCTCTCTGTATTACACACACTCGCTGTATTACACACACACACACACTCTCTGTATTACACTCTCTCTGTATTACACACTCTCTCTGTATTACACACACACACTCTGCATTACCCACACTTTCTGTATTACACACTCTCTGTATTACACTCTCTCTGTATTACACACTCTCTGTATTACACACTCTCTCTGTATTACACTCTCTTTGTATTACACACTCACTCTGTATTACACTCTCTCTGTATTACACACTCTCTCTGTATTACACACTCTCTGTATTACTCTCTCTCTGTATTACACTCTCTCTGTATTACACTCTTGCTGTATTACACACTCTCTCTGTATTACACTCTCTCTGTATTACACACTCTCTGTATTACACACTCTCTCTGTATTACACTCTCGCTGTATTACACACTCTCTCTGTATTACACACTCTCTGTATTACACTCTCTCTGTATTACACTCTTGCTGTATTACACACTCTCTCTGTATTACACACTCTCTGTATTACCCTCTCTCTGTATTACACTCTCTCTGTATTACACTCTTGCTGTATTACACACTCTCTCTGTATTACACTCTCTCTGTATTACACACTCTCTCTGTATTACACTCTCTCTGTATTACACACTCTCTCTGTATTACACTCTCTCTGTATTACACACTCTCTCTGTATTACACTCTCTCTGTATTACACACTCTCTCTGTATTACACACTCTCTGTATTACACTCTCTCTGTATTACACTCTCTCTGTATTACACACTCTCTCTGTATTACACACTCTCTGTATTACTCTCTCTCTGTATTACACTCTCTCTGTATTACACTCTTGCTGTATTACACACTCTCTCTGTATTACACACTCTCTGTATTACTCTCTCTCTGTATTACACTCTCTCTGTATTACACACTCTCTCTGTATTACACTCTCTCTGTATTACTCTCTCTCTGTATTACACACTCTCTCTGTATTACACTCTCTCTGTATTACACACTCTCTCTGTATTACACTCTGTCTGTATTACACACTCTCTGTATTACACTCTCTCTGTATTACACACTCTCTCTGTATTACACTCTGTCTGTATTACACTCTCTCTGTATTACACTCTTGCTGTATTACACACTCTCTCTGTATTACACTCTCTCTGTATTACACTCTCTCTGTATTACACTCTCTCTGTATTACACTCTCTCTGTATTACACACTCTCTCTGTATTACACTCTCTCTGTATTACACACTCTCTCTGTATTACACTCTCTCTGTATTACACACTCTCTCTGTATTACACTCTCTCTGTATTACACACTCTCTCTGTATTACAGCCTTAGACTCTGATAGTCACATGAGTTGCAGTCTGGAGACTGCTGAATGCCACGGTCTCCTCCAGTCCAAGCTTAGCAGCTCACGTGGGCAGCTTGCTGGCCCCTCATCACGTCTGTGAGCACACCCTGCTGCTTACACTGCAGGGAACATAGAGAGATGAAGAGAACATGTGTTTTACATGTGTCTGTGACGTCACCTGGAGCTTGATTTGCAAATTAACTACTTTTCAATGGAAGGCATGTCATTTGCTTGTTAGGCAGTGGTGTATCTTGGTTGTGTGCTGCACTAGGCAGACAAAATTCGGGCACCCCCCTACCCAAGCACAACATGCCCCATAACCCACATCACCCGATCGCATGCCTCCATTGCCCCATCACCCCCATTATATGCCTCCATTAACCCCATCACCCACATTATATGCCTCCATTAACCCCATCACCCACATTATATGCCTCCATTAACCCCATCACCCACATTACATGCCCCATCACATGCCCCCTCACTTACCCTTTTCCCTGGTGGCTAGTGGCAGGCAGAATGGTGTCCTACTATGCTGCCTGTTCAGCTCCCCGCAGTGATAGGCCGCGGGATAGGCCACGTGACCCGGCGCACGTTGGGTCATGTGACCTGTCATCACTCCGTCACCCCAAGAAAAATATGCACGGGCAGGCGTGTTCGTCGCGATCTGCTGCCCGTGAAGTTTTTTTCTTAGGTTTTTTTTTCAGTTCTGGGGGGCAAAAATTTGCCACACTAGTCATCCGCTGAGGAATGAAGAACGAGACGCCACAGACACATATAAAACACACACCACAGAAGACGCTGATAACACACGTGGCTGTGTTGGAACATGGCTGACATGGGACTAAGGTTTGCAAACCATTTCCCAGTTTAGTGATTGATCTCCTTATTTGTATGGAGGGCACGTGGATTAGGGATCATGTGGAATCCGTGATATCCGTGGACATTCTGCACTTTATTCATGAGAATTGGAAACATGAGGCCAAAATGAACAGAGTTATAACAATCATCTCCCAGTACTCTCATATCTGGATTGATATCCTGCATTTCTAGACCTTGCTGGATTGGGTCATGCATTGGTGCCGTGGCCTTGTCGTGTTGTCACTGTTGTGCAGTTAATGTGTGATACACTGTGTGTACAGTGGTGTGTGTCTGGGTTTCTATATCACACACAGCATTGGTGCCGTGGCCTTGTCGTGTTGTCACTGTTGTGCAGTTAATGTGTGATACACTGTGTGTACAGTGGTGTGTGTCTGGGTTTCTATATCACGCACAGCATTGGTGCCGTGGCCTTGTCGTGTTGTGACTGTTGTGCAGTTAATGTGTGATACACTGTGTGTACAGTGGTGTGTGTCTGGGTTTCTATATCACACACAGCATTGGTGCCGTGGCCTTGTCGTGTTGTCACTGTTGTGCATGTGTGATACACTGTGTGTACAGTGGTGTGTGTCTGGGTTTCTATATCACACACAGCATTGGTGCCGTGGCCTTGTCGTGTTGTGACTGTTGTGCAGTTAATGTGTGATACACTGTGTGTACAGTGGTGTGTGTCTGGGTTTCTATATCACACACAGCATTGGTGCCGTGGCCTTGTCGTGTTGTGACTGTTGTGCATGTGTGATACACTGTGTGTACAGTGGTGTGTGTCTGGGTTTCTATATCACACACAGCATTGATGCCGTGGCCTTGTCGTGTTGTGACTGTTGTGCAGTTAATGTGTGATACACTGTGTGTACAGTGGTGTGTGTCTGGGTTTCTATATCACACACAGCATTGATGCCGTGGCCTTGTCGTGTTGTGACTGTTGTGCAGTTAATGTGTGATACACTGTGTGTACAGTGGTGTGTGTCTGGGTTTCTATATCACACACAGCATTGGTGCCGTGGCCTTGTCGTGTTGTGACTGTTGTGCATGTGTGATACACTGTGTGTACAGTGGTGTGTGTCTGGGTTTCTATATCACACACAGCATTGGTGCCGTGGCCTTGTCGTGTTGTCACTGTTGTGCATGTGTTATACACTGTGTGTACAGTGGTGTGTGTCTGGGTTTCTATATCACACACAGCATTGATGCCGTGGCCTTGTCGTGTTGTGACTGTTGTGCAGTTAATGTGTGATACACTGTGTGTACAGTGGTGTGTGTCTGGGTTTCTATATCACACACAGCACTGATGCCATGGCCTTGTCGTGTTGTCACTGTTGTGCAGTTAATGTGTGATACACTGTGTGTACAGTGGTGTGTGTCTGGGTTTCTATATCAGACACAGCATTGATGCCGTGGCCTTGTCGTGTTGTGACTGTTGTGCATGTGTGATACACTGTGTGTACAGTGGTGTGTGTCTGGGTTTCTATATCACACACAGCATTGATGCCGTGGCCTTGTCGTGTTGTGACTGTTGTGCAGTTAATATGTGATACACTGTGTGTACAGTGGTGTGTGTCTGGGTTTCTATATCACACACAGCATTGGTGCCGTGGCCTTGTCGTGTTGTCACTGTTGTGCATGTGTGATACACTGTGTGTACAGTGGTGTGTGTCTGGGTTTCTATATCACACACAGCATTGGTGCCGTGGCCTTGTCGTGTTGTGACTGTTGTGCAGTTAATGTGTGATACACTGTGTGTACAGTGGTGTGTGTCTGGGTTTCTATATCACACACAGCATTGGTGCCGTGGCCTTGTCGTGTTGTGACTGTTGTGCATGTGTGATACACTGTGTGTACAGTGGTGTGTGTCTGGGTTTCTATATCACACACAGCATTGATGCCGTGGCCTTGTCGTGTTGTGACTGTTGTGCAGTTAATGTGTGATACACTGTGTGTACAGTGGTGTGTGTCTGGGTTTCTATATCACACACAGCATTGATGCCGTGGCCTTGTCGTGTTGTGACTGTTGTGCAGTTAATGTGTGATACACTGTGTGTACAGTGGTGTGTGTCTGGGTTTCTATATCACACACAGCATTGGTGCCGTGGCCTTGTCGTGTTGTGACTGTTGTGCATGTGTGATACACTGTGTGTACAGTGGTGTGTGTCTGGGTTTCTATATCACACACAGCATTGGTGCCGTGGCCTTGTCGTGTTGTCACTGTTGTGCAGTTAATGTGTGATACACTGTGTGTACAGTGGTGTGTGTCTGGGTTTCTATATCACACACAGCATTGATGCCGTGGCCTTGTCGTGTTGTCACTGTTGTGCAGTTAATGTGTGATACACTGTGTGTACAGTGGTGTGTCTCGGTTTCTATATCACACACAGCATTGATGCCGTGGCCTTGTCGTGTTGTGACTGTTGTGCAGTTAATGTGTGATACACTGTGTGTACAGTGGTGTGTGTCTGGGTTTCTATATCACACACAGCATTGGTGCCGTGGCCTTGTCGTGTTGTGACTGTTGTGCAGTTAATGTGTGATACACTGTGTGTACAGTGGTGTGTGTCTGGGTTTCTATATCACACACAGCATTGGTGCCGTGGCCTTGTCGTGTTGTCACTGTTGTGCATGTGTTATACACTGTGTGTACAGTGGTGTGTGTCTGGGTTTCTATATCACACACAGCACTGATGCCGTGGCCTTGTCGTGTTGTGACTGTTGTGCATGTGTGATACACTGTGTGTACAGTGGTGTGTGTCTGGGTTTCTATATCACACACAGCATTGATGCCGTGGCCTTGTCGTGTTGTGACTGTTGTGCAGTTAATGTGTGATACACTGTGTGTACAGTGGTGTGTGTCTGGGTTTCTATATCACACACAGCATTGGTGCCGTGGCCTTGTCGTGTTGTGACTGTTGTGCAGTTAATGTGTGATACACTGTGTGTACAGTGGTGTGTGTCTGGGTTTCTATATCACACACAGCATTGATCCCGTGGCCTTGTCGTGTTGTCACTGTTGTGCAGTTAATGTGTGATACACTGTGTGTACAGTGGTGTGTGTCTGGGTTTCTATATCACACACAGCACTGATGCCATGGCCTTGTCGTGTTGTCACTGTTGTGCAGTTAATGTGTGATACACTGTGTGTACAGTGGTGTGTGTCTGGGTTTCTATATCAGACACAGCATTGATGCCATGGCCTTGTCGTGTTGTGACTGTTGTGCATGTGTGATACACTGTGTGTACAGTGGTGTGTGTCTGGGTTTCTATATCACACACAGCATTGATGCCGTGGCCTTGTCGTGTTGTGACTGTTGTGCAGTTAATGTGTGATACACTGTGTGTACAGTGGTGTGTGTCTGGGTTTCTATATCACACACAGCATTGATGCCGTGGCCTTGTCGTGTTGTCACTGTTGTGCAGTTAATGTGTGATACACTGTGTGTACAGTGGTGTGTGTCTGGGTTTCTATATCACACACAGCACTGATGCCATGGCCTTGTCGTGTTGTCACTGTTGTGCAGTTAATGTGTGATACACTGTGTGTACAGTGGTGTGTGTCTGGGTTTCTATATCAGACACAGCATTGATGCCGTGGCCTTGTCGTGTTGTGACTGTTGTGCATGTGTGATACACTGTGTGTACAGTGGTGTGTGTCTGGGTTTCTATATCACACACAGCATTGATGCCGTGGCCTTGTCGTGTTGTGACTGTTGTGCAGTTAATGTGTGATACACTGTGTGTACAGTGGTGTGTGTCTGGGTTTCTATATCACACACAGCATTGGTGCCGTGGCCTTGTCGTGTTGTGACTGTTGTACAGTTAATGTGTGATACACTGTGTGTACAGTGGTGTGTGTCTGGGTTTCTATATCACACACAGCATTGGTGCCGTGGCCTTGTCGTGTTGTCACAGTTGTGCAGTTAATGTGTGATACACTGTGTGTACAGTGGTGTGTCTCTGGGTTTCTATATCACACACAGCATTGATGCCGTGGCCTTGTCGTGTTGTGACTGTTGTGCATGTGTGATACACTGTGTGTACAGTGGTGTGTGTCTGGGTTTCTATATCACACACAGCATTGATGCCGTGGCCTTGTCGTGTTGTGACTGCTGTGCAGTTAATGTGTGATACACTGTGTGTACAGTGGTGTGTGTCTGGGTTTCTATATCACACACAGCATTGGTGCCGTGGCCTTGTCGTGTTGTGACTGTTGTGCAGTTAATCTGTGATACACTGTGTGTACAGTGGTGTGTGTCTGGGTTTCTATATCACACACAGCATTGGTGCCGTGGCCTTGTCGTGTTGTGACTGTTGTGCAGTTAATGTGTGATACACTGTGTGTACAGTGGTGTGTGTCTGGGTTTCAATATCACACACAGCATTGCTCTGCAATAAGAGATACAGTTAATATGAACCGTTTCATTGTCACAAGGTCAGATAAAACCCATGGAGGGGGAGAAACTAGAATGAATAGTTATGCCAAACACTAGCTGGAATTAAACTGGAGAGATGATAAGAGTTACACCAGGAGGAGGAGAGGAGGAGGAGGAGCAGCAGAAGGAGGAGCAGCAGCAGGAGGAGGAAGAGCAGCAGCAGGAGGAGGAGGAGGAGCAGCAACAGGAGGAGGAAGAGGAGGAGCAGCAGGAGGAAAGGGAGGAGAAGGAGGAGCAGCATCAGAAGAAGGAGGAGGAGGAGCAACTGGAGAAGGAGGAGCAGCAGCAGAAGGAGGAGCAGCACCAGGAGGAGGAGGAGCAGCAACAGGAGGAAGTGGAGGAGAAGGAGGAGCAGCAGGAGAAGGAGGAGCAGCATCAGAAGAAGGAGGAGGAGGAGCAACTGGAGAAGGAGGAGCAGCAGCAGAAGGAGGAGCAGCACCAGGAGGAGGAGGAGCAGCAACAGGAGGAAGTGGAGGAGAAGGAGGAGCAGCAGGAGAAGGAGGAGCAGCATCAGAAGAAGGAGGAGGAGGAGCAACTGGAGAAGGAGGAGCAGCAGCAGAAGGAGGAGCAGCACCAGGAGGAGGAGGAGCAGCAACAGGAGGAGGAAGATCAGCGGGAGATGGAGGATCAACAGGAGATGGAGGAGCAGCAGGAGGAGGAGGAACAGCAGAAGCAGGATAAGGAGGAGCAGCAGGAGGAGGAGGAACAGCAGAAGCAGGATAAGGAGGAGCAGCAGGAGGAGGAGGAACAGCAGACGCAGGAGAAGGAGGAGCAGCAGCAGGAGATGGAGGAGTGGGCAGGACGTCACCATTTTTTTCTGCATTTTTTTTATAATCCATTAAATATCACTTTAAAATTAACATGTATGTATATAGCGCCAACAATTTACACTCTGCTTAGTAGTGGTGGTAGTAACAGTATTTGGGGACAGTGGGAGCTGGGTGGGTTTGGTCAGAGGTTAATTAATGGGTGTTCTAGTGGGATGAATAGTAAGCTTCCTTATTCCTAACAGTATTTGGGGACAGTAGGAGCTGGGTGGGTTTGGTCAGAGGTTAATTAATGGGTGTTCTAGTGGGATGAATAGTAAGCTTCCTTATTCCTAACAGTATTTGGGGATAGCGAGAGCTGGGTGGGTTTGGTCAGAGGTTAAATAATAGATTTTCTAGTGGGATAAATAGTAAGCTTCCTTATTCCTAACAGTATTTGGGGACAGTGAGAGCTGGGTGGGTTTGGTCAGAGGTTAATTAATGGGTGTTCTAGTGGGATGAATAGTAAGCTTCCTTATTCCTAACAGTATTTGGGGACAGTGAGAGCTGGGTGGGTTTGGTCAGAGGTTAATTAATGGGTGTTCTAGTGGGATGAATAGTAAGCTTCCTTATTCCTAACAGTATTTGGGGACAGTGGGAGCTGGGTGGGTTTGGCCAGAGGTTAATTAATGGGTGGTCTAGTGGGATGAATAGTAAGCTTCCTTATTCCTAACAGTATTTGGGGACAGTAAGAGCTGGGTGGGTTTGGTCAGAGGTTAATTAATGGGTGTTCTAGTGGGATGAATAGTAAGCTTCCTTATTCCTAACAGTATTTGGGGATTGTGAGAGCTGGGTGGGTTTGGTTAGAGGTTAATTAATGGGTGATCTAGTGGGATGAATAGTAAGCCTCCGTATTCCTAACAGTATTTGGGGACAGTGAGAGCTTGGTGGGTTTGGTCAGAGGTTAATTAATGGGTGTTCTAGTGGGATGAATAGTAAGCTTCCTTATTCCTAACAGTATTTGGGGACAGTGAGAGCTGGGTGGGTTTGGACAGAGGTTAATTAATGGGTGGTCTAGTGGGATGAATAGTAAGCTTCCTTATTCCTAACAGTATTTGAGGACAGTGGGAGCTGGGTGGGTTTGGCCAGAGGTTAATTAATGGGTGTTCTAGTGGGATGAATAGTAAGCTTCCTTATTCCTAACAGTATTTGGGGACAGTGAGAGCTGGGTGGGTTTGGACAGAGGTTAATTAATGGGTGATCTAGTGGGATGAATAGTAAGCCTCCGTATTCCTAACAGTATTTGGGGACAGTGAGAGCTGGGTGGGTTTGGACAGAGGTTAATTAATGGGTGATCTAGTGGGATGGATAGTAAGCCTCCGTATTCCTAACAGTATTTGGGGACAGTGAGAGCTGGGTGGGTTTGGACAGAGGTTAATTAATGGGTGATCTAGTGGGATGAATAGTAAGCCTCCGTATTTCTAACAGTATTTGGGGACAGTGAGAGCTGGGTGGGTTTGGACAGAGGTTAATTAATGGGTGATCTAGTGGGATGAATAGTAAGCCTCCGTATTCCTAACAGTATTTGGGGACAGTGAGAGCTGGGTGGGTTTGGACAGAGGTTAATTAATGGGTGATCTAGTGGGATGAATAGTAAGCCTCCGTATTCCTAACAGTATTTGGGGACAGTGAGAGCTGGGTGGGTTTGGCCAGAGGTTAATTAATGGGTGTTCTAGTGGGATGAATAGTAAGCTTCCTCATTCCTAACAGTATTTGGGGACAGTGGGAGCTGAGTGGGTATGGCTAGAGGTTAATTAATGGGTGTTCTAGTGGGATGAATAGTAAGCTTCCTTATTCCTTACAGTATTTGGGGACAGTGAGAGCTGGGTGGGTTTGGCCAGAGGTTAATTAATGGGTGTTCTAGTGGTATAAATAGTAAGCTTCCTTATTCCTAACAATATTTGGGGACAGTGGGAGCTGAGTGGGTATGGCTAGAGGTTAATTAATGGGTGTTCTAGCAGGATTAGTAGTAAGCTTTCTGGAAGAGGTGAGTTTTGAGGTACTTTTTGAATACTGAGAATGAGGGAGAGAGCTGGATGCTCTGTGGAAGGGAGTTCCAGAGAGAGGGGATAGCTCTGGTAAAGTCTCACAGGCATGAATGGGAAGAAGTGACAAGATTGGAGGAGAGCATTAGTCCATATGAGGAACGTTGCAGTTGTGCAGAGTAGTGTCAGCTAAACAGAGGGAGGCAATGTAGGAAGGGGCCAAGGAGTGGAGGGCTTTGCAGAGCGGAGCAGCCAACGTGGAGCAAAGAGTGAGAAAGATGAGCCTGGCAGCCACATTATGAATAGATTGCATTGGTTAAAGATGAGTTAGAAGAAGGCCAGGCAGGACAGTATTACAGTAGTTGTAATTCTGGGTATCTGGGAGTCCTTTCTCTTTGGTGCATATCATTGTTTCTGTGGGTATACTTCCCCTGGATTGGGAGAGAGCGTTTTGCAATGTCTCTCTAGATAATGTGAGGCATTTCAAACAGCAGAGATGATGTAAGCGGCTTCTGAAAATGTAAGACCCAGATACTGCTGCCTTGTAGGGAACAAATGAATCATTTATGTGGGCTTTGAGGACCTGCTTGGTGCCCACTTGACGTAAGAGGTGTAGTATCGTGTTTGGAAGGGGGAGTATATTAAAAAATGTCACTGTCCCCCCTTGATAAATGTAATCTCTATCACATTAACGAAGCAGAGGATTCTAAAAATAAGTGAGGAGAAGAGATGATGCCACGTTATCTAACTTTGTAAGGAAAAACTGGCCGGGAATTCATTGGCTCTGTTTTACTACGAGGATTGTACTGGAGAAACTGGCAGGGTGAATGGAGAAGATATAGTGCTTCAGTTTCACATCACTGAGTCTGTTCACCAACATATGGGTCACCAATCAATAATCAGTGCAAGTGGGGTGATTCTTGAAAGTGTAAGCCCACCTGCTCAGGCTGTGTTGGGAAATCTCCCCTATGTAGCCCCCCGGGGGGTACTAATTCAGAAGGGGAGTTTGCTGGTGATCTTCACAGAGCTGAGTCCGTGGCGTCACCTGTCCAGATGGTTTGAGCTGGCGATGAAGGTTCAATAACTGCAGTCATTATTGGGGAACTGAACTTTGCCTGCTGTATCATCCCCATGGGACGGGTTTTGCAGGCGTCTGTCCCTGGCTACAGTTGGGATTCCCATTATTTTGTTTGTTTAGTGAGAGATCAGAAGGCTGAGCCAGCAGTTTGGGAATCCGTCCTCCGGGATTACAACAGGAAACCCTGGGGATGAAAAAGGCAATTACCAATCAGGATTAAGCAAAGGAAATGGACACCGGTGGTTCCATGGTTCAGCTGATATTTCTTGGCGATCTATGTGTAAATACCACCTGATAGACCACTTGTTTTTCTGCTCAGTGACTCCTGCATTCACTGGACTGGTCTTCGGGGGTCTTACTTGGTCCAGGAGTCTATGAGTGACCATTAGTTATGAGACAAGAACTAATGCCGGGGAACAATTTATGTCCTGTACCTATACAATATCTTATTAAAGAGATTAAATGGGATGTGTTTGTAGTTAAGGGACCATGGTGGGTACTGTTATCACATCAGCACTGATTTATGGTACCTGGAGGTTTGCTCTGCTTTTGGAGGAGACTCCATGTTTAACACGATAGTCTATTCCCCAAACTCCCTCTGGTGCAAGATGAAGATCACTTTTTTTTCCAGTGTGATTTGAATCAGGCATTCTGCATAAATCACATTTTTAATATTTGACTCAAGCCCTTCCCAGTGATTATTTTGCATGTTTACTGCAGGTGCTGCAGCACTGATTATTTAGACACTGAGGATATAAAGCTTTGTTTCATATAGTCTCTTCCTGTACTGCTCAAATTGAGTGGCCTATGAGTGACCTTGCTCTTGTACACAGTAGGATCTCTTAGCAGTGCAACACATTGTCTGATGACATCTCTAGAGAGACAGTATATTTCATTCATTTGAATGGCTTTATTCTCATTGGCTCCTGCAGCAGAAAAAAAAGGAAATAACTTTTACTCAGCTAGTGTGGGCAGTCCTGGCTACTTGCAAACTGCTGTAATTTCACAATTTCTTCTAGCTGTAAGTATTTTATATTTTAAGCAATGCAAAATGTGAGACATGCATTGTAAAGTACTTTGAAAGCACATTAATATTTGGAAGATGCATTTTGGCCCCAGACAGACCCTTTAAGTCCTGCAGGAGTGTGGTCACTGTTTAGTTACAGCAGGGACCCTTGGAATAGTTTGAGATCCCCTGACCCATCATGCTGGGAGCGTTATGGCTGATGGTACCCAGCAGGTATATTCCAGTAAATTAGTGCCCAGTACTCCTCACAGGTATTTGTTTGTTTATTTAAAGTATTGTTAGTGTTGCAGCTAATGTTTGCAAAAATGTAATAACTGATTTATATTTATTATATTATCATGTTTTGTTTATTACATTGTTACAGTAATTTCAATAAAAGCTGCAGACATAATATAATCCGTTGCACGTCTCCTTTGTGCCCATTCTAATCTGCGTTGTCTTTTTTAGTTTGATTGTGAGTTTAATTGATGGGGCTGAGCCAGGTCAGGAGCTATACAGACCCGAGAGGGCTCAGTATGATCCATTATTCCAATTCTTACATAAAACATTTCTATTTAAAAGGCCTACACTTGATGTAATACAGATGCAGCAAACATAAGTTAATTTGCTGTGGACAGTGGTGGTTTAAATGTTAGTTTATTACTCTGTGTTGATAAATGATCATCCATAGCGAGTGATCACAGGAGCACACTGCACTGTGAATGACCTGATGGAAAGCCATACAATTCACCAGTAGGATAAATA